>CM051693.1:11996066-12043566 GCA_028022725.1 Lycodopsis pacificus
TTTAACTACGGGAATAGTCAAGGACATAAACATAGAGCAGAAATGTACAATAGAACTGTTTATTGGAGTGAGTTTATTGGCAGAATGAGCAAACATATTTACCAGGTTTTGTGCAAAAGTATAGAGCAAAGATGTGCAACGAGCAGGATAATAATCAGACATGTGTGTTGATGTAGTGCATGTAGGTGGTTAACAGTATATGTGACTTCTCATTAGCTTTTTCATACCACACACACTTTCACTTGGCGATGTAAGTTGCAATGAAATATCTACTTTTTGGGGAATTCCTGCTGTTTATTTGCTGTTCTAATCTTGTCACATAACTGGCCAGTGCTTTAGTTAGCCCATGACATGAGGTTTTATGCAGACCTTCGTAATGTTTTGTGGCACTGTTGTCTTATCAATGACTTCCCCCTCCCTTGTGCCATATTTATCCTCTCAAAATAAACCAAGTGGTTAGTTACCCTTCTCCTCTAGTTTGGAGGAAACTGCTGTAAAGATCTGGCTGCTTATTGATGGCGTCAGAAACACTTTCAGATGTGATTTGTAGAGCCGTAAAACGTTGCCAGTGTGCAACTCGCTACTGGAATATGTGGTTGCATTTGGAAATTAAACACGACATGCATCAAATAACCTCTCAGTGTATTTCAGCCTTTCCCTTCTTTGTTACTGAAAACATTTGCATATTTGGAATTATTTATATGCTTCTTACCTGAGTCATTGAGTGGTTACAGAACTAAAAGACTTCAAATCAACTATGACAAATCCATCACATCACCTGAAAACATGCTTGATCTTTATATGTTACCATCAAAAAACAAGCAAAATAATTTGTTTACTTGGTTTTGTTAGAAATTAAATTCTTTGGGAATTTAGGATGTGTCAGATATAGAAGATCACCGCCAAGGACCATTTACAACCTGACAGGTGAGGTGAATGGTATTTTCAGGTAGAAGGCTCCTCTCCACTGTCTTTCTCGTTTGATGCGAACGCAACATGAAGATATTCATCACCTGTAGGCTGGCCAGGCACTTCTAGTGTCCTCATATGCACACACAGCCTTTCCCTTTCTGACTCTTCTAAGGTTTGAAATCCCCGACAGCTCACTGTTAAAACTCCCCAAAGCCGCTTTCCTCGCCAAGAGAAGCACTTTAATGCTCATGTGTTGTCTGAGTGAGTGTGTGTCTGCGTGCCTATCTGGCCGTCAGAAGAATATATTGTGGAAAAGGTCCCGCAGAGAGAGAGAGATGTTTTGTAGAGCTCGCAGTGATGCTCCTCATGAAACCACATAGGTCTGGTTTGACATCAGGGAGATGGGTTTTCCTGACACGTACCTCCCATCCTGTTACGACAACAAATATTGAATTTTCTTACTGATATTCCCTTTGAGTCACACTCGTGCGCACACACAGTAAACACAAAACACACACAAATCCTTACCATCTGTCACACACTCACATTCTCACCCATCAGCCACAACTTCAGGTGGAGATTCCCCAGACACGAGGAGACCTGCCAAGCAAGTAGGAGTTCCATCAATAACCACTTTGTGACACACACACACACTCAAGACCCCAGCGGCTGTCTGATGGGATGGAATGGGACAGAATGAATGTTCCTGAGGAGCTTCTTCTATCGGGCTCCGGAACTCCCTCGGTCTCCTCCTGCCGCTCCCTCCGGTTGCCTCTGTGCTGACGCAGCAGCACATTTAACACGCACACAAACAACCACGCACACACAAACAAACACACACTCTCCTCCCCTCTCACGGGGATCCTGAAAGTAAGACAGTTATTTCTCCTCACAAGACACTCACCACAAAGTTCCACCTCAACAAACCCCTCATTAGTATTTACCACTGGAACTCAGTAGAGCAACAGCTCGTACTGTAGCTTGTACAAGCGGTACAGGATCACGGTCAGCGGTATGGAAAGGTGAAGCGTTTGGACTATACATTTACATAGAATACCTAGACACAGGTGTACTGACACCTTGTTACCTATTGGATTGTGACAATAGGTCATTTCAGCTGCACATACATGGAGGGAGGAGAGTGAGAGCCCAGTGTGGTAAATACAATTTTAAAGTTTTTCATGAGGTCAAAATGATTTATTGGCGAGTATAAATTATTAAACATAGGTCACCAAAATATCGGCTTGGAGGGAACATTGGTCCTAATTGCTCTTTTTTGTTAGGTGCTTGACAGCTTCAAAAGGATGGACAGGGAACGAAAATTGCACCTGCCACCTGAAGGGTTAAGGTTGGCTGTGGCAGATGGAAATTGCCACCATGGCATTAAGGTTCTACTAATATTTGGAAATATTATTTTCAAAAAAGCAATTAGAAAGGATTAGGGTTGATTTCAGAAGTGGCAGACAAAAAAAAAAAAGTATTGTGACCTGTCAGTGTGACAGACGAAAAGGAAAATAAATAATATAAGACCCTGCTGATGGAGTTTTTGGTTCCTTCATAGCCAGAAATGCAGCTCTCGTTTGTGATTAGGGAGTGTCTCACACCTTTCCATACTCAGCTGAATGTTCTAAAATGGATAGAGGAACACACACATGCAGTCCTCTATTTATCTCGTGTCCCCCTAAGGGCCCATCTGTCAACAGAGAGGGTCTGAGTAGCCTACATGTGTTGGCCTTGGGCCTCCCATCTCAGTTTTATTTCTCTCTCTCTCTCTCTCTCTCTCTCTCTCTCCTTCATCCCCCCATCCCTTCTCTTCCTCTCAATGCTCCTCGTGGCTGTCAGCTCGTTAATAATGTGAGTGAGAACCTGTCATCTTTGTCTTCTGAATGGCTGACCATAAAGATGATGAGTGAACTTGGGGTGTTGAAGGCATTCCCTTCCACCCGCCTATAGGCGATGATGTCTCGGCAACAGAGGCGGTCCAGGGGCAGGAAAACGCAGCATCCTGTGGGATTATCATCCTCACGGGAAAAGGGAATTTCCTCACACTTATGATAGGCTGAGCAAACTTTGAGAAAAAGTAAAACACTGATAAAATAAAAGTCCACAAAGCACTAACTGCTGCATTTTGCAATATCTACTGTAGCCATGTGTTGGACTAACAGCTGATGTTGTAAATCACTAGAGAATACAACTATGGTGGCATTATTTAATTGTGTATGTGTCACGCAGCACTGTATTAGAAATCCACTTCAATGTTGGTTGGTAAAGCAAGATGTCTGCTTTTACTTACGGTAAAGAAAGCAAAGAAAAACATTTTTATTCAGGTGAAGATATTTTGTATTTTGGAAGAACTTTACTCATGTTTAAACATGAGAAAAGTTGCGCACTCAGAACACCACAGCAAAATATTGATAAATACTTAAACTGGTCAGCTCATTTACTCGTCACTGTTTGTTTCCCATTCACCTGTGTGTGCGTCTGTCTCCCGGCAAAGCTGGCAGTCATTACAGCCGGTGTGAGCGAGTGTTTGTGTTCTGGCTGTCTTATTGACTTTTCATTTTTCTAAGTGCACGGCGCTGATAATGAATGCTCTTTCTCCCCTAGCAGGAGCGAGCTACTGGTGGCACTCATTACCCTTGTGTTATTTTAATGGGGACAGTTTTTATTACATTTTTTTTTTAAGTGTAGCCGCAGAAGCCAAACGTATTTTGGGAAGAGCGAGGACAAGTGCTTGTGGGTGCATCTACGTGTGTTTTTTAAAGCAACCTCCAACTTTAAAGGTGACTTTCAACACTCAACCTTTCCCTCGCTCACTTTTTCATCTTTCATTCAACACACTCGCACACTTTCCCTCGGTCTCTCTCTTGCCCTTTGCCTGATATTTTGCCTTCGCTCCCTTTCTTATCCTCTCTTTCTTTATTCTGTTGTCTTTTTTTTTACCTTTCACTCTCCCTTTTTTAATCATGCACGGACCTCATCTCTTATTAAACCAATGAATTCCCCGCTGACCTTCTTACCTTCTCCTATACTCAGGCTTTGCATTTATCACTTCATTATCTCTACCCTGTTACACTAATTATGTTCCTTTTTATCTGGGTGGAATCAGTCACCTCATTTCGGCGGATGTAGCTCAAAAAGTGTATTATCAAAGCAGCGGCATTAGGGGACTGAAAGGCAAAGGCCGTACAGAGTAATAGATGGTTAACAATTTGTGTTAAAAGCGGGGTGAAGCAAGACACGGTCTGTCATGTGTTCGGCTAGGAATCAGTACTCAGTATGCAAACAAATAACCCAGTACTTTACTCGTAATTTGCTAAATGATGCACATTCCTGCTCATTTTTGTCCTGGATTTGTGGATTCATAGCTGTGGAAATGTAAGAGTATACAGATTGTAATCCTATTCTGTTTTCACTCATCAGAAACATGGCGTGGCTCTCGCAGTTAAACAGTTGAATGTCGGCTGAAATTGTTTTCTGATTAGTGTGCGGAGTGAGTACTTCCATAAAATTCAATTGTTCCATTACACACAGTCTAATTATGAATCTACATCTTTGCAAATCCCCTACTGAGAAACAAATGATGTACATAACAATCATATTTCGCAGTGATCACATTTTCAGCTAGAGTGAGATCTTTCTGGCTTGATTTAGCCGGCGGAGAAACGCAGAGATACTAAGTCGTCTAATTGTATCTCCCTCCCTCATCCAATCAGTGGAGTTCAGACAGCACGTCTTCCTCATTTTATTCTGCCTCTCTATGATCAAATCAATGGTTTTAATGAGGCAATTAAAAATACATAGAGCTGAGCATTAACAAACTGGGATACACTTAAGGGGTCACCAAGGACTCAATAAAGGCATGGATTTACTGCTATTGTTGTCAGTTATCCTTATGATTGCACAAAGGCTAATTGTCTCTGCTTTGGCTGCATTATGGCCGATACGCTTGTTCATATGTGCGGGTATGTTTACCATGAGGAATGGATTTAATGGACCATATGAAGTCATCCGTCTGCACCAGTGAACTATAGGCTTCATTCACACTGTTTGCTGGTGGTTGGACACAATGATACAATGACATATCTGCTATTTCAAGCATGAGAGTGCTCTCTTTGACGCTGGTATGGCAGGAATCTACATAGGTTGTGATTATTTTTCTTTGTATTGAGCATTCATTCGACCCCTCTTTTAATAAAGCAGGTTCGTAATCAAACCACTTTTCATTTGGATTCGTGTCGATTCGTGGAAGTGCACTCAAGATATCTCACACACTCTCCATTCATCTAACAAACCCAGTCGAGTCGTGGACAAAATAACAGACAAATGTGAAATTATAGTGCAACTGAATATAGCAGTTCATAGTGCTTGGTTTCCATTTAGACTTTGTCCTAGAGGCATTATTAAATCTGGGTGTGATAGTGTTGTTTTATTGGATTGCATTATATTGTAAGGCATCTCTTTATTATGTCCATCGTCTGTATCTGTAAGCATTATGGGCACTAGGAAATGTTTTATCTTTTGATTTAAATATGTCTTGAATGCACCTTGTAAAAGCTGCAAGATTATGTTTACTGTTTATGCATTGGAAGGAGTTATACGACCGTGTAATAACCATCTGTTTCTTTTTTCTGTGTTTAATAAAAGGACATTAAAACATCAGCAAAATGCATGCTCGTTGACGCAAGTCAAATATTACACCGTCTCCTTCAGGCAACGAGGAAGACGTTATGTGTCTTTATGAGCATGGAGTGTTTATTGCAGGGATAGCAGAAAACATCCCTTTAATGGTTTGCCATAAAGCAACAATGTACTGTCAGTCTTTCTTACGGTCGAGCCTCACATCTGCACGAAATTACATCTTCAGGAAGTAAGAAAGGTTGTTGTGTTCTGCCTATGTAATGCTTAAATTTGCAACCAAAGCAACCAAATTGCCCCAGAAGCAAATAAAAAAGCTTATATGTTAGTATTTACGAACAGCAGTTTACAATTTCCAACCAATAATAGTGCAAAGCTGACACAATTCCTTCTAATAATGTCGATTAGCATTTCCTTCTTTCGCATTGTCTGTGTGAAAAAAAAAAGCATGAATAATTCAGAGTGCGCCGTGGTTGAAGGATCTGCCCCAAAGTCACAGTATTCCTTCAGGCATGTTTGGAAAGCAAACATTTATAACTGTGTGCATTTCAGATAAAAGGATAGAATGCCCAAGCTCCCTTCCAGACGCGCATTCAATTCTGAACACCACCACATCCCCGTAGGCGCTGCTGCTGTGTTACTTTCACATTGTATGCACTAGGCTGATATCCAGGGGGCGCTTTCAATAACTGCAAATACTGGAATATGTAAAATCAATCTTTGTAATTGCAAGTTGCAGGGGAATAAAAGAGTGCAAGGAACATTCATGTAGTAAGTTAAGTCAGACGTCATCTGTACTCTGCAAAAGCCATGTCATGTGAGTGCCGCGCTGCCTACGAGCAGGTACCGTACGTTGACGCGAGGCCACAAGTTCTTCAACTTCCAACAAGGGAACAAACTCCTGATTCTCTGCTATGCATGTGCTGAAACCTTTTGTTTTTTCTTGTTCCTTAGTCATGTAGTTTAAGATGATCGGGTGGGGGAATGGGGCTTTCCTAAAGGTTTGAGAGGCACATTTTGTCTGGCTCTGAATTGTTTTTCTGATTCCATGGAGACCTCATGGAGACCTCATGGAGAGCCCATGGAGAGCCCATGGAGACCTCATGGAGACCTCATGGAGAGCCCATGGAGACCTCATGGAGAGCCCATGGAGACCTCATGGAGACCTCATGGAGACCTCATGGAGAGCCTATGGAGACCTCATGGAGACCTCATGGAGAGCCCATGGAGAGCCCATGGAGAGCCCATGGAGAGCCCATGGAGACCTCATGGAGACCTCATGGAGAGCCCATGGAGACCTCATGGAGACCTCATGGAGACCTCATGAAGAGCCCATGGAGACCTCATGGAGAGCCCATGGAGACCTCATGGAGACCTCATGGAGACCTCATGGAGAGCCCATGGAGAGCCCATGGAGAGACCTGCGAGTGGCATTTTAAACTCTGCATCTCTTGGCCCTCAAAGTTCAACTTTGTTGCCAGCCCTACAACTGTTTCCATTAATGTATCCATTTATATTTTACTTAAAACATCTGACGATCATATTGTGCTTACCCGTTTAGTGAGGCTTACTTTGGTAAAATAATTTCAACTTAAGCTACTATGCATCGCTCTCGACAAGTCCGATCCTAGCCCGGTTTGTTTTCAGGCCTAGTTCAACCTTTAAGCTCAGCTGGTCAGTTTTACGATCTAGCAAAGTAATGCAATGGTTCCTCCAGCCTTCCTTCCAGTAGTTCCTCGCAGTTGTGTACCGTGAACTACACATCAACTGCAGCTCATGCCAAATTGATTCACTTCAGCTGCAGTTATTCCCCACTTGAAATACAGAGCCTAGACCAGCACTGGGCGAAGGCTACAGTGTGTTCACAGAAGTCAACATTTTTGCTTTTTTAAATGTGCCAGCAGTGCATTCCTGCTTTAGGCCACTTGAGTATATTATTCATGTACTTGAACCCAAGACACAATGTCAGGGCACTGCAAAAAAAACCTGAGTTACATGTAACAAGGGAGTCCAGCAGCATGGAGGTCACCTGTGTCGAAGTGAGATACACTACGCAAGCTGGTGGTCTCTAATGTGCTGCCAAAGGTTGGCCTTAGCTTTGCATGTGTTGCTTCCAGTTTAATATTTGATTCCTCATGCTATATGCATTCAATATGCGCTGCTCTGTGACCATGAAATCTATAGTTCTCTCTTTACATCCCCACCTCCTTCTTTATGAAATTATACATCAGTTCATAAATAGATCAGACTGTATTTTTTCAACGAATAACATTAGCTCTGAGTTGTTTGAAACTTCAGACTTTTGATTATAAGCTCTGATTTTGCCCCCCTCCTTTATAAAACACCATGTGTTGTACTGCCATGCACACAGTTGTTTAACAACTAGGATGATACTTTTCTTTTTTACTGTTTGCCAGGATATTATGTTTGCATGAGCGAACACAGACATAAAATACTACAGAAATCTGATCATAACCAAAATGGTCTGTTGTTTAAATATGTGCAGGATGCCCAAGTACAAGACTTATGGATTCCCATCACCCTTTCATTAGGATATCCTTTAAAGAAAACATGTAATGGATTAGTTCATGTATAAAGGGCAGGGAAAGGTAATTAAAATAAATGAAATGTCGTGTAACGAATACGTTTTTTGTGTTTTCATTGTAAGTAGGCCCTAATCTAGTAATCTATCACTAATTGTGTTAACGCTGACGGGGGTTTTTCATTGTGTTTGGGCTTTAAACTGCGTATGAATGCATGGAGCTGCATGCCACAACCTTTACCTGTCTTTTCATCTGCACCTCCTACCATTTCATCTTCCCTCCATCCCACAGCCCTTGACTCCAGAGATCAGGTTGATTAATGTAGATGACAAGCACCACTCATTTATCTCTCCCTCTGTCTCCTTCTACCCTCCCATTCCATATTAATGACTGTAATCAACTCTAAATAAATAATTTGTGTCCCTCGGTGCATGAATCTCACCTTCCCACCTGTGGCAAATTCAAAAGTTGAAATAAAAAGTTCATTGCATTGCAGTTTCTTCCATTCTCCTCAGTATGAGCCACTCCATTTCACATATTGTCCCCTCATTTATCTTTGTCTGTTTCTTTTGAGAGACACCTTGAGGAGATTAAAGGTGTGCTGTGGGCTTGATGGGTAGAAACACAGTGATGCAGTGACCCTCTTGTTTCCTGCTGTTGCATCATGGCCATGTTGCATGCTGTTTACTTTCAAAGGGACAAAATAATTGCTTTTTCTTGTGCCGTCTTCACTGCCTCCATTATTCCCTTGCTGCTTGAACAGTGCCGTGCAGCACTTATCTGTCAAAGTTACAATGGCTCACTTTCAACTGCAGTCAACTCGTTTTACAGCAAGTTGGCTCTTAAGTTGACATTTGACTGTGGGTTTGTGGTGTTTCTAAGGCATGAGGGCCACGCTCTTCTTTTTTTGCGATGTCTGCGATGCGACACACATGGCCTGATTCATATCTTTTAACGCTGTAGTTAGTGGTGGCGTTGTATTGGAATGCATTATATTTTCGTCAATGCAGACCAGAAACACAAAGGGGTTAGAGTAATAGAAACCATTCAATACACCAATACTTACACTTTTCACTTTCCACGTAGGAATATTGTAGTGTTGTGGTTTTTTTTTGCATTTTGTTGTTTTAAGGTTGCACTGCTTATTGTTTTTATTTTTTTGTCAATAACATTTGTGTGGGTGGTCCATGGTAGCTCGGTGGTTAATATGCATACCATATACAGAGTAGTGCAGGGATGACATATTTTTGCAGGCCAACCCGAAAGTTCGCATCACAAAAAAAACACATTCATGATACTTGCAGGTTTTTATTCAGCACGATAATCTTCACAAATATACACCACTTTTATGATTTGTCCAGCATATCATATGATTTTATGATTAGAACCCTCCTTTTTTAAGAAACTTAAAATCTTCACGAGTGGGGTATGTATTGACATATTTAATGTGGTAGAACAAAATGTTGAGATATCTTAAGCTTGTGTTTACCACAGACCTTATTTCAGTCATGTCACTAAAAGCCCATTCCAATAATCCCAATGACTTTGAGACGGAAGAACCAGAAGAGCAAAAATGCTAATTAATTTTAGGGTTCGAGGCATGATGTTTTTTTGGGTTGACCTTCCGTCCGCTCGTACATCATCCCAGTCGAGTTTCGTAAACGCAAAAAATCTCAGGAACTCCTGCAGGGAAACCTTCCAAATCTGAAACAAACGTCCACTTGGGCTCAAGGATGAACTGGTTGGATTTTGGTGGTCAAAGAGCAGCGACGAGACTCTAAAAGTATTGTTTTTTAAGTTAGCAGCAAATTAATAATCATAATCCTCTTTCAGGGGTCTGGAAAATGTGAGGTTGCAAGAGATAACAATATACTTCTCTGTTCAACTTCATATTTTATTTACATTCAGGGACAGCTAAAACACCGATACCATAAAACAAAGGATCATTCATGCATCTAGCAAAAGGGAAAAGTTTCAGAAGAGTGAACATAATCAAAGAAATAAGCATTTTGTACATTCCACTTTAACAGTTTGCTTCTGGACGCCGTACTTCTCCACATTAATGAAGCAACACTTTTTCAATTGGTTGTACTTCTACAAGGTCTCACAAGCTAATGTGGAACTAAATGCACACAATCATTGGCTGAAAGGGAAATAAACATTATTTTTTATAAAAAGAGGACGGATAGAAACATTTGATACATTTCAATTAAGATGTCTACACATGCGGCATGCGTTGCTTTATGTGGTTTGCACAATTTCCCCGTAGGAGCATCTTCCCTAGCAGAACACACAGAAGAGCCCAGTGGGCTTTTGAATATTCATTGAATTTGACATTCTTGACAGGAGAGGAACTGACAAGCATATCAGCCTGACTCACTCAACAGAATGCTCATCGTAATCCACTGATAAGGTCGTCATGTTTGAATAACTAATCAGGAAGTTTAGTGAGTGAAATCCAGTCAAAGCCAAAATGTATTCACCTGACATAGAAAGTTATCTTTTATTGGTCTGTACAGTTTAGCTTTAAATACAAAACAGAAGGACAGAAGTTGTAAAACGACACACAAGAAGGACACAGCCTTGTCTCTTGTTTTCTGTCCATTCCTAAAATATTTGATGTTGTAGTGTCTCTGCTTGCTCTGGTTCATCGCTTTCGACTGCATGATTAGTAATACACACAGATATGCACATACACATTCGATAGTTTGCATACATGAATAAGAAACCGTCCTTGTGGCCACATCACTAAGTGGGAAAGTCAATTTGGCAAGTGTGTTTGTGTATGTATGCACGTATGGGTTGATGATCATTGGAGCATAGCCAAAAGAGAGGCATAATGCCAATATAGTCTCAGGGAGAATTTGCTCATCGAGGTTAGTTGACAGAAATGAAAGAAACACTGCTAGCAAACTTTCTCTTTGAGTAAGCAATCCTGCCTGAAGTCTTTCAGAGTCTGATTCAGAGGATGTTGGTGTCAGATAATGGTTTGTTCCTGTGCTTGTGAGACAGAGGGACGTTCCTAAGAGATATTAAGATGTTATATCTAAAGCTGTAATCGTGCGTGTTTGTGAGCTAGTTTGAATATGTGGGAAAAAACACCAAGACACGTTCACCAATGTTCTCCGAGGTAAGAACACAATATGTAAGTCCAGACCTGCCATAGGAGTGATGTGCGATCAGTCTGTTTTTAGCCAAACCTAATTTTTTTCACTAATGAATTGGATATTTCAATACTTTGACCCAATTTTAAGATTGAAAACCTTTTATAAATTGGACATTATCCCGTTTGACTCTGCAATTGGAATTTGAGGGTAATTGAATTCTAAATGTATTCATATAGCCTAACGATATCACCATTAATTTAAATTGACTATTGATGTCATTGCATAACACTACAATATCAACATGAGCGTCTCAAACTGCAAAACGACTTTGATCATAGCCCCTCCCATTGCAGTCATCGATCGTCTTTATTTCATTGTCGGGACAACCCTCAAGTGTAACGGCATTAATAACGCTCGTTATTTTACACAATTAATTTGCTTTAGCAGGTCCCTTGATTCTGCTGCTGACACTGGTAAAAATGATAGACTTTCCTTCATGGATCTCAGAAGCAGGACTTCAATACAGGAGATGTGATGCAGGACGCTTAGCCTTTAGGCGTTAATATGCCAATTTACACATCTCATGAAAGAACGCTCATTTACTCGGGTGGCATTTATCATATTTACACTGGTCATTTGCATAGTTATTTGACGTTAGGAGTATTTGTTGAAACTGACGTGACACACTCGTACGAACCCACCGTACGGAAAAAAGGAAACAGAAAGTTATGAAATCGCACAAATGTATTCATTTGGAATATTTGACAAAGCACATTTTTCACTCGAAAAATATGCCGAGAAAACTTACATTTTTAAAACAAAATTTGAGCCGTAAATTTGAAGAATTTCAACTTTCTTAAAACTTTGCAAAAAACCTGTTCTGAAACTGTACACCTTGTAGCTATAGGCTTTGTGACTGTTTGATTAATCTGAATATGAAAATATAGACTCACACTGACTGTACAAACCATATGTGACAGTTATGCCTGTGACTACTCCACGTGGCAGAGCCCATTTACTCACTACAATGCATTATCTCTTTTATCATACAGGACAGAGTACGTCACAGGCACACATTGTTTGGAGCGGTAGAGCCATAAAGATGCCCTTTATCCTGTCAGGCCAGCTATTATGACTCCAGTAGAAAGTAGATTTTGCTAATGCTGAAGAGACCTGAAGTCCCCCTAACCTTTTTTGTCTTGACTATGTATCTGTTGAATGGGCCCTGCCTGGAGATCCCAGGCTCTGCTCCAATTCATAAAAAGTGAAAAGTGATTTAGCCAATGGCCAGATCCAGCCAAGCATTAAAAGAGCCAGAAAAACCTTAAAAACAGTCATAAAATCTGCATCTTATAACGCATGGACACTAAAGTTATATAACCTCATATTTTACTTAAAAGCCTTAATGCTATATTTAGCATATTGCCAGAATTCTGACCTAAGGAAAACTATCGAGTGATTTAAATGAGACGAAATACGGTCTCTCTCCACATAGCCAAAGGACTGAAACTGCCTAATTAAAGAATGTTTCTTGGCTGGAGTATGTATTAGCATTCACATATGCAAATATTCATGGCCAGGGATGTACGGAGCGTGGAGAACAAATATTTACATGAATGTCACATTCTATTTCACCCACTCTTGTGATCGCTCATCTTCAGGAATGTGAGAGGGGGATGCTGAGGGGAGGAAAGGTGAGGGTGCTGGGGAGGCACATCACAAAGCACATTGAAGCTGATTTTAATTCAAATCCATCTTGACCTGTTTGGGAAAATCAGCCATGCATGCAGTGTTTACGTGGCTAAGGCAACACTCTTTTATCCCCCAAACCCTTTTACTGTGTCGTATTGAGTCATGTCCCATCATGCTAGAAGCCCTCATTTAAAGACGCGAATTAAAAAATCAGGAGAGCAAACCCATATAACTTTATTATGGCCTCAGTGCTTTAATGTTCAGTCGTGAAAAAAATTAAACAAGCACCATTTTAATGTCCTCTTTTCATTAATTACAGAATACAAATTGGAGAATCCCATTAAAGTATGTGAAAAGTTTCATGAATTATTTCTTTTCTTTTACCATATTCAGAAGTTGAGACGCAAGAACAAGAAAAGGATCCATCTAACAGAGGCAGTTAATTGAAAATGGTGATGAAAAGAAGCAATAAATACCTAAGTGACAGGGGCAGGGTAGTTCAGGGAATCATGCTTTTGTTGGATAACAGTTGGTGAAGTGAATCAGAAGCACTTTATCCAGCCTCAACATCCAAACTGACTGTGATGTGCCCTTGAACCTCTACAAGGCTGTAATAGCCAATTCCTAGCTGTCCGTCTGTGTAGACCTCCTTACTTCTTTGACCCATCCAAACAATTAGCTTTATACACTTCCAGCAGTCACAAAGGAACATTCGCATTCATTCAAACGCCATGTCTCTGGACACCAGATACATGTAATTCCAATATTTACTTTAATATCAGCGCTGTTTTGGTTTCCACCAATTCCTGGCTTTTTAGTTGCTAAATGCTCCGCTGTGTTCAACAGCTACTGTGGTCGTTGTTGCTTTGTCTGTGTGCAGTTTGGTGCTTGGCAGGTATCTCACAATGGGTTTATCAGAGCGTTTCGACTAAAAACAGCTGCCGTTGTCTCTGGTATAAGCCACTGTAACAGTTAGTTACAGTGGCTTATATAAGTGGCTTATATAGTCCTGCCTACAGAAACTTCACAATGTATTAAGTGAATGATTGGTGAAAGAGTTAGTTGAATAATTGATGAATGGTGTTCATTCTGAGTGCACATGATTCTTTATGAATATAACGTAAGGACATTTTCACAATAATACATATTTCACTTTCTTTTAAAACTGCTCAAAAAAGAGCAAGACAGAAGATTGCAGGCTGTGATAAAGTTTGATAATGTTAAAACATGAGTTTATTGATGACCAAATGAAGAAAAGAAGTTCACCACACTGTGATAAATTCCCACATATAGTGGAAATATTGCAGAAACTGATGTTAATGACCTCAACATCAACACATGTGTTGTGGTATAACTGCATTAATAAGCAGGGATGTGTTTTTGTGTGAACCATGAAAACCAGAGATTAACATGTGGCAGCAGGGCATGTATGAAAAGGCAAAAGTGAGCAAAGCATGCATTCATTATCCCAAATGAAATGCAGTGTTTGTGTTTTGAAGTGGTGAGAAATGAAGCACAGAGCTCTGGCACCATGGTTAAAACATTGCAATGCCTGTGATATCTGCAGGGCACCCTAATGGCTCAGCAGACTGAAGCTCATGTCATAAGCTTTGAGGCGTTAAGATGTTCAGATCTGACTCAGGACGTCAGTTTACATGCTCTGTACTGTAATAGTTCTTCTTTCTTTTCCAGTGAGACATTCTTAAAGCTTCATCATTACTGAAAAAAATCCTGCTGAGGGAGGCACTTGTGACAACGGAGGCTGATCCTGTCAGGAAGTGATTATTTAAATCAGTGCATCAATTAACATGTCTGCCTAACGAGGAGTCCTGTTGTTATTGGTGACAGCAGAATTACGTCGGTGTTATCAGTGGGAGAGACATTTGCAGGGGCAAATTAATTGACCCAAAAGCACTTAATTCACACAGAATTAACATTAGCTACCTGCAGATCGCTAACGAGAGGAAACTAAAAAGATCAGATAGTTATAATTCGACAAAACCACTTCTCATGTTGCTGACGATGGAGTCATGTCATTTCAAAGTGTCTAACGTTCCTTCGGATTGCTGCAGAGAGCCTTGACATTCCCTGCTTCTTGTGCTTTCTGCTTTTCACTGTTTGTCAGTGTTAACAGAGCAAACATTTCCGAAGTGACTACGGCTATAACAAGCCTTTATTATAAATTCCCGGTTTAGAGGATTACTGACTGACACATCCATTTAAAACTAAACTCCAAATAAGTTTTAAAACATTCCATAAACACAAAGGGAACACATCTATGGTTTAATTTTCCATTGCTACACCACATCACTCTTCATTTGCATGAAGCAAAAGTGCTCAGCGGAGATGTTTCCGCCATTAAACAAATGACTTCTGGCCACTTTGTCTCATCGTGTTGCATGCTGGTGTGAGTGCACACACATATAGAGAACCAAATTGCTTTCTGTTCATCCCATAAACACTTTTTTTTTCTTCCCAGGTTCATTTCAATTTAGCGCTAAAGCCATAGGCACAATTCTTAAGTAATTGCACATTACAGCCCCAGTGCAAAAGAGAAGATTGAGTCATAATACTGTAGTTAACGAACAGATCATTGTATCAGCAGTCGTCTCTTTCTGTAAATAGTCATTACACTATCAACAGTCACATAATGTCTTCTATTACCTCTTTGTCTGATGCTGCTGCTCTTTTTCTACAGTTGATGTATACGTTACCTTCATTTCAGACTATGTTTTTGCAGTTGTCACTATCATCGAAGCGACACACCTCCTGCTATTTCAGAATCGTGTATACACCTCGAATAAGACGACAGGAAGGACGACACATCTGTGAATAAAACAAATCTTTGGAAATGTGCTAACCTGAACCCGTGTTGGAAATCTTCACTGCGAGCTGCTGAGCGGAGCAGCCAAAGAGAAGAAGTTAGATGTCTGTGACAGCAACCAGCACCAAATTATACCAGCTTCACTTTCGTTTCATAGCTACTTCATAAACTTAAACCCTCTTTTTTTATTTCTCTCATTCACCTCTGTCCATACTCTCCCCTTTCTTTAACTGTCAACCACCCCCCCCCTCCCCTCCTTTTACATCTGTAACGCAAATGCACACACCTTGCTTTCGGGTGATCCTTTAACGACACAAATGCCAATTGCTTTTTCACACAGTCACTGAAGGAGTGAGAGGCTTAAGGAGGGAGAGAGGGAGATGAGAAAAAGAGCTTAATCCTAGATTGATGGCTGCTAATAAAGTTTGATTATTACTGACAAGGCACTCTGGCTTTCTAATTGACACTTGTAATAGGCTGGGAGACCAGACAGTGAAGAAAGGGGAAACGGGAGAGATACTTTTCTTTTGGCATGGCAACACCTAACAGTCCAAATCACAAAATGAGAATACTAACAAGCCCACTGTTGGTAATTTGGCAACTCTGTTGGTAGATTTATAAAAATAATTTTATACATTTTTAAATCTCACTGCCAATGTTTTCTCGAAAAGGCACCAGCCACTAATCTACAATGTTTTTTCAGTTGTTGTAATCGGCAAAAAAACGAAACAATCAGTAGCTTATTATCAGATAACCAAAGACAACAGCCTCATGTCTGCTCTGAGAATGGATATAATTGCAATACGATCTATTCTGGTGATTGCCATAGTTGAGTAAATTCTCTCCATCTGTTCACTCTTTTTTATTTTGTCTTTGTGTTGTAGAACACACTTTGTTCATAAATATATTCATAAATATGTATAACTTCCTTTTAGATCTTTCAGAATGAGCACTTCAACAACTATGCAATTTACCCAAAATATTGTCCACAACAATTATTCATATCTTTTCTTTGTCACACCCTGCATTTCTCTTCAAAGGATGTTGTTTTTTTTGTCCTCCGGGCAAAATCATAAAGGAAAATGTAATTGAAGGTGAAAGTTAGAATTCTTAAGTTTCACAGGGACCTTACGAACTCCAAACACAACGTGGCCATGTCTGTTCTTTGACTTTTAATTACACCGTGTCACCACTAAGGTCCCAGCTTGCAATTCATCTTCACTGTGACAGCGTGTGTATTACACAACCTACCCACGCACCGTTTGGCTCCATGATTAAAAAAACAATCTATGGAATAATAATCTGCAATGTTTTTATATTATCTTCATGTCCTATCATCAATGGCTGATGTAAAGTGATTATACATAACCAACTCGTGTAAGCTAGTTTTGAAAGAGGGTCATCAGCCAAGTAACTAAAAGAAAGCATCTGTATCACCTTTAGTAGTACCTGGCCGTACAGATGTGGGTTTTGTATGCTAAGGTTTTGAGATGTTCCATCTGACATGTAGGCTGCTACCCAACTTCAATTGGCCAGAATATATTAAGTACATAGAAAAATACCCTTTCCTGAAACAGCCCCCTCTTTACCTCGAATAACCCACAGAGCACACTGTCAACAGTTCTCATGTTGATCGTTTCTTCAGTAGAGAGTCATTCCAACCAACAGCTTGTTCTGTGGATCATAAGTGGGATGTCTGTTGTGTCTGTCGTTTTGTATGTTCCTACCCTGACAAAACGATTTCTTTCTGTACGCTCCTAATGACTACGTATCACATCAGTAGTGGTCCCGACATTTGTACACAGCAGGACCACACTTAAAGACGCAGCGGGGGTTCAGAGTTCAAATCTCTCTGTGGTCGTTCAATACAAACCTTTGTGCACTCAGGGTTTTGTAAGAACCATCTACCAGATGACCCCTTTCATGTGCCTTGAATGCTCCTCTGTTATAACTCTTCACCCGGTGCCCCTCTCTCTCTCCTCTCTCGCCCACCTCTACAGGTTCAGAAATGGTAGAGGCTCACTGTCAGAGGTTTGAGGTGAGGAGTACAGATGGAGAGAGAGTTCTGTTCTCTGCAGACGAAGAGGAGATCAGCATCGGCACCGAGAAGCTGAGAGTCACAGGTAGGGGTACGCGCAAATTGTACAACTCAAATTGTACTATATACTCTGACCAACGTGGTGTTCATACATGTGCACAAGAATGCGCAATGCACGCATGTGGGTGATGCAATACTCCTGCCAGTGGTTTCACAATACTTCACCAATCAGCAGGTTGTGGTACCGACCCAAGATGTGCAGCAATGTACCAACAAAGGCAGGGAAGAATAAACCACAAGTAAACATGGTTGTTAACAATTCTGTATTGTAAATAATTTAATGTTTACATGTTTTATCAAGAAGAAAACACATTTGCTAGAGCTTATGAAGTACATAGCATTTGTTTACCTTTAATATTAGCTATATCAGGTCTTTTGGCAATTGTCATGCCTCCAAAATGTTTTTGCAGTACAGACGAATTAGTAAGGACTTCCATAAGGCAGAGCGAGACAGGTCTGTTGTCTGCCACTCAGAAT
Source organism: Lycodopsis pacificus (assembly GCA_028022725.1). Classification (NCBI taxonomy): domain Eukaryota; kingdom Metazoa; phylum Chordata; class Actinopteri; order Perciformes; family Zoarcidae; genus Lycodopsis; species Lycodopsis pacificus. The sequence goes on from CM051693.1 coordinate 12,014,358, forward strand.
GCTGTCCTGAAGTGAAATTAATTCTGCGTTCAGATATCTGACAGATAACGACATCATCATGACTTTTATCGCCGTCTGAATTGTGATTAAAAGGGCAGTATCAATCATACCAGCGTAAAACAGGGCCTCATGGTAAAGCTATACACAAGTTGTAGATCACTGTAGAAGTCACAGTTTTGACAAGCTTACGCTCATTTTCCACATTGGGCTCAGACTAATTTGTGAAACAAGGTTACTTGAGGACGCACACGGCTTACAGTACACACACACACACACACACACACACACGTTGTAGGCTGTTAAACAGAGTGCTCCTGATTATTGCAGCCAAACAAGACTTGGGTCAGCAGGCAGAGCCATTTTTGTGCTGAATCGAGAATAAAAAAAGGTTAGAACAAGTGAGAGATACATTGGGAAGTGAAAGAGGAAGAGAGGAAGAAAGCCAAAAAAGAGACAGATACATGAGAGGTCTGAGCAAAGTCAGGTGAGCATAATTGCAGAGGAAAAAAAGAGACAAAGCAATTTCAGTAAAATAAAAGAAGTGACGTTTTGGTGCACTATTAATATTTGTTTTTCTCTCTCATTTACTTATTATCTCTTGTTCAATTTGAGTGCATCAAAGGGAATGAGGTGTATACGTGTGCATTTATTTGTGTCCATGTTTGAATACATCACTAGTTCTGTTATTTTACTTTCCAAGAACACACAAAACCCAATTTGTGATGCGCCTGTTACTCCTGCAACACCAGGAGTAAATGCTAGTGGTTGAGTTTTCATTAAAGCAGAACATATGGTAAGCTAAGTTACCATATGACCGGTCACAGACAAACAATGGAGCATTTTAAAGGCTTTTTCCGGCTACATGAGATAACTTCAGCAAACTTCACACAGAACAATATTGGCAAAACCAGATATCCTCTGATCTAGCTCATCTAGATGAGCTCATCAGAAAACTGCGTTTCAACTAATAACAGCAACAGTTACCTCCAAGTTGTGGTCCTTTGGATGTACAACTGCACCGTTGATCCTGCCAATGAGCAAAGTTCTCTTGTGCAGTTTTACATTTTTAGCAGTGCTGATGTTGTAACACGCTTTCGTACGGTCTCAGCGGGAGCCATGACCAGCGCTTCCTGGAGCATCTGTTCAGGGCTGCAGGCTAAAGCAGGGGCACTCGCTGCACACGCGGGGGTTAAGCACTGCATTATATCAGAGCCAACCTTTTTTTACCAACGATTATGTTCATACTGCATTAGTAAAATGTGTTTTTGTGTGGGGGAATGTTATTCCTGCGCAGAATCAGCAAAAAATGTATGATTGGCTTGCAGTTCAAAGTCTCTTAAAATACTTTAAGGTAAGGGAAAGATTATGATTACTTTCAATGCTTGATTAAAGTCAACACAGTCTTCCAGTGAGAGACAGAACATAAAATGTTTTTACTGCTACTGAAATATTCAAACATAATTTATACGACACACAGAAGCATCGTGACACACATTTTAAGTGTCTGCCTCCGCTCCAGCAATAGACGTATGATGCAATGATGTGCAGGCGTTCACTCCTTTCATCCACTCTTACTCTTTCTACAGGGAATGAAGGGGTGGTGTTCAGCCATTCTGTAGAGACATCTCACGTAAGGGCAGAACCTTTCCAAGACCTAAAGTAAGTATTCTAAATGATTGTGTGGGTTCGCATGTGTGTGTGTGTGTGAGTGGGCGTGTGTGCAGTCTGGCACATTAACTCACTTTACAAGTTCCCTTTGTTGTTAATATTTTAATTGTGGTTCTTATGAATAATTTCTGAGATAGTAACACCACAAATAACAATTTTAGGAGAAACAAAAAGTATGTTGTTGAGTAAAAATGTGAACTGCTGAGTTAGCTAGCCAGTCCTGTGGCACAGTGTGCTAAAGATGTATAATCAGCTCACTGCAGACACGGGTATGCTGCTGATTGGCTGCCTGACAGGCCTGACAGAGGGAACAAAACACCTCTGGGCTTCAGTGTATAAGGGTCAGGCTTTAACCAAGTGGAGCCTTCCACTGATACAAGCACATGTAGTGCACGGTGTATGCTCGGTTTCTCCTATTTACGGGAAGGCTTTATCGGCTTTTCAGCTTGTACTTAAATTCTATGAGGCACAGTTTGCATCAGACCAAGTTGCCTCACACTGTTGTGAGCTAATGAGGGAAAGTCTTGTCCAAATGATAACTGATGGAATGTTGTTGTATATATTTTCTTCTAACAAATTGGGTAGAAAAAAGGAAGGTATGAAACAGAGTACTTGTGACCACAGGCAGCTCCTCAATAACGAAACGCAGGCTAAGCTCAGTCTGATCGAAAGGTGCTTACAATTGCAAAAGCTCAGACTGTTGGTTTTCCTGTAACTGCAATAGGATGGATCACATCAGCTGAATGTATGTTTGTTCTCCACATTCCCTCTCCTGAAGCGTGTGCTGGGCGTCTGTCATGCACGTGTGGGGTTCCTTCATTACTAATGTCTCAGCTTCATTCAGGCATTGTCTGTTGACAGGACTTAGCTGAAGTAGCTTTTGGCCAGGGAGGAAAACACAAACAGGGAGGGAGGAAGGGAGGCGGAGAGGCAACGCTGACAAGGTGATGGAGGAAACCAAGATGCATGGAATGCTGTGTACAAGAGAAAAGAGATATAATTGACTGGGTAGAGGGAGAAGAAACAGGGCTGGAGTAGGGGTGATGAAGAGGACAGTCAAAAGATAGAGAAAAAAAGAAGACAGAGGGGCAGAGAAGGGTGACGGAGGGAAAGAGTTCAGAAGGAGGGGATGGAAGTTAGTGTATAGAAGAATAGATTAAATCAGCAGCAGCAGCACATAATGGGATACAGAAAAATATGAAAGCATTTGGTGTGTGCAAAATAGCCACTTTTATGGGAAAAATGGGGACATTTAAAATATTGAACCGAAGTAAAAAGGCCCACTTGTCAAGTAAAAAAGTTGCATGATTTGTGTGTTTTTCTGCGAGACATAGGCTGATCACACCACATGACATTATGAATCTTTAAATGTGAGAACTTGAAAGACAGTGCTGGTTACCTGATACTGTTCTTGAGCATTTCATTTCTTGATTCAATCATGCATGTAATCAGCTTGCATCAAGCTTGCTAGCTGTGCCATCAATGGCGTATCCCTCTCTAAAACATTTACAGCCACCTTAACAGGGTCTGAAGTACAGTTTTTGTTTTTGTTGCATTGAATAAATTGCTTTGCTCAAGTTGATACTTAATTTAAGCAAATGGTTGCTAGTTAGTACAGTACTGCCTGAACCAAAGCTATCTCCCTCCATTTGTGCCACTCTTTTAGTTTAAAAGTATTCCCACTACCTTCATTCTCATTGCCCATGTTTTGCCCATGTCTTGTATGTAGCATGGCTCAGTGAAGAGTCCAACAAGGGTATGGAAAGTAAGATCAAGGGGTGCCTCGTTCTCTCAGTGATCCTAGACTTGTAATTGCCCAATTCTGGGTTTGAATGCAGCACGGGGCATTTGTAAAATGTGTTCTTCCTTTTTCCCCCGTATTCCCCGTTCTCTTCTCACTATATTATTCCAAGCAATAACCTAAAAAGAAAAGAACAATAGTGTTAAATAGATTCAGAGAGACGGAGAGAAATTGGTATTATTGTGCACAGAGATATGAGATGGTCGGACAGAGAGAGACAAAAGAATGGTTGAAAGTGAGGAAGTAGAGGAAATAGGACCCCATACATGCCGAGGGATCAAAGGAGAGGAGAGGAGGAGGCGTCTTGAGTGAGATTAGTTGAAGGAAACTGAGAAGTGATAGAGGGAGGTGTGGGGATGGAAGGATACAGGCTGGAGGAGGAGCGAGAACATTGGGTCAGTGGACGGGTCAGTGCAGATAAGCAAGGTGAGGAACCCCGCGGTGAAGGTGAGCAAAGAAAAAAGGGAAGCACTCCAGTGACTGTTGCTACAAACGCACGACAACGGCTGTTTTCATCGTGTTTAAGACTGTTTCATATCATTAACACATCTGTGGAGTTACATAAAACTAATTGTTGCAGTTAAAAAAACACGTAATGTGCCTTGTAAATATTATATTAACCATGCATGCGCACAAAATTCATCCACATAAACGTGCAAACATAAAATAAATATACGAACACACCTAGAATGCATTAAGTACAGCTGACAGACACACGCAAGGAATTTATGGATTAAAACCTGCATTAAAACACAAATGTATGGCGTGCATGACGTGAGACCACCTATCGTCCCACACACAGCTTTGTCAGTGCAAGCGTATGAATACATCAAGAACAGCAAGTGACATGCATAAAGTGAAACACACACACACACACACACACACTGCACTGACCTCTCTACTGCATCACCTGCTGCAGGGTTAATGAAAGCTATAGAAAAATAACACTGATAAAAAGGCGATTACATGCTTGAGATACTTGGCCCTGTCTGTCGTCAGTCATTAGCTGTTAAATGGGAGGGAAAGAAACAACGGGCTGAAGCCTAGTCATTATCACGAGGATTTTTTTCCAGTTTTAATATGAGGTTTGTTAGATGTTTCACAATGCTGGTAGAGATTGGATTAATACGGGAAACTTAAGCACAGGTTATCTTCTCTTTTCTTAATTCACAGGCACTTTATTCACCCAAGATTGTAATCCCTTTCTGGTTGGAACGCTTTATCTTTCTGTCTGTCTCCTTCTTCTCGTGGTATCTTTGTCCTCATCTCCCCACTTCCTAGCTCTCTCTCTTGTTGACTAACTCTCTTATTTCGCAGTCGCAATTTTGTCTTTGTCGTTCTCATTCTGTCTAGATCTTCCCACGTGTGCATTTCTTCTCTCTGCCTCCATCTCCCCATTCTTTTTCTGTCTCGTTATGAAACGTAGAGCGTTATGCAGTGAAGGTAAATGGGACATGTAATGAGCGGATTGAAGTCCATTTAAAGCTAATGATCTATCTTACAGTTTAACGTTGAGCAAGGGAGAGCGGGAAAGAGGGAAACAGAAGAACGATAGACGGCACGCACTTTACACGAGGAAATACAGGTCAAGACATTCAGATTGGATCAGACATTTCACATTTAGTCACATTTGGGCAAACATGAACCAAGCAATGTGGGGAACAAACACTTGACAAGTTGAAGAATCAAACTCCACAATCTTATAAAAATAACATTTGCACTGCCGCACCATTTGTATTTGCATTCCCTCTCAGTCAAAGTAGAAGTATAGAGGCAGGCTTGAAGACGCTTAACGTGCCACTCACAGTGACCAGAGAGGGATGCAGTAAGGATTTCTATCATCAAGCTCCAGGAGTCTTTCAGAAGCTGAAGAGACATGAATGCAGAACCGGGAGCTAGAACCGGGTACAGTAGCACAGAAACGACGTGTTCGGCAGCCTGCTTTCCAGAGAACACTCCAGGAAGGCGATGCCGTTCGTTTTCAAAGCCTTCAGTGTGATCGCCACTGAACGCCGTGTTCACACTCTTCAGCTTTTGTCAAACTGCTTTTCCACTTTAAAGTGTACGTGGAGTGGCCGGGGGGCAGACAGAAAGCAGTCGCTTTGGAGAAAAAGTGTTGTGCCTGGCATATTTTTAAGCAGCGCACCTCAAGATCTTAGAGAATCCTTCATGACAGTTTACTGACTAAATAACATGACAAATAGAAGTGGGGATTGACAAAATGTAGGCAGCCAACAACAACAACAACAACAACAAGCAGACTGAAAGTGGAGGAAGTAGCTGTAGAAAAGTTGGTCGTAGATGTTTCTCTGACGGGAGCAGCTTTTGTAGTTGTCGGTACAGTTTACTGATAGAAGCAGCGATTCCAGCGACAAAACTGCTTTTCATTGTCAGTGCAAAATGTGGCCGAGGCAGCACTTTAACTACAGAAGCCACAACCGCGGTGCGAATGCAGCCTTAGGTAAACTAGAAAAGTTAACAATAATAACTAGACATAAAAAGCAAAATTGGAGACATATTGTCTCAGGGGATATGAGTATGAATTTGCAAAACAGAAAAAACAGGCATCAGGAATGAACAACTTTCACTGTGCCAACACAGTAGTTGTTTAATGGGCGAGGAGCCTGTGTTTTTCCAGGCAGTGCTCGTTCTGAACATGGCTTTAATCAAACCACAGCTCAGCCCTGAGTGATATAAATCAAGACCAAAACCAGCTTTTAAACAACCGGTGCATTTTGACCAAGCCAAGGACAAATTGAGCCATAAACAGACCTTTAAAACATGTTGTCTTCACATAACCTTTGATTGTTGAGTGCTGCCATTATTGTGTGTTGTGTGTGTATCAAGGCTCCAACTTCAGGCTTTCTTTAATATTCATAGACTCAGAGAATAAACATTGACTGCTGTGGTTTATTGTGTTTTTTTCACAATTCTTGTTTTGGAATACTTTCTCTCTCTCTCTGCTAATACTTTTGCTTTTTAACCACCTTTACTTTTTCCTTTACTGACAATATTTAAACAGTATAACACTGGCATTTCTTTTTTTGATACACCACATATCTGTTGTTTAAACTTCTTCCCACCTCTCCCATGCCATTCATATTGTATTTCTTTGTCCATAACATTTCACTTGGATGTGACTATTTCTATTGAGATGACAACATCAAACCTTTGCTTCTTGCTCTTGTTCTTGTCATTGTCGTTTTGGATGGAAGTCATTTTCTGTCCCCAAATTTTGAGACGAGAGAGAGAGGAGTGTCTAAAAAATATATTTTTGGCAAAATGAGTGACATGAGTTCTGAAATCACTCAATAAACACTGTAAGCGAGCTGCCAAAGGTATAGACAGAGATTGAGGTAAAGAGGGAACGACTTCAATCAGCCCATTAAACAACTAACCTCAGCTAAACGGACTGATGAGTGGCTGGAGAGCTAGATTGACAGTCAGGCAGACAGACAGCCTTGATGCAGCTATAATCTGCATCCTTTTTTATTTTAACTCTGTTTTAGTTCTAGTTCCTAATCCTCAAGGTTCTGTTGTTATGCGCCTCTCTTTGTTGCTAAACTCCGGTGTGTTGGTACTGCGTTCCCCAGAGGTCACTTGTCCATCAAGCAGTACAGTCAGCAATGACATATTCCTCTTTAGATCGTTTGCTGATGAAGTTTTAAGATCTGGAGATGTATTGGGTACACTGAACAAAAATATAAACACTTTTGCGATGGGATATTTTTTATTATTTATTTCTTCATGATTCTTACACAGGTATTAATACACAAGTGTGCCGGAGTCTTTGAATTTCTAGCATTTTTTGACAGCACACCACTGTAGTCCGTGACAGCACCACTGCAAAACACAGCAAAGAAGAGCACTACTTTGACAGACACGGAAATCAATCAACTAACCTAAAAAAGTTTGAGGAGTCTCAAACTGCAGCATCAACACACTGCGCTATAGTGGGCATTGGGTTACCTTAGGTCTCCAACTTCATCTGATGCTTGGCTCCACAGCAGAGAGATACAAGCTGCTGTGCAGTCAATATCTCCCTGTTTCCTTTCACTCTTTCATCCTCTTATCCCTCCCTCTGTGCCTCCTTCCCCTCTATCCAAGTCCTGGGGTCATAAGGAGGCTCCCGAGGGAGAGTTAGCCCTAACACAGGCAAGGGCATCGGAGAAGGATTTGTGCTCTGTGCCCCCTCCCCCTGACATTCCCTCGCTCTATTTCCATGTATCTATCTATCCTTCCATCTGGAAAAAAAGTTAAAGAGGAACCGGGAGCCCTATCAGACTCGGGCATGGGAATATTACAGGGCAAAAGTTTGAAAAGGGACATCGGGATAATCATTTCCTCAGATACAGTGTCAGATACAAAATGTTGTTTAGTAGAAGAAACCACTATTTTACACACAAAAGATAATCATTCAAACACAGTGCAACGTGTATATATATGTGACAATAGTTACGGTATTGTAACCCTAGTTCCATAAGCACAAGAAGAGCCCTCCACTGGACTCTATGGCTAATACTCTCCTCCAAACACGAGGATGCATTTGCCCAAATGTTCAGCGTGTCCGTATCCGTAAATGACAGTTAGTTAGTTTGTTCATCCTATTTCTGTTCTCATGTATTTTATATAGACGCTAATTATTTTAATGTGGCTGATTTTTTTGGGGAATTGGTTATTTTAATCTGCTCCCGAACATTCTCAAATGTTTCATGGATTTCAGCAAATTCATGAACATAGCAAACCTCTTTTAGCTTAATTCAGTGGTGAAATGTAAGAGTTTTAAATGTCTACCACCAGATAAACCCCCGTAACTGTCTGGGGAGAACTGCTTCATCCATCTATTCTTTCCCAAGTGGAAAACCCCCAACACAAAGCAATTTATAACACTGGGAATGTGTTTGACCCTCCCTCCCCTCAACAACTACTCCCTCAGGGTACTCCTCCTAATGAGAATGTGTTTTTCTTTCACTTTTTCACTGGGTTTGTTTGTACACTCATGTAGCTTCTATTCTCACCATCTCAAGAAGCTTAGCATTGTGAGATCAAACCGTCGCACAGTCAAAGGAGAATGTGTTTGTGTTCTCTGTCCTTGTGTCGTTCCCTCTACAGTATTAAAACAGATCCCATAGTGAGGTCATCCCCTGGAAGAAGCTTTGATGGAGTCAGTTGGTCTTGTCTTTGTCCCTTTCTTCTGTCCTTCTCTTGTCTAATTCAGTGGTCGGGATCCTCAGTGCTGCTGGTGTGTCTTGGGCTGGTAATTGCTGTTTATTTAATTCACCTGGTGTCCCAGGTGTAAAACAGCAGCTGATTGAAGAGCAAGAATGATAGCCAGCAGGGCTCAGAGTCATATACACAGAGAGAGAGATCCATGCTTTAAACTAAATTGAGGGCATCCTGCTTTGCCCTTGTTTCTGTCATTCGTCTCGCCATCCCAGCGAGTAAAAGACTGACCTCTCTGCGTAGGTTAAAGCATTTAGAGAGAACTTTGTTTCTTCCATTACCTCCATCGTACTTTATATTGCCTTCTTCGTCCTAACCCGCTATTTAATGAATGCACGGCTGTAGTTTTCTGATTCAAAGTTTGGACCAAAAGTTTATTTTTTACATGTATTTCTGTAGTAGGTCTCTAAATGACTAAAGTGCTAATGTGACTTAATGGTTCTGGGTTCCTACGAGTTCTTGCAATTTTACCCAATCACAGACAACATTTTATGAGTCCTTGAAGTAGGGATTGGGAAAATGATTCACTCCGTGGCCTTCGTTCTCCTCTCCTCCCCACCTGCACATACAACTGTTCACTCAAATTTTAATGAATTTCCAAACAACTGATGATTTTTGCACTTAGTATTCTTGTTTTTCACGAATGATATTTCATAGCATTTCTGCTCGGCTACATACCAGTAGATACAGACAAGAAGCGTAGAAAAATATGTATTCTAAGCACATGACGCGCTCATTATCTTGAATATTTGAGTTGCCCAAAGTCAGAGGTTTAACAAAAGATCCACAATGCCATGAACCTAAAACATTAGAAAGTTTACGTCACATTAATGCTTTGATTGAGGTTACAATCCTCCAATGCCTAAAACAAAACAATGTCATCAATTAGGCCCACTTCTCACCTTAATTCTTGAAGGCGTCTCAGAGCGGAGTTTTTTCTGTGAAGCAGCCAGAGGGATGGGGCATGGTGTGGGAAGGCAAAGTGCACCACCTAATTAGCTTCTAAAAACCCAAAGAGTAAGCCCGCCCCGAGCTGTTTTTTGATTAAAAAGTTGGGGTTTGTGTCAAAGTATTGGAAATCATTAAAATGTAGAAAGAGCCACATTCTCTTTGAACTGTGCCTTTGGGAAAAGTGTATCTTCCCACTAGAGTTCCCATTAAACAAAAGCAGATCTCTGGCATTATGGTTTTTGCCTGTTTTTTTTTAAACTTGGCGTCAACTTGATACATGATCGATTGCAAGTTTGGCAGAAAAACACCAACTTTGTTTTCATCTTTTGTCTCTCCCCTTCTCTTCATTCCCTTCATGTTGTGATCACAGTGATCACTGCAAAGGCAGGGCTGTCTTTGACATTCAGAGGAGCCTATTTGTCTCTTACGATGCTGTTCCTTACAAAACAGCAAAATTCACTATCTACTCCAAATATTTACAACTTTTACTATCAAATATAAGATTCGTCACCATTCAGGTGAACCAAAACCACATCCAAGCTCCTTAAAAAAAGCACAGTAACTTTCCTACAATTTGCTGTCCTGCGATTGGATTCTTGATGCATCTAACACCTCCCTTCTCCTTGGTACAACAAGGACAATCAGCCCTGCCCTGCTCTGCTCTATCTCATATTGATTAGACACGCAGGGAAATCATTGAGAACAAAGAGGGAGAGGGAAGGCAAGCGAGTAACAAGCAAGCTCGGTTGTGGGAACGATCCATAATGTATCTGAATTTCTGTGTGTGTTTTTGTGTATTTGTTAGATTGCCATGTTCTACTCATTAAAGTAGTACTTTTGCTCAGATGTCGACATTTGGAAAGAGGTGTCCTAGATTTTAGGGGGATGAGCTGGTCAGGATGTTCTTCTTCCCTTTCTTGTCCCTTGTTCTGATAATTGTTACTACGCAACATCCTAATTTGAAATTTATATTTTCCTCTATAATAATGCTTTGCCGTACATAATTGGGGTACGAGTTAATGAATCCATTTCACCTGAGGTAAAATATACTTGATAATGTGATGTTTACACAGCCGGCAGATATTCAAACCGTTCGGAGTCCAAACTCACCAAAGACTGATGCTTGATCCGTGGCCCGAAGCGTTCAATACCACTGCACCGTGGCACCCTAACGTCTGTACGAGATGATTGGGTCAAACAAACACAGGACTTTCACACAGGAGACTGCTGTTCGTGTCCTCTATAAAACCTAGTCGATTTTGACTTGTGGACTTATTTTATCTTGCTTTTGCTACGTAACTTGAGTATTTAACGAGCAAACTTTCTGGGAGTTGTGTGACAAGATGAAGACGCACAGAAGATTTTTTACGACTGGAGAAAACCTGTTCAATGGGCTTGCCAACCCTGTCTCCTAGAAATCTATTTACACACTAATTTGTTTTACCAAATTACGTTTTTAGGGAAACAGAATTGTTAACTGTATTATGTTCAGTGGCAGCATATGTTTCTACAGTAGGTAGTGCTGCCTTTTAGTACAGCAAGCAAGTCCTCGGTCGATGGTCTGGATCGATGGTAGGGCGGGACTTTGAAGCTAGAGATTGGGATTTACACCTTCAGTCCCTCCTGAGCTATGTTTAAGGCCGGTTAGGGAATGGGAAAGGATAGACTTTGGTTAAACGCTTGTAAAATAAACACATCCCGTCTTCTGCTTTCTAAGTGTTACTTTCTTACCCTAAATCTTACCCTAAATTTCACCAAGTGCTAAGTTGTCAAACATCCACTGCAAAGGGAATCCTTGTGCATGCTCCACACAGTAGTTGGTGTGAGTTGCACTAAAATATAATACCAACAGTGGTATTAATTGTGTAATAACGACAATGCTTGCTGTAAACATGTGCAGCGCTCACCATGTTGCTGTTGATGTCTCCTTTCCAATGTAACAAAGTGCTCCCACAAGTCACTGTGTGATTAGAGGGATACTTTAATTGGTACACAGAGCTTTGGAATGACACCTCAGTATACATTGTTGCTCTGTCATTGTTTGTCTTTGTTGATTGTTGTTTATCTTTACTAGTTATTGTTTGTCAACTGCTGTTTGTCATTGGATGCTTTTGTACACATCTTGAGGGTAAATATGTGAAAAGAACAACACCCGGTTAATATTCAGCATTCTCGACATATTGCAACGCATCTGTTCCTTGTGTAAATATAAGCGCGTGTGTGTGTGTGTGTGTGTGTGTGCGAATGTGAACTCAGCTGTTGGGTGTTTCTGAGTGTGGGTTGCAAAGATAGACGTCTGTTAATATCAGATTTTGCAATAGAGCCAATTGTTCCACTGCGGGTAAAGACTATTACAAATGGCTACAGGCTGTTTTTGGCGAGACGCTGAAATCACAGCAGATAAATAACATTAGAGAACAAAGAAATCACACACTCGCGGATTTTCAAACACCTCATGTGCACACATAGACATGCTCCCAATCCAAACCCGGCAACAGCAAACTGTACTGTGGCAGACATTTATGAGAATATGTGACTTAAAGGCAGAGATTTAAGGCGGGAAAGTAAAAACAAGAATTTGCAGTAAAACTTATCAAGACCATTATCAACTTTCATTTCTCTCATATTTTGAAAATGGCTTTGTATGAAATCTGGATTCTCACTGGATAACTTGGATTAGGATTTAAAAACTCAAACAAACACAGGAGTTTTACCAGAATCCAGCCAGGAGGTGAGGGAAGAGGAGGAGGAATGGCGGACACGCTGATAGGACGACCGTAGGAGGGCAAGGCAATGAGGCCAAGAAATGGAGAAAAGCATAGAGACAATCTTGATCCTTATGTTGTCTCTGCTTAGGTTTTCTTGCCCCACTCTGATCACACTCTCTTTCTGCCGCATCATATTTCCTCTTTCCTTTCTTTTCTGTGTCCACTAGGGGGAGGGTGTGAACTATATCATCTATCTTTGTATCTGCTGTACCTTTTGGTTCACTCTCTTTTCTTCCTCCTCTCCCGTGGTCTGACTACTGGAGAGAGGAAGGAATCCACTTCTGAAACATTTACTGTACACTGTCATGGCAATTTTGTAATCCCAGTCTGACCGGACGAAAATCTCTACAGTAATGTCACACTTTCAGTGCTCAGATCGTGGTACACAGGACAAGCATTAGGTGGAAATGTTTTCTCCCCTGTCATCCCTGTGTTCTTCTTTCAGTTAGTATTTTGCATGTCGTTGTTTAACACAAAGGGGCTCATTAGCCTTCTGATCATCTTCTGATGACATCCAGGTGAGCAACAATGCCTTTGTTTATGCGATCCGGATCAAATTAAATTCAGACAAAGGTAACATTGTACTGGAGTCAGCATGATGAAACATATGCGGAGGTCATCGTAATTATAATGTGCAAGATCAGAGGATTTTACCTTACTATCCACCGTTTTGATTCTATTTAATCAATCATAAAAGTAAACACTCAGAGGGTGCGTCAAGATTGTAACAGAAATTAGAAAAAGGACAGTTTATGATCAGTGGGGAAGCAACGTATGTTCCCATAAAAATCAGGGTCTGTTGTCTGATGTTGACCTCACGATCTCACCAACCACGTTTAGACAAAAGAATGTTCTCATCGGTTGCTCAAAATCTCTCATTTCTTTCCCTTATTTGGAGCAGCCATTGGCTCTCAAAAGATTTTTTGAATTACTGGGAGAGCGGCCTCCCTTTGTCTGTAGCAGGGCCACTTGAACCTCCGTCTCGAGTGGTAGCACCTTGGCTGGTTTGAGGTTATGCAGCTGGCCCTTCGTTGGCTGTGGAAGTGCAGCTTTCACCTGTGTGTGTGTATAGAGCTCAACGTTCTGGTTCAGTGCACATCGTACATCTACAGTCTGTTTGGATCTGGTAATCCCAGTGTAGGTGTAGTAGTCATAGTTGGCTTTAGTCGAGTGAATGCTGTGTCATTGTCTTTTGTCCATGTCAGATTGTCAGTTGGTCTCAGTCCATGAACATGCTTAAGGACCGGTGAATTCTTTCTCTGACCCTCTACTACAATGACTTCCCATGATCTCGTTCTCCAGGAGATTGGGCCGAATGAGCCAGCCTCAGGACTCAGCACGTCTTGTTTGGAGGAGGGAGGCTGCACTCTGGTGATATGAAGGTGGAGCGAAGGCAGTGTGTTCCTTTGAGACAAAACTGTTCTTTAGCCTATCGGAACGAGTTAAGAGGCTGTTGTTTTTCTCTGATGTGCATCTGAGTTAGCGAGGAGATCCAGTTCATTCTGTGGATGTGAGAGATGAGGACATTGAACTTTTACTCTTTATCTTCACATATTGTTCTAATTTATCTTGTAGCTTTTGTATTTGACCTACACTAAAATTAGCATTCTCAGAAAATCCCTTTTTTGAATCAAAAAAGAAGAAGAAGCCAGGTTTTATTCAGACAAAGGTAATATTATACAGGATTCAGCATGATCAAACATAAGAGGAAGTCAACATGATTATAGAGTGCATGGTCAGAGGAAGGACTCTACGTTTCATGAATATGGTTTCCTCCTCTCCTTTATTATGTTTTACAAGTATTCATTTGTTCATCTGTGTATCACACAAATCTTTCTTTGATGAACTTTGATTAAAACCTAAAGGAAGGATGCCTCTTTCCACTGACATGCACCACAAAGCTCGGAAAGATTTGAAAGACGTAGAAGTTTCGGGGAACACGCTCACTAATTAAATTGAGGCCTGTATTCACTTGCCCTAAAAAAATCACAGATTTGTTCATTTGCATGCTCAACCGACACTTACACACCGACGCTTACACATGGTCAAAATATTAAAGTGGCAATCCTATTTGAAATAAGACCAATGATGCTTTAAGCAATGAAACATGTTTTATTTTTCATTTTTCATTCTCAATTTGGACAGACTAACTGGCTGTAAGATGAGTTCCAGTTGAATGTATTAAAGGGCATAATTCATAAAAAGGGCCTGGCAAGAAGTATTCTCCACACTTTGGTTACAAAATAAATAACTATAGACGAAATAAAAAAAGAGAAAATTCTCATAAAATACCTTAACCTGGACTGAATGCAAAATACATTACATCACTCAAATTATTTCAGTCTATGCTTCCTGTTGTTGATTCATGCTGCCTATGTTGTTTTTTTACACAAGCTTATGTCATATCATCAGTACAAAATGCAGCGGTGGCAGTGGTTTCTGTACATTAAAGTGGAACAGTGAGGTTAGGTCCCTTTCCCAGGGGCACTTCATCAGTTTTTATGGGCGCGGAGAGACATTCACAATCTCATTTCCCAACATATGTTCTTCCATCTGTGTTACCAAAAATGGCAACTGCTAAAGTTGCACACTTGCATATACGCCTCTAAACTGTAAATCTCTGTGCAAGGACACAGTGTCTTCTTGTTTTTTTATCTGTTGTGTTAATCCCAGCATGTTCTGCTGTGCAAATTACTTATCGAATCATCTTTAGTGCTCTGTATTTGTTATATTCTTATGTATATCCTTCTCTGTGCTGCTGCAAATACCCATCTTCCCCACAGGGATCATTATCGTTTCATCCAATCTTTAAAAAAAATACAAGATAACACCATTTGCAAGACATATTAAATAACAAGGAGTGCAATGCAGTTGCACTACAGATGTCATTTATGCAGCGGGGTCCCGTTGCTGCCTCTTAAGAAGATATGTCTCACCAGTGTCACACTGAGCCTCAAGTCTGCCAACGTGATTGATCGCGAGGCAAGCAATTGAACTTGTTCAAAAAGCGGACTTTTGAGCTTGCTGAGTAGCATTTCTACCAAATGAATATCTTCACGTCTGACTTTTTACACCTGAAAAGGGTTTGTTTTTCAGCTTCTGCTCCTTATCACATCATTAAAAAAGCGATGTTGCATTTACACAAGGCGTGAGCTGCAGATGGGTAAGAACGGCGCGCAGACTAAATGCGCTGTCGTCTTTTTATCGTCTTTGTGAGGAAGCCCTAATGTTTCTCTGCTCAGATGTGTTTTCTGTCAGGCAGCTTTCTGGGATACTGAGACAATGCTAATGAAGCAAAGCATAGACTGCCCCACTTTGTTCTGACCTCGTATCTACAATTGGGAGTAAAGCAAGTACACGTATACCTTTCTCCGTTTGCCTGTATTTGTTCATGTGAACTTTCTTTTGTTTGTTTTTGGATCCTTTATCTTTCCTCTGTTTGTGACAGAAATAGTGATTCATGGAGGTGTTCTAGTTTGTTTTTTATTTTTTTCTATTGTTCCAATCTTTTACGTTCCAGACATTTTAAATGACATACTGACTATACATGGAAATCATGAGGTAATAATTAGATTTGTCAGTCAGAAGTGACACTATCAAACCTCGTCAAGATTTCAAGTGATGTATCCTTGAAGTAATAAGATGCAGACAACAGAACACGTTGGTTATTTTGTAACAAGATGTGCTGGTCAGATGAAGGCGTACCATGTATTTACCATATTCACCCGTGGACGAGACACGATATTGTGAACTTTCACATGTGTTCCTCCCATTTCTAGCAAAACGAAGTCAATGAACAATGAGTGAAATGGCTGCAGTGGCGGAGGAGTGAAGCTAGTCTTTCGCTACTGATTAAATTATCAGCTTGGCGCCCCATCGGATGCACAAAGGCATGAAATTGCTTGACATTTTTTTCTCCTTACGCACTCTGCCGTTAGCCATTTCCTCGGCTACATTTCACAGCGAGGAGGACAGCGAGAGCTTCTGAACGTCGTTTTGGAGTAACTCAGGCATTTGTCAAGCAGTGCGTTGTGTAAAGGTGAGCAGATGTACGGGATGTTGGATGTTATGGCAAGACACAAACACACAAATTCTTGTGAGAAGTGTGAGATAAAGTGACTGCAGATGAACATATTACTACTACTCCTACTACTATTTTTTAATATCCAAGGTCAAATCCTTGTATGCAACAAGCATATACACCCACACACACACACACACAGATATTACACACTGATTTAAATTCATCCAACCAGAGTTGCTGAGGTGCAACATTTACGTAGTCTTCGATAATCATAACCTCATCGTTAATGCCACACTTCTGTCTCTTGCTCTTTCTGGCACGCATGCACACACACACACACACACACACACACAAATTTTTTCCAGAAAGGCAAACCTCTAATGTACCTTGAGTCTCTCCTGTCTCACCTCAGTAACTCAGTAGGGACTTTTATAACTTTTTAAAACAGCCCAAGGCTTTCTCTTTTCAGTTTTATTCAATTTTTTTATTTTTTTAGACCGGCAGGATTCATGGGGCGATTTAAACATGCCGCATCATCCCCCCCCCCCACCCAGACGCAGTCTCACTGCAAAACACAGGATGCTTTATGCCATATTTCAGTATTCTGTCTTGATTTAACTCTTTAAAAGTCAAAGACCGTCGCTTTTCCTGTCGTTGGCCTTGTTTCAATGCATCACTCACCACCACTTTTTAAAATTTTAAAAGTTTTCAAAGAGCTCATGGATGGTGGTTTGACGGTGGCACCGGGGGCACTGAGGCAGGTGACGGAGCATTTAGCGTGAAAAGGTGAAAGGGTTGCGTCCCAAATGGCAAGGTGGCGATAAGGTGGTGTGGCTTTCAATGGTTCTGACGAGGAAAAGGGCAGGATGAATGTCAGCCAAGTCTTCTGGGGAAATATAAATCACAGTAAAAAGCCCGGATTTCAACATTTCCAGGTAGATATTTTTTGCACAACTTCCCACATACACCCTAACAGCTTCCAGAGGATGCATGGATGTGTTGGACTGTAGAAAAAGTGATCCTGGGGGTTTGTGCAGGTTACCACCGATACATTACACAAGATAAATGATCTGCCATGCTTCACATTAAGGCAATGACTGTACACAAAATCATCAGCTTCTCAAAATGATACAGTCGGGCTTCACTTCAACAAACTGAAAGAGGGAAGAAAAATATAAACTACATCAAATCCCTCATCCACTTCTAAGATGACTTTGAGCAAGCTGATGTTTTGGCCATATGGTATTTATTTAAAATGTCACAAGCCACTATTCTAAAAATTATGCTTGGCCTTTGCAGCCAAAATGCCACATCGGGAGCTGGAAAATAAAAATTCAACTACAAAAAGAATCTTAAAATGGTGTTTGCAAAATGTTCCTTCAGATTCTTGGAACAGAATTTGAGTTATGAGTGCCCAGGATGCGATAAAAAGTAACTCAAAAGGACTGTGATTTAGTATGCAGTAGGAAGAGCACAAGTATAAATAATGAAATGAATGAGGGCTGAATTCCATTTAGCTGCTTCGCTTACAGGCTCCAGGTATTTGCATGCTGGCTCACTGTTACTGCTCTCTGGAATACTTGAATAGAACGGAGCCCTTTTTATTGTTATTACTATCACCTGTGCTTTTCCTGCTGGTACAAGAGAATATGTCGGCCGGAAAAAAGGCAGTTTCGCATAAGCAGAAGTCAATGGCTTTTTTTTTTCAGCAATCCTCAGATAAATGCATATTCAACAAATAGTATTCATCCTGAGGCAGGAGCAACACAAATGAAATCGGTTTAGATGAGATTAGGTCCAACTTCAGGGCCAAATATTTATCAATTGAACACTTTTATATTTTAACTCTACAAACTCACCCCAGAAGCCCCGTACACCAATGTAGTCTTTAAACATAATGCAAATGAGTAACACATTCAGTGAATACAGTAGCAGTAGTAGTTATGACAACATTGGAGTTCAAATCAAACTATGACATAAAATCACACGGTGAAAATGAAATTTCAGGAATTTGTCTCCTCTCTTCGTCTTCTGTCTTTCTTTTTGAATATCTTAGGCCCTCCTTTTCTTTCTTTCTGTTTTTCACTATAAATGAATTGAGATTAAAAAAACCATTTCATGTTGATGTATTTCTGCCCTGCTTATCTTGTCAGGTTGGACAAATATGTTGTTGTATAAAATGGCCTTGTCGCCACTGAAGGTCAAAACAGATCTATGAGAGAGAGAGAGAGAGAGAGAGAGAGAGAGAGAGAGAGAGAGAGCGAGCGAGAGAGGGGAATAATGTAAGAATTGGAAGCAGAGATGGAGGGAAGACATTTTTCTCAAATAATAATGAATTGCAAAGATAACAGCTCGGCTGCAGACTCCTGCTATCTGCACCATGAGAAACACACAACCACACAGAGGCCTGACCAGAAACTGTGTGTGTGTGCGTGTGTGTGTGTGTGTGTGTGTGTGTGTGTGTGTGTGTGTGTGTGTGTGTGTGTGTGTGTGTGTGTGTGTGTGTGTGTGTGTGTGTGTGTGTGTGTGTGTGTGTAAATATATGTATTTATGACTGTCTATGCGTGGCTTAAAAAGACTATACACATGAAACTGAGCATTTGCATCTGTAAAATAGAACTTCATGGGTTTTACTTCAACAGTTGATAGTCACAAGATATGGTCCTCAGGTCATTGCCATGAAAGTGGGAGATACGGACATTTCCTTGTGTGTGAGTGTGTTTGTGAAAGTTTATTAGGGCAAAGAGTCCGCTGGGGTTCCACTTTGAGCTAAATGCTAATTTCAACATGCTAACCTGCTCAAAGAGACAATGGTATAATACTGATAGTAAGCAAGTGTTATGTTTACAGTGTTCACCATCTTAGTTGAACCTGCTAGTGTGCTAAAGTGTGTCACTTGGCGCTTAAGACAAAGTACAGCTGGGGCTGATGGGAATGTCATTTAGTTCTGTAAGTATTTGATGAACCAAAGTATAGGACAAATTGAATTTTGAGCAAATGATGGCACTAAATATAAAGTAGGGAGATCACCGAAGTCATTACAATTAATCACGAGGGGGACATGGATGTCTCTATCCAATTTCATGGCAAACAATTCAATAGTTGTAGAGACATTTCGCTTGAAACCACAAACGTGTTTCACATTAATTTCTGTGGAAAATTGAATGGCAATCCATCTAATAGTTGTTGAGATAATTAAGTCTGGACCAAAGTGTCATATCTTACTTATCTACTTAAAGTATATTATTAAAGAGGCATTCATCTCAAATATATATATACATTTTAACCAGAGTTGAGATCTAAAGCGACTTTTGTTTGTACTAACAAGTACTGACAAGACGAGTCCACAGCCATACCAGCAGCTCTGTGAGGCTGCACTTAGACACAAAGGTGCTTTGGGTTTAATGCTAATCTAAACATGGCAACATGTTCACATCAATAATGCTAACATACTGATTTTTAGCAGGTAATGTTTACCAGTCATTGTCTTAGTTGAGCGTGTTGGCGTCTTAACGTTTGCTCTTCATAATTAAACACAAATCACAGCTGAGGATACCCATTGTTTCTCAAAACATTTTTAAGACACTATTGTCCTCAAATCCCTAAATTAACAAGTAGTTCTGAGGCCCATAGGTATTCGCTGATACCTCAAGTACACGAGCAACAGACACATTCATAAATTAAGAACATCATCATTCACAGAGCAGTAATAAAGTACACAGCATTAACACTGGCCTCCAGACTATCATCCAACACATAAATTATCCAAAGTTAATCAAGTTGAAACCGCAAACCCAATTTTTCAGCTGTTAATCGATGTTCATGGCAATTTTATTATGGAGCCCATTCATCCTGGTCATGCTCAATGCATCACACAGCAGCTTTTTTTCTTGGGTTTTCTGTTGCCAACTATACTGACAGTGACGGAATTGATTTCTTCTTGCGGTTAGGAATTGAAGACATCATCATAAAAGTTACAGAATCTCCCAATCGGACACTTACATTTCCCTCCTGCTCCTCATTACATTTCTCTGTGAGTGCATTGGCTGTATATGAGAAGTGGACGACGTCACTATGATGTCAACCATTGGTTTGTCGACTGCAGTTTTTGCCGTCACCATCTTGGTTTTTGGCAAACAGAAGTGACCCGAGAGGGTGGGGCTAAGTACAACCAAACGCTGAGTAAGACATTTTTAGGCGACCCAAATGTTACAATTTACTTTCATAAACTAAGAACACTGTGAAAATGTTAAAGTTTCAAATGAAAACAAGGACAAATCGCAGACTAGACAACTCTGTCCAGACCTGTCAATCACTGTGCAGCCCCGCCCTAAAGCATACTCTGCTTTATGGTCTATTTGACTCTAAATGCGACCATAATGTACTAAATGGGCATCATGCTGTATTGAAGAAGACTTGAATCTAGAGATTGAGACCATAAACTCATGTTTACAATGTTTACTGAGGTAATACATCATGTGAGAAGTAGAGTCATTTTCTCATAGACTTCTTTACAACCAGAGAGAGAGGAGTCACTCCACTATGGCCATTAGAAAGAATGCACTTGTCACCTGTGGCGTGCCTCTTTAAGCCAAATAAAAAATAAATAGAAAAAATCTGTGGCAGTCAAACTGTGTATCTACAAAGTTAGCATCCTGTAGATATGAGTTTTCCACCCGACAAATGTGCAGATATGCGATGGGCAATTTCAAAATTAGGAAAAAACGTAGGTCAAGAAAGTAATAAATGGCACGTGTGTGAAGGACAGGAGAGTTCAAACAATGGTGAAAGCAGACAGGGAGTGTGATGTTGACATGGAGAGAGAGGGAGAATAGACAGAGTGATAGTCATCATGTATGTGTGTGTGTGTCTGCCCATCAGAGCTGGTTTCAGCCTGCTGCAGCGTCAATGTAATTGCCTCAACTGTCAAACCAGCCGAAGATCCTCACATCACTGCTGATGACTAGAACAGCAAGGTCTCTCTCTCTCTCTCTCTCTCTCTCTCTCTCTCTCTCGCAAATGAATAATAGGACACGTTTGTTTGGTCGTCTGTCTGTCTCTGGCTTTGTTTCTCCTCTTCCTAACCTCTGACTGCTGCAGCATACGCACTGTTTTTACAGGCCCAATGTGAATTGTCTGCTTCCAGCACACTTGTTATATCACTTGGATGCTCAGCGCACAGCAGCGTGTAGCTTCCCTCACCTTTAATCCACCACATGACTCCTCCACACCTCCAGTAGCTTTACCGTCAACCCAGAATAAATACCACAGTTAGCTCTGACAAACAGCAAACTCAGACATGCTGATTGAATAAATGGTTTGATTTGTAAAGGTCTTTCCGTTACACTGAACAAAGTACACTGCACAGCTTAAGTCATTTAGTCTGATACAGACTCGTAAACTTCCATTTTCATGAAATAAAAGTAACAAATTAGGAGGATGAGATGACAATATTCTGATGCAAACCCGCTTCCAGCATTTTCTTGAAATCAAGTGGCATTATGTCGTCACTGGTAACATGCTCTTCTTCAACTTGTTGCAAATCCAATGAGTCCGGATTTGGAATTAAAGAAATGAAGTTAATCAGTTGGTGTTTCTAAAAAGACATATTTTAAAGACGCAACACTCAATTGAATGGCTTCTCAGGGTGAATCTCTTTTCCAATAGCGTAAACACCCTGGGAAAAAAAGCAGCAGAAAAGGAGCAATGTTGAGGCAGAAATATCTCTTAGTGCATGTTCATTACGCGGGGGGAACCCAAACACAGACAACAACTTCCAAGGGAGCTTTTTCCTGTCTGCTAATGTTTGGTTCTTCAGATGGAAACACTGAAATTAAGAATTGTGATTTACCAAAGGGCCTGTGCTGCGTTAATGTTGAACCCAAAAGCAGAACTCTGACAAATAATGGAAACTGTTTAGTGCAGTGTTATTCTGGTGAGATGAGGTTCGGAGAGTTTTACGGTTGAGCGGGGCAGACGGGTGTGTGAGAAAATGAGCTTCAGCTTGGAGTTTCAGTACTCCTTTAGTACCACATTGGGCAATGCAACAATTAGGTGAAGACCGGAGTGAAGAGTTGGGATAATTATACTGCAAGAGCTTGATGACAGGGTGGACGAACACACACAGGAAAACAAACAGGGAGCCCACAAGACACACAAGAAGAAACACCTGGAATGACACAGCTGAATTGAAGTGAAGGACATTACCAGAGGAAGCTTGGTGCGATCACTCCTTTGGCTGGGGCACTGACGCTTGTTTACGTCTGTTGTTTGGCCACGGACTGGACGCCCGTTATAAATTCAGTTAATCTACCCTTGTGGCTTTATCCCTTCAACCTTTCAGTAGGGGATGGGAAAGCAACTTTCTGAAGTACCCTTGAGCAAAACTTCTCTGGAAAAGTGGCGTTATAGCAAATCATCTTTTTTTTCTCATTTGATCTTTGTTGTGAGCGTGCTGTTTAATTTGTTATACTTACACTTCATAAATTGTAATTCTGTCTGCCTTGCCGAAAGCGCTGTGCTTATCTAACACCACCAAGCTGTTTAATCATCTCGCATTGTTTTCAACTTTGAGTCGCGGCCTTGGCTATTGACCCCTTGCGCTCCAAGGGGAGTGACGCCAACCATGGCCGGAGCGCTTTGGAGCAGTGCAGTATAACAGTTCTGTATTCTTATTGTTAATTCGTGCAGGTTTTTCCTCAAAGGCAAAGTTAAGAGTTGCTCCACAGTAATATGATGAGAAATGAGACAAATAAAAGTCAGCGAAAAGTCAGCATGTTCAGTTCACTCTAAGCCAACCATTATATGGCTACACAGTGAGCTGAAGGCCTTTATGTGTTGGGCCGCGAACAATTCACTCAATGACTTCGTGTTGCTGAGCCTGAAACCCTGAGAGGTTCCAATATGTCACTGAGCACCTTCGGAATCTGATCATTTAGGCAGCTATAGATACGCCTGATATCAACAAGTTTAATACAATGATCCAAAAGTATTACATTAGTTAAGAACATGAAGGGGTTGATATCTTACTGGCTTTTTTATCCAATATATCTACCTGCAGTAATTGTGACAGTCGACCCTTTTCACATATCTTGAGTCATCCAAATCCAACTGGATTGATGAAGTTCAAAAGGGTTCAATGTAACAAAACAGCACTTACTAATTTACTCTTCAGTTTCAAGTTGTGTATTCAAGAGGCAGCATGTCGTTTAATGTTTAACCTCATGTAACTCAAGGGGATGTAACTCTACGGAGGTCTTTATTGCAGACTAAACATTGAATTAGGGAGTCTTGATTTTTCCTGTTATATTATCTTTACTAGTACAACCACAGTCTTCTGCTGCTTTTGATTGAGCAGCTGGGGGATTGAGAACCTTGTTCGCAGTCAACTCGTTATTGATCCTGTGGTAATACTCTCATGGTAGCAGAAGTATCAGGCTCCTGTTCATACTATATATATATATATATGTCTCTGCAGGTGGGTTTCCACAGCGTCTAGCATGACTAAAGTGTGTTTATGGCTCTCAGGCTGGAGTCGCCGACTCGGACCCTGACCCTTGAGGCCCCCAGAGGGGTGGAAGTCAATGCTGGAGTGGGAGACTTTACGGCGTCCTGTAGGAAAGACCTCCTCTTGCAGTCCTCAGAAGGAGAGGTGAGTGTGTTTCCATCTGGCGCTTTGTTTGTGCCTGCGTGTATGTGTGTGTGTGTGTGTGAAAATGTCTGTGAGAATAAAGTCATCAGTACGTTTTAGTATGTCTGAGAGTACAGTTCATGTATGTGTCGATGGTGTGGTGTGTGTGTGGGTGTGTGGGTATTTGCTTAATGAGAGAAATATACACAAATAGCTATGTTCACGTGTAAATACAAGGGAAAACACAAACTAGCAAAACCCAGTGAGATGTGTGTGTGTGTGTGTGTGTGTGTGTGTGTGTGTGTGTGTGTGTGTGTGTGTGTGTGTGTGTGTGTGTGTGTGTGTGTGTGTGTGTGTGTGTGTGTGTGTGTGTGTGTGTCTTTAGACTCTGTGGCACTCTATAGTGTTGGGCCCGCTTCATTAAAGTACCTTATTAGGCTAATGAGCGTCATCAATCCAGGCGACCTTGTCCTCCTTTTCTGCCCTCCTCCTTTCATCCCTCCTTTCTTCCCCTCTTCTGTTTGGGAGAAGTGACTTCATTAAAGCTGGTTTGATGAGGTTCCCTGTCAGTTGCTGCTGTGCGCGTGTGTATGCGCGCGCGTGTGTGTGTGTGTGCGTGTGTGTGTGTATATCATTGTTAGCCTGCTATTTTACTGTCAAGCTCTTTGCATAGCAGCCTGCCACATTTCATGAGCACAGAAGCAGACTTAGCCATTATCCTTGTGTGTGTGTGCGTGTGTGTGTGTTTGTGTATGCATCAGCCTGCCATGTTGCATGTTCACTGGAGCATAGTGTGTCATTAACTCAGTAATTAACAGAAGAATGGCCCCCGCTAGTTCGTCACTATCACTGTCATTGTCAGTCACACGCACAAACACACCGTCTGTCTCACTTTTTCATGCACAGTGAGACATGTACAAACACGCACACACACACACACACACACACACACACACACACTAATAGCAGAAGTCTCTGAAAACAACAGTCCTGCATTTCTCTTCTTCTTCTCTCCCATTTCCTGATCTCGTTTCCATCCCCTGGGCCTCACTTTCGACAAGTACACAACTTCATCCATGTGACCAGACACCAGGAGGTCTGAGCACACGGAGGTCACCAAACTCTCGAGACAGCTCTGGCATAGTGGTAACAAAATAATAAGACAGAATGTCAGACTAGATGGTGGAATTTTCAAATGTATAATTAATATATGCAGCCAGGCAGAGTGGTATACAGTGTATTACAGAGGTGTGTAGCATAGAAAGTTCTAATTCACTGAGGAAGTTGTACTAAATAAAATGAAATACTGAACATGAGTCCAGTCGAGTACTGTACTAAAAGACAATTTTGAGGTATTTGTACTTAAGCATTGAACTGCAATTGAAATGAGATCCACCTTTAGCAGCTGCATCATTAAAGTGAGCACATTAGTGCATCAATAATTATAGTCCAATAATACAATTTATACCAAAATCTGAGTGAATATTAAATTCTGATTGGCTGCAGTTTATCCATAGATCCCTGATAATGAACATTGAACAAACTAAATAGTTTCAATAGTTGGGACAATGCCATTGTTGGCTAGCTTGTCTTGTTATTAAACACATTGTCAAACTGTGTTTACTGTGTGTCAACCGTTCGCCATGTTATTAACTTTGATTCTCGCTAGCATAACTTCCTGGTTCATAGCGGAGCCGAAGGGTTCTGTCCGATGAGATCTGAGATCCATCCTATTTACTGGAGCAGTGAACAACGTTTACATTGCATAAGAGTCTTATGGGATTATAATGATTGTTCTAGTTACTAGCGAACCCCAAGGGTTTCCAGGGAAGCGGAGTGAAGGGCTTGTGAAAAAGATTTTGGTTGCAAAACGCATGAAAATGCCCTCCGATGTGTTCTATTATCAGAAATAAATGGCTTTGCAGAGGCAACCCTCCATGTCATCCAGTAATTCCTGATAATGGAATAATGGACACCGCCTCGGCTGTTATTCCATATGACCCTGGAATGGGTCATTCTGTATAATAAGTACTGTTCTTTTTCTACTTCATCATATTTAAATAGTAATTGACACTACTAATTGCCTTGAAAGAGTACGAAAAAGTACTTGAGGTCATATTATTGAATACTCATTTCAATAATATGCACTGTAAGTTGCAGCCTTTGAGCCGGTTAGCTCACCAATAATACGTCGGGTAGATGAATATAATTTTACATAAGCTGCAATCGACCAGTCAAAGTATTTTAGAATTTATTATCCTTACTCTCATATTGTTAATCTCGTAATCATATGTTATTCACTATTACCTTAGTGTGTGATGTAAAACCTTGTGACTTGAGTAAAACCAAAATGACAAGATCTTTTTGTTTTTTTATTCATCATCCGCCATGAAGTACTCTGGAACCTTGAACCTGTGTGTTTATCTACTGGATGATTGCCAGAGTATCAAGGTTTTTACAGCAAAACAATTTCTTATTCCATAACATACGTGTTAGGATGTCACAGACAGCATGGGTTAAAGGATGTCAGCATATCTCAGTCCAACATCTAAATATAACTGCAGTCAAAGACTGTCAGAGGGGCAATACAAAAGGGAATAATCAATTTGAGGGAGAAATTTTGCAGTGGCAAAAAAACAAAGAAAGTATTTGAGCATACAATTTAGTAATTTCAGAGCGTGAGTTGTTATTTTGGGTCTGACTGCTGGCCAGTTGGGCCCTTTTTCCCTGGCACTGGATTCCTCCAGGTGCCACCGGATCCCTCACACTTGCATGTGAAGGTGTGAATGTGTGTTGCTCTATTTGTGTTAGCCTTGTGATACAGTAGATTGGCAACCTAGTGCATGCTGGGACTCCTGCTGGCTGCAACCCTCAACAAGATAAGCTGTCCATAAAACAAACAAGTTAATGAATGTAATATTTATAAGTGCAAATTAATATTGGGCAAGGTTTTTATCCCGTTCTTTTGGTCTATGTCATGCACTTCCCTGATGGAGGGCAGACGTGCAATTACCTGCTCAGCAGTGCACATGACATGTTAAAGTGTGTCCTTGAGCCGGGCACAAGGGGTGCCATGTCACAGAGACTGTTGTGATAATTTATGTTGTGTATCATACCCATGGTACCCTTCTTGCACTGCGGCACGTGTGTCTATCGTATTGTTGTATTTGAGTGTCAAGGCAAAAAAATATTTAAACATCCCCTCTTCCCACTCACCATGTCACTCCTTCTGTCGCATTCCCTATTACCTCTCTTCTTGTTATGTCTCTATTTTCTACTTTCTTCCCTGACTCGTTTCACTCCTCACAACTCTCACCACCCTCCTTTCTATTCCTTTCTTTTATTATTTTGGAGTTCTCATCCCATTCCTCCTTTCTCTCCTTCTCAGCCTCTGAGTCCTTCATCTCTAAGTCACCCCAGCCTATCTAATTAACTTCCCACTGCCAGGGTTATACATCACTGTGGCTGTCACTTCCTAGGAAAAGGGGAGGGCAGGGGAGATTATAATTTGTTACCTCTTGTCTGTCATGTATTTCTTTCTCTCTTAAACTTCCATGTCTCTTTCTGTTCTTTGTTCATCTCTCTCTCTCTCTCTCTCTCTCTCTCTCTCTCTCTCTCTCTCTCTCTCTCTCTCTCTCTCTCTCTCTCTCTCTCTCTCTCTCTCTCTCGCTCTCTCTCTCTCTCTCTCGCTCTGTCATCGCTGCATAAATAGATGTCTCCTCATTGATGGTGAACAATAGCATGCAGCAGGGTGTAACAAGCATTGTGGTGTGAGACTTTTGCAAGGCTTTGAGACATTGAGGGAGCAACCTTGTCAGCCGTACTATGGCACCCGTTTCATATCCAATATAAAATAATAATAACACCATATCCTCTGTTCGCTAAGGTACAACTTAATAAGTGCCACAGGAAGCCTTGTCAGCATGTGTATGAGTGAGCTCGAGACTCCCATTAATGTGATTAACTAATACAATCAAACGGTCATATTCAATTAAGACTTGATATGAATCTGTCTTTTAAACAGCAAAGAGTGAGAGCTCTGTCAAGCTGCATCAACCAATAAAAACTTTACAAACACCAAATAAGAAGGACACACAGTATCTACTTTGCTTGGCACCACTCTGTATGAATTTTAAAGTGTATGAGTCATTGCAAGTTGGTTACCCCACATTTTAACTTTTACAGTGTGCATTTAAATTATCTAATTCAACCAGAGCATCTTCTCTTACACTTTAGAGATCGCATTGCTCAGTTAGATTAAAAATAGTTCATATTTGATGTTATAATATTATATTTGCATTAATAGAGTCTCATTGTTTCCCATAACCATAACTGACCAAAGGAGGGCAACACTCTCTTTTAAAACCCTTTCCTCCTTCACTTCTCTGCAAAAGCACACCTTCAAATACAACAAACACACTCAGGCTTTGTATTATGTTACAGGAGGGACCATTTTTAATGAATTTTGTCAAATCAACTTGTTTCTCTGGATTTTCCCCCAACTATTAAACTACTCTTATTCATATGGTTAGTAATATAATAACTGTAATAAAATACCAAAAAGATGATGTGATAATTACCCTAACAGTTGCTGCCAAACTGAGAAAGTTGCAGATGACTCAACACAGTGTGTGACCATCGGCAGCAACACCACATCATTGCATGTATGTGTCACCAAGAAACATAAGAGTATCACCCCTGGTACATCAGAGTATCACCCAAAACCAGCCTGTTTGTAATAAGTGGCCAAAATACCTACAAGCAGTACACCCCCCAAAAAAAGCAGCTTATCCAAATAGCGTTCCTTTTCATCCATTCTCATATAAGCTTTCCCCTCACCGCTGACACCATCAAATGAACGGAGGAGAGCGGATGAAGGGAGGATAGAAGGAGGATCGGATGAGTAGGAGGTGGAGGAGGATGGCAGAAAATAGATGTTTCTGTCGATTTTGCAGGAGAAAATAAAGGCGTGCAGGACAGCGAGGCTTAAAACCAAATCAATGTTGTCAGCAGCTGGCACTTAAGAAGGGGCCATTAAAGTTTAAAAAGTTTGGAAAGCAGCGCTGGAATTAGGGCCAAATGGGTTAGAGGTAGGGGAGCGCTGGCTTCCATTAAAATCAAAGCCAACGAGAGCTGACAGATCC
>CM051693.1:12046066-12373566 GCA_028022725.1 Lycodopsis pacificus
GGCTGCTTCTCTGTCTGTGTGTTCTTGTGTGTGTGTGTGTGTGTGTGTGTGTGTGTGTGTGCGTGTGTGTGTGTCTATGCATTTATCTGTGTCTGCACTTGTTTGTATGAGTGTGTGTGTGTGTGTGTGTGTGTGTGTGTGTGTGTGTGTGTGTGTGTGTGTGTGTGTGTGTGGTACAGTAGAGCAGACTGATAGCGCTTTATGTCCCCGCTACATCTGGGTCACTACACTCTCAGTCTCTCTCCAGCCTCTGTCATTTAGTCCATTGTCAGCTCCCATTCCAACAGCTGTCCATTCCACAGGCCTAATGGTCTGTGTAATACACTCAGATAGCTTCACAACCTCCCACCTATTTGTGTTGTTGGAGCAAGTGTGTGTTCCATATGTGGGTGCAGGGGGAGCAAGAGAGACAAAGAAAAGGAGAATGGGAGGCATGGTGAGCAGCGGCTCGGCGAACTTGTGTGTTTGTGCTGGTGAAATTGTGCTGTTATTGTCCTTTTAACGTCTGTCACACCTCTCTCCCTCCGCTCCTCTAGTCCTCCGCCCTCCCATTCAAAGACTTTAAAGTTGTCCACTTTGGTTCCAGGTCAGTGTAAGTTAAACTGCTGCAAGCCTCGAGTCAGCAAAGTTTTGATTGGAGGAGTCTGACAACAGCAGCAACACAGTTGCATTCTTTCTCACGCTTAAAACTGTGACCGTCCTTGAAGAGCTTTGTATATCAGTTCATTTAGATGACTTCACCCTTTATACATATTGTCATTATCCTTGTCTTGGCTACTTTCGCCAAAGAAACAATCCACAAGGAATGATAGGAATGATATGAATGATATTTTGAGGCGATCTGTACAGTGGACATTTTCAACATATTTTTAGTCAGACAGATGAGATCGACAAGGTAACACCAGTTTAAAAAGATTCAAGGCAGTGCATCAACAAAGAACGTGTGCTTTTTTGTCCATTCCTTTAATACAATACAATACAATTTGGCTTCAGCTCACAAAGACACGCAAGAGCGAGCGTTGGTTATGTTGGTATCGAATGTTTTTAAACCGTGCTGGAAAACTGCTTTATCACCGACTGACCCATGACTACAGTGCCACTGATACACTAGTATGGGTTGGGAACAAAAACAACGATGCAGTTAAGTGATGGGGT
This sequence comes from Lycodopsis pacificus, assembly GCA_028022725.1. Classification (NCBI taxonomy): domain Eukaryota; kingdom Metazoa; phylum Chordata; class Actinopteri; order Perciformes; family Zoarcidae; genus Lycodopsis; species Lycodopsis pacificus. The sequence continues at coordinate 12,047,222 of CM051693.1, forward strand.
TTTGTGGGTAGTTGTTACTAATGAAATAAGACAAAACTGTGAGATGACTTTGCTTATGTTACAGTACACAATTAAAACTGCTGCATAGAAAACATCATGTATCCTAGTATATTTTCCAAGTGCATTTCTGACACATTTCTAACCCAGACTAGACTCACTACTCTCGGTCTCCTCCTGAACACATTCATTCTCCTTTCTCCATCTAAACTACTCCTCTACCTCCTGGTCCCTCCCCAAAGACTCTTTGACCCTCGTATCTCCTCTGATGTCTTTGTCCCCCCACCTCCTGCCCGCCGTTCATCCCAGGAAAAGCTCCTCCTTCCCCTCATCTCTCGCCGCACATTTGCCTCCGACCCTCTTTGTTCCTCGGCTGTGCCAGAGGAAATCATCCATGAAAAATGTTTTGACCCTCCGTAATTGTCGTTTCCGCATGTTTCCCATCTCCTTGACGCCAGAGCCGCATGCTGTGCTAAACTGATGTTGGAGAGAGATGAGCTCTGCCACGGATACAGGCTGCATTCATCCACTCAGACTTTTACATTAATGCAAATACATAAGGGACACATAAACATAGAAACAGGCATATCCTCAGACACACACAATTCCTCAATATGTAAGCAGGAGTGGACAAGGTATTATGATCACCTCCATACGTAAAGTGTCTTGGCATGTAGTCAAGGCCAATGTCATAACGGATGTAAGACACCGGGTTAACGCGCTCCAGAGCCATCTGTGTTGTAGACTGCTGCTAATGATTTAATACAAAGTATATGAAGAACATGTGAAAGTGCTCGCCTCATATGTGAATTCAATGTATTTCGCTCCTGGCCGGTAGCACCTTAAAGTATTTCAAAAGACATAACATAAACGTGTCGATAGAGACGACTCCTTCCTTTGATTTGCTCACACACTTGAGGGATATAGGAGGACATTGGTATAATCAGTGTAATCCTACAGACACATATGTACGCACACATGCAGATACAATGCAGGCATGTCACTCAACAACACGCGTCCTTCATGCCTACTCACAAACACTGTTACACACACACAGACACATGTCCACACATTCACGTGAACATGCTTCTAACAACGGGCCAACCTCATACTTACTGACACTTTCATTTGGGATAAATGTCAGCGTTAATCGACCTTAAGCTACAACAAATGACTTCCACATACTTCCCTTCCCTCTCTCCATCTGTCGGCCATCCACCACCTCTCTTTTACTGCCCTTATTGCCTAGCCTCCATCAATTTCTCTCTCTCGCTCTCTCTCTCTCTCTCTCTCCAAACGCCTTTCTCTCACCTCCCAGCTCCTTTCTATCTAGGTCTTCTTCACTTCATCCCGCCCTGTAAGTCTCTCATCTCTACATGCTAATTGCCTTCTCCTCTTAACAATCTCATAAAAAGCAACCCCCCCCCACCTTGTTTGTCTCAATCTCTTCTTTCTTCACCTTTACTGTACTCTCTACCCTCCCTCCCTCATTTCTCTGTTCCCCTCCCCTCAGTTTGTTTTCGCGATGTTTCCAATGTTATAGAATAAGTAAGTTCATTGGCGTTTCCTCAAGTAAGCATGCACCTATCTGTCTATCTGTCTTCATTCTCCCATCCTGGTCGCCATGCCCAAGTTCATTTTAGGTTTCCATTGCTGTGGCGAGCAGGCTGTTAGAAGGAGATTTGGGTTATGTTGCCAACAGTGGCTGAGTCCTCTCCCCTGTTAGGCTATGAACCCTGGCAGCTTTTACTGGGGAGCCAAAGGGAAGAAGACAGGTGTGCACCAGGGAACCTGTTAAAGGAAAACCTTGGCATTTAGAGAAGGAGTGTGTTATTTTCCCTTGACCAGCACATGGGGCGATAAGTGCACATATTCGTTTTTCACTAGCTCCTAAAGAGTCTTGTTGTCATTGTTACTCTTATTAAAACTAATGGGCATGGCGGGCTAATGAGATAGCTGCACACAGTAGATTTAAAGAGGCTCACCATTCTTCCTCTTTTTTTTTTGCATAACCTGAAACAAAAGCCCCAAAACAGGACTGGTATGATGCAGAAGTAAGCAGCTTTCTTTAGAGTAGCATGAGCTTTGTGTTATTTCCAGTTGTTAGTGGACAGTTCTAGAATCATTATTGTGTCTCTTTAAGGACTGAAGGATTATCTTTTCATCCTTTTTGTCTGGGAGGAATCATTCATTTCTTGATAAAAAAAAAGTAAAGCACATATAACAAATATAAGGACAGTTCCAATATTTGTCAACCCTGGGTGTTATTCTCATTGGTAATTGTACCATTAGGGCTGTTGTGCTTACAATCAAATGAAGTGATGTGCCTTTAAGACAAACGATGCTTTGAATAGGATTCATTTCCCCGAGGAGACGTTAAGTGATTTCAATACTGCATGCTCTGTTTGGTTACGTTGCCCGTCTGGGGAGCATATTTATACAGCAACATTCAAAATGTAGGATTAGCAACTGCTAACATCGCACATCTTCAATTCTATTAAAATTGTCATACCTTTTAATCTACAGGGTAAAATAAGTGTGGGCTAGGCCTTTTCCTGATCATTTAATTCCAATCAATCAGCCAACGAATGAATCGACTTAATGTCTCACCGCTAATACATTTAGAACGCTGAAGACCCGTTAGGGAAGCAAATGGGAATTGAAGGAGATCTGGACAGTTTCGATATCTCACCGAGTGAACGACTCCGAGCTATTGACGATGGAACCATCTTTAAGTTCGCTTCAGTCTGTTACCTGTTATCTGTTTCCAGGTTAATGGCTAATATATGTACAGTACTCTGTGTGTGTGTGTGTGTGTGTTTACTGTCTATGTGGATGTTGTTTATACAGATCGAGATGTGCCCCGACAGCCAATGTGGAATCATTAGTTATACTAATCGGTTCCTTGCTCTTAGGGTATCTGAATCCCTCATTGCTCTCCTCTCCTTTTTTTTTCTTTCTTTCCTTCATCTTATCTCACTCTCTCTTTATGTCCCCCCATCTTCTTCCAACCACTTCGGATGTGACATTTTCTCTCCGTCACCCTTTCGTCTGACTCCGTCTCTTCTCCTCTCTTTTCCCTCTGTCTTTTTGCACTCATAGCTTTTTCACTTCCCCTCTCCTCATTTCTGAAATGAAGAACATAAATGATGGGGATACAGATGTCTGCTGAGATTGCCGCCCGGCCTTAGGGAGTGTGTGTGTGTGTGTGTGTGTGTGTGTGTGTGTGTGTGTGTGTGTGTGTGTGTGTGTGTGTGTGTGTGTGTGTGTGTGTGAAAGACAGAGGGAGAGAGAGAGAGATAGAGAGAGAGATGGGAAGCAAGAGAGCAGTGCTTCCTTGACCATTGAAGATTGCAGAGTAAATAAATAAGCAGGCATAGCAGTCGATAGAAAGCAAGATTGTGTAATGATTCTCATATGGATCTCAGCTTGTATCAATCTAAAGATGAGGAGTGGCCTGCAGGAATACAGGAAGACATGAGGGTCAGGAGGGATGGAGGCTGGTTAGACCATGCCAGTGCTACTCAGCTGGAATACTACTTACTCCAGGTGTGCAATTTCTCAAATTAATTGATCGTAATACGATTCAACACAAATTAGTTCAGTAACGTGTACCTTTTTAAAAAGCATATCAAGTTAGTTTATTTAAAGAAAAACTGTGTTTTTCTTGCAATAACGTAAGATAGACTTGACTGGGCACAAATGCTGTGAAATAAATCTATTGGCCTCCATCAACAAGCAAACCCCTTCACCCGTCCTTCAGCCCAAACTGATTGAAACTCCTCCAAGTGAAGGTCTAGTTGCATTGGAAATCATTTAAGAAAATCCGTTTGCAACTTGTTGTTTTTTCCAAAGTCTGCGATAGCTGCACTCATACATTAAAGTCCAAATGCTGCAAAAATGGCCAAAGAGATACCTCGCCTTGTCCATGCAGATACACTAAAAGTGTCTTGTATTGAGTATTTTTAACTTAGTACTTTTAACTTGACACCAATAAGCTTACTAATTTTATCTTGAAGATGACGTCTTTTTCTCGCCCGTTTTTCGCCAAATGTGTTGAGCGATCTCATCCGCTTGGCAGATTTTTTTAAAAACATAATAATAGATGGGATATTGCAGCAAATTAGCTGGTGTAAAATGTGGCTTTCTTTGTAGTATGCACTTTTTCCTACTGCATGCTGTGCCCTGTCTTCCTGCGTCTCTTTGTCTTCCCCTCACTCCTCTCCCACTGATTCCCTTGCCTTTCTCTTCACCTATCTTGCTCTCTCGTTCACTCCCACTCTGCCTCTTCATCAAAAGAGTCCCGTTCTAAATAGAAATTCCCTCTCTGTCTCTGTAGATCTTTCTGGATGACAACCCCAGTCTACCACAGAGAGTATAGTCATCCCCTACGGCAACGTGCTCTCTCTTCCTCTGTATCCACAATCCCTGTTTCTTTTCATTCCCCTCCCCCTTCTGTTTTTGTGTGTTATTTTAGGCACCAAGACAATCCATGGGAACTCCGTACTACAGCAGTAACATCAACTTCTGTGTATCATTTTCATGTTTCATATATTATTTCATTGTCTTTTCTTTTCTTTGTCCTTTCTTGTGTTCTCCAACCAAGTTTTTTAAAATCATTTTTCTTTTATGTCCACAGATCTTTCTAGACGCCAACACCATCAGGCTGGGCCGCATTCCCTTCGGCAGTGCTGTGGACCCCCTGGAAGGGGCGCCAGCAGGTACCACCTACACCAAACAGACTGTGTACGAGCTTTGTGCCTGCGCTAATGGCAAACTCTACCTGTCCCCGGCTGAGAAAGGCTCTACCTGCCAAACCACCAGTAACTTTTGTCTCTGGAGCTGAAAGTGGGAGGTCAACAGACACTCGGGACATACGGACTATTAGAGTATGAAGCTAATGCTAGCCAACTGACTGAATCAACGTGGCTCAGGGCTTGGTGGGAACCTAATGCCAGCTAACAAACTGAATTAACATGGATTGTAGCATGGCGAGAAGTTCATGTCTGTTAACCAATCGAATTATATGGATTAGAGCTTGGCAGGATGCTAACGCTTGCTAAGAGACCAAAGTAACATGGACTGTGGCTTGGAGTAAAGCTGACGCCAGTAAAAGGACTGAATCAACATGGACTAGAGCTGGAGAAGAAGCTTTTGTCAGCTCCCTGTCCAAATTATTATGGATTGATCATGTTGTCAATGCCAGTCAGGAGGAAGGATGACTTGGTGGGAAGCAAAAGCCAAGGTTAGCTGGTGGATATGATGCTATGATGCTACTCATGGACATGGATCCACAGTCTCAGTCTGGGGCTCCCTCGTTGGCTTTCTTTGCCTTTGTTGAATTGCTGCCATGATGGTTTCTGAAAGTCACAAGGATTACATGCGGGGGGGGTTTCCTGAGAACAGCAAACTGTCTTACAATAAAAGTGAGTTGTGTGTTCAGTGTATGACCAAAACGTCCTGGAAAACATGCTCCGGCTTTTGTTAGGATCAACAGATGTGGTGATGGACTGCAAACGCGCCAGCAAGGACACGGACAAGGACTCGGTTCGCAAACAGACACCAGTGTGGACTTTGGTTGAGCCCTGCGGGTGACTAACAAATAAATCAGACAATGGTTTAGTCTAGTGGGAAGCTAAGGCTAGCTAATGGACCAATCTATACCAGAAAGGCCTTCCCCCTCCTCCCCCTCTAGTCTTTCAACCCAAACGTTGACGTGTGACCCTTCTGCATTAATCTGCGCCTGATAAAGAATATGCTGTCTGACACCACTTTTCATAGGATAACTAATGCAAATAATTGTGCTTAAACCTTGCATTTACCAGTTCCCCCCCCCACTTGTTTTATATTTATTCACATCTACTTTTATTTTATTCGACTTCTCTTTGTTTTCAGATACAATATTTGACTTTGTATCTCTTTGAATTCTGTTGTTTCCCCTATAACATCCTCATAATCCTTTTTTTCCTTCATGTTTTGCTGCGGCTCTCCTTTGTCCCTCATCTGTGCTCTAGTTATTTGTTTCTGTCCATGCACCTACATGCATTGGACTGGTAAAGAAAACGTTCTTCTGCCGATCCACTCTCTTCCACTGGACTGGTTAATAAGAAACCTTTTCAGGAACCATAAGTACCAGATTCGGGGTCTGCCTCCACAGACTCTCTGGAGTCCTTCTACGTGGGCATATGATGCTTTCTCATCAGAGACATAAAGCAAATGGTATGAGAAGACGAAAGTGAGTTCAGTCTAGGCTCAGGTAGGTGCAAACCTGGCAGGCAGAGGCAGCAGTCAGGTGACGGCCAGACCAATTGTGGTCTTGTTATAGAGCAGTATACATCTTCATCCTGTGTTCCTTGACTGTCAGACTTTTCTCACTCTTTTTGCATGACCTTTCTGCTCCTCTTGTCAAGCCCGCTTCCTTCTCAGTCATGTCAGTTTTCTGTCATTGAGAAACATTTCTGCTCTTTGCTCTCTTTTTGTTCCTTCCTCCGCTCGTCTTTACTGCAGTATTTTTACCTCTCGATACTCCTTGGTTTTCCCTCTCTATACTCATTCCAGCTGTTGCATTTCTGAATGTTGTCTTTTCTTTTTGTCTTGTCTTTTTCTCTCTTACCCGTCACTCACCAAATGGCATGGTTATTATTTGCTATTTCTTCACTTGTTAAAAAGGCAATGTGTCAGACAAAGCTGGAACTTTTGTTTAAAACATTTAAAGTAGGAACTAACACGATCAACGGAATGGGACGAGGTGACAGTGTTGACGTTATGTCAAAGACGTCTATGTATTGTGTTCGAGATATCGACTGTAAGTCAGCCTTTCCCGGACCATACTTTCTTGTAATACCACTTGTTCCTTGAGAATGAAGAAGTAGAACTCCCCCGAGGCTTGTCCACAACAAATCCATGGTCCCTGGTCATTTTATAGTTTTTTCTTTGGATTAAATTCAAACTGTCAGAAATAAGAAAATGACTCACACCCTCGCCCCGTCCTCACAGCTGCCAGTGGGCTGCTTCATTGGGAGTACAGCGCAAAACCCCAGTACCGGGGCTCTGATCACGGAGGACTGCTGCCCCGGCTCACCGCCTGATGAGCAAACATTCTGTCACTACCGTGACACAGTGTACACCCAGCCCTCCCTGTCTCCTGGCGCCGTTGTCTCTTTTTTGCTGGCCGAATCCAAGCCACCACAACAAAAGCTTGTTCCCCCTGAGTCACTGCTCACTGTTCTCCCTGCGAGGCTGTCCCACGTCAGCGGGGAGGACAAACACCTGAGTCGTTCCCTTGTCTCCTCCCCTCTGGACCTGAGCCAATAAACAAACTCATTTAACGTTACATGGACCAACCAGCCCCATGTCTAGTGGCACAGTAAATACTCGGATGGCTCAAGTAGTGGCTCTCAGAGTTTCAGCACTTTGATTGAATTCTATGTATTCTTGCCCCGCCGTTAGTTAGTACTTGACTTTTTAAATACAACTTCTGTCTGTAAATCTAGATTGTAATGACCCAATAGTAGAGGTGTAATGCTACCCCCTATTATTTTGGAGCAGCTGACTCGGTATTACATGTTGCAACTTTAATGTCCTTTTTCCATTTCGACTCAAATATCAGAATAAGTGTCCCTTCACTTTCACACTATGCCCCATTTCAACCAGGAAAAGTCAAGAAGGTCCAAAATAATATTCCGGGGGTTATTTTTGATATATTGAATCAGTCTCAGATGGGGGGGGGGGGATCAGAGTGAATGGCCTCGAGCTGGCTAACCTAGCACCCAACCTTTGCGATGGCTGGAAATCAAAAGATTTGTGTGGCAGAAATCCCCCTGGAAGAAATCCTGGATGGATTTGGTTTTATGTGTGTGGACTCGACTGGATTAAGGCCCTGAGGCGTACTTTCTTTCTTTTTTTAAACAAAGTGATACACAGGTGCCTTTGCTGCTGTTGGTAAAAGCACATCACAGTCTGAACGTTCACACTACCCTCAGTGGAACATCTGCAAGTGACTCTGGAAAAACTATATATTTATCAATCTACCTATCTATCTATTTACTTTTTGGACGTGTTCCTCCTCTTCTCTCCTGGTTTTGTAGAACTCTCAGTATATCCTGCTGAAAAAAAGAACAACTCAATCCTGGTTTAAAGTTTAATTTTCTGATGTGTTCTCTTATGGTTTTATTCTTGATAATAAAAAAGCACAAATTATGCCATGTATATAACAATACCAATAAAATAAAAAATAAAATAATATTGTTTTTAAAGAGAATCTCTGGAGTCTTCAGTGTTGTGAGATTTGTAATTATCGCTTTTATGTTTCTGTTTTCCCTGACGACTACGGCCCAACTTTGTATGTTACCATAAACTCGACATCATTTCATATGGGGAAATGTCAGGGACTCAACTCTGATCCGGTAGGAAGGCGGGCAGGTCCAATCATTTCATTTGGGCAAAATAAAATGATTGGACAGGCTCCATACAACCCTCAACAGCCAAAAGAAGTGAATGGGACTTTCAATAAATATAACAAGAAATGTTTTTGAAGATTAGCTCTGTTTAAGTGAGTGAGCATAGATAAATATACTGAAATATTTTTTTTTAAGTTTTTTAAGTTTAAAGAGTGTCAACATGATGAGTTTAGATAAGGGTTATGGAACTCCCTTTATAGTAATATTGCTCTCTGAATAGTCCGGTTTATTACGATCAAGGTATTCTTAATAACAGGCTTTTACTTGTTTAATGGTTTTATTTTGATTGTGGGATGCAGCAATCTTGACCTGATGGATGATTCAGCGTAGTACACGACCTCCTACCTTCTCTCTCACTGTGTCTCTTTTCTGGTAGCCATGGACGTTCATCCAAACGCCTCACAAATGACTTTCTTTCCTTCTTCCTCCCTTCCTTGTGTTGTCACTGTGTCTTTTGATATTATTTGACACGCAATAGTGATAATATCATTACATTTATTTATTCAGTATTACAGTTTACATTTCCTTTTAGAGGAGGAGGTTTGGATAGGTATTAATTCATCTTTACTATCACTTTGTTTATGTCAATGTTGCATGTTTCTATCCTCATATCCCACAGAACTAAAAACCCACTAGCACCCACTGACATGTGTCTTTTGTCTTAAGCGGGAACGGTTACAATCGGCATTAATTCCCGGGACAAATGCCTATGCAGGAGTCACGGGTATTCATCGGCTCCAGCTCCAATCTGCAGCGATGGAGACGTGACACCCAAGTAGACGCGATGAGCTCAGCCCGTTCTGCGGCGCTTTCTTTGTCTCAGCTTGAACAAAACAGAGCTATCGTTAATGACACCCGAAACACCTGTGCTTTACCTACTGTGACAAGTCAAAATGTCAGCTGTGAAAAAGGTTTATTGAGCAGAACCACAGAGAGAGACACAGCCACTGAATCTAATATGGGACAACACCCACTTGGTGGCCACGGCTGTGGGCAAATTAGATAATTCAACAGACTTAACTTGCGTATTTCTGGACTGTGGGAAGAAATTCAGTCCATCATTCAAAATCCAGACATAAAGAACAGGGGTTGGGGGCATGGACCATCACCCATGAGTAGTTCTAGTTTTCCAGCAGTACTATTACAGTGTTGACCCTGTATTCCTCATTAGCCGTGACCAAAGGTCATGGCCTACTGGCATGGAATTTAGTAAAACCCATTGAATTTCCCTTACAACTACAGAGAACACTGGGAACATTGATTGTATTCAATGTGCACATTCAATCTGGTGAATTTTAAAACCAATGAATTGGCAAATTGGATAAGAACCACAGTATCCATTTCTAGTATTTTAAAGTGTTTTGCTGCAAAATCCATAGAGAGCTCATTCATCACTTTCGCTCAGACAAATGAGACGAAACTGAATTTCTTAGTTAGCGAGGTGGACAAAGAGGCTTTCGTGGTTTATTAACATATAAAACCTACTAAACCCACTGAAGCAAAGCTTTTTAAAGGACTCAAAACTTCCTCTGTGGTAGTTCCTGATACAGAAAATGTCTCCAGGATCACATTTTGGTGTGAGGATGCACACACAGACTCAAAAGGTAAAAGCAATACCAGCGTTGCTGTTGTGGCTGATAAGAAAGTAGGATGCTCATGACAGGAGCTTTCCTTTTCCTTACTATATTTTCCGTACTGCCCTCGGTGGTTATATTAGGTTAACAGATACCTGAACAGGTTAAACCAAAAGTATCTGCATTATCAGATACCACAGGGAAAACTGTGTTGGAAGATAATGCAGAAATCGATTGTGAGCACGAAAGTGAATTTTGAAGATGGGACAGAGACAACAGAATGAAGAGCCAGGGCCAGGAGGATGATGTAGTACAATTCTATGATCAAGAACAGACAGGATACATTTTGTTACGTGTTCTCATACATTCTGTCTCTAGACAGTGGCCATCAAACATGACAATGGTAAGATGGGGGAGTGTAAGTATAATTATCAGAAAGTTCTCGTCCCTTTTTCCATTTGCAGCGCTGCGCTCTGATTGGCCTTGCTCAGGTGCCGTGCTTATTTAACTGCTTGTGTGAATAACATCTATCGTCTGGAATAAACAGTACAAATCGACGCATTGTCCCTTTACGTGTAAGACAGTATTACAGTGGTTGACTCATTGTGTTCCAGTGTCAAATGGCAGCATTCACATGAGCTGCCCTGACAATCCGTTGCTTATCTGTGACACCACTGCACACACACACACACACAAACACAAACACAAACACACACACACACACAAAGGCCCAGCATTGTCAGTGGATGATGAAAGTGCGTGTTTGAACGACGAGCGTCGCCAAAGCCAGCAAAGGACGGTGATAATATTCTCTCATTTCCTCCTTGCTTGTTGAGACACATTACCGAGGAGAGGAGAATGGTTCGGTTAATCACGACTATGAGAGAAGAAAGGACGGAACGGCAGGTGGAAATGGAAAAGGGGAGGAATGACGGTGGAGAGGCGGCGGTGAGATAAGGTGCTCTGTTTCCATGAATGGCCAACACATTTTCCGGCCGTTTCATAGTCAGACGTGAAATGTGTTGAAGAGGAAGGACCGAATTATCGGTAAGTGTTGTGAGGCCTGGCGTCAGTCATGGACCACTTCGATCTGCTTCTCTAATCCTTCATACCTGCTGTAGCATAGTCTCATGAAGCAGAGGAGAGCACAAACTGGCTAACCTAAGAGATAAAGTGGAAGGACAAAGTGTCCCAATGTGGTCTCAAATATGCAAAGGGTAAATGTATGATTGTGTGGCTCCCCAGGCATGTCACAAAGGGCTGTTTTATCTTCCTCTCAGCCTGCATACCATGTTCTCCGTGCATCCTTGTTCATGCATCAACGGCTCCGTATTAGTCACAGTTCTGCTTATTGTTATGTTTGATTAACTTTGATGTTTCATGTTAGCACGCAACGCTGTAATGGGAAAAAAAGTTCATCAATGCATGAATTGATGTCGACCAGAAATAATGCTGTTGACACGACTGGGGCATTTTTGTTTGATTATACAGAGAAAGAATTCCAGAAATCTGAATTTTGGTTCCAAAAAATATGTAATCTTGTTGGCTCCAGAACCCTGGCCTTGTAGACGAGGATAGTACAGAGTGACGTATGGTGGTCCGGAGGGAGTTCAGTGATGTGGAGAGGAAATACAAGTTTAAAGTGTCCTGGTGATCTGTGTGATCTACTGCTGCAGCCGGATGTTACAGTCCGTGTGCTGTACTTGTGCTGAAAGAAAGTCGATGGGTAGAGCAAGTTAGTGAAGTCATTCCCTTTGTTTCCTTTGGTTTATTCCCATGATCCCGAGTGTCACTGCATCATCAGCAGGATAACCAAAACTAACATGCATTGTTCCTTTTGCAAAGTTTAATAATGTGGTCGTGCTCTACAAAAAAGGTGTTCCTCGTAGGTCGTGAGAACTCAAAACCAAGTATAATGGTCCAGTGCTTTTATTTACTTTGAATTGGAATTACATGTCACGGCAGAAAGAAAATGCAAAGTTTGCGACGATTCTTCAAAAGACTGCTTTTTATTTTAGTTGGTGCCATTGTGTTTTTAAGTGCCAAATTGTCAGCCATAAACATTATATTTTACATTTAAATATTGCACTTTTCTTTGCTATCTGTTCAAATTCTGAATTAATGTTTTTTTATTTTTTATTTGTATAGTTATTGGTTTTGTGCACACTAACATAGTCTTACACATTACACTGTATGCTTTGTGTCAGTGTGAGTATGTGTGTGAGTGTGAGTGTGTGTGTGTGTGTGTGTGTGTGCGTGTGTGTGTTCGGGGGAGGGTAGGAGTATGAACTGATGACAGGAAGGGGAAGTGAAGGTGAGCTGTAAAGACTGTGTTGACTGACCTGATGATACTTGTTCTCTTGTACTCTTGTCATTTTCACGATGATACAAATCTATGCATACACTTGTCTTCTTTCTGGTGAGTTGTTTTTTTCTGTATTTCAACCTACTGTAGCTTGTGTATAAATGCTGTAGCTGTTGGATGAAATATGTGTTCTTTATTTTGCTCAATGAGCCATTTGGTGGTCTATTTTTTTTTTAAGTGAAGTTTTGCCATCACAAATAGTAAAAATGGACCAATTTTAAAAGAAATGTACATAGACACTATGACAATGGCAAAAATGTTTCCTTTATTTCCACCTGTAGCTCTGAGTCTTGTGGAGATGAAGCCTCTCTACATAAACGGTCGTGTTGGGGAAAATGTGACGATCAAATGCTCAGACTGGGACGCTTGGACTAATGTAACAGACAATGTTAAGTACTTTTGTTCCAGTCCCTGCACGAAAGACCATCACATCATCGTCAAAGCAGCATATGGAGACACTAAATCTAAAAACAGACTAAAGTTACAAAACAAAGGAAAAAGCTTGTTTGTGACCTTCATGAATCTCCAAAAGTCAGACTCCAAAACATACTTTTGTGGAGTAGAGAGATCCGGCTATGATTCACTTATAAAGGTGATTCTTAACATCAAAGAAGGTAAGTTTACTCTCTTAATTTTCGCATTAAGAAAACACTCCTTTGCCCGAAAGTAATAACTTTCCAAATTGTTGATAGATTAATACTGTGTCTGTTATTTTCAGCTCACTCCCCCAGTCCCAAGACGACTCCAAAAACAGTCATCGTTGGTTCCACTCTCTCATTTGCAGTTACACACAGCTCCACGATGTCTTCAAACATTTCAGATATTATTACTGAAATGTCGTCAAACACGACCCTCAATACAACAGCTCAATACAACAGCAGTGAGTGCACTCATCTGAACCACATAACATATTTAAATACATTTACTGCATATATTTAAATGTTAATTGAAGTTGCAAATCACAAGTATTCATATAAATATATATACACATACAATAGTCAATACAATCAGATACTCAGATACATTGCCAGTACTATTTTATTTCTGCCACCTTTATTTAAAATGATGCGGTCCATGCAACAACACATCAGTATTCACACATCCTGTGAAAAACAAGTTTGTGATTATTAAAAGATGAATTTGTAGCAAAGAGGATAATGACCTTATGCTGTGTGATCAAACTTTTTTTTCCATCTGTCTTTCTCTTTCTTTGTCCAGGAAGTGTAGCATATTTGGTCATAGGTGTCATCGCCATAATAACCGTGCTGATGTTCTTACTGAAGCTGATGAGCAAGATGATGAAACAGCAATTGAGTAAGACCCACAAATCGACCCACACCTTGCAAATATGTGTCTACTCCAGTAAAGCTTCCACCAGACTATGAACAAATGATGTCCTCTGTGTTTACAGAAGTTGTGTCAAGTGCTGATACACGACATGAAGACACACAAGAGGTCAGTTTTGGTTCTGAAACCATGTGGAGGTCCAATGGTTTCTATACTTGCTTGAAGTACTTTCAAATACATTCCCTCAGCTTGTGTGGGGCTCAGGCATTTTCTCTCACAGCTCTGGCATTCTTTTCTCATTTCTTACTTTAATGCCATTCAGGACAATTTGACAATGCTGAAATAAACACAGAACACCTGGAGTATCTGGTCTTTGAAAACATTTTTAAAAAGGATTATTGTCCCACGAAAAACACAACACTAATGTTTCCCTGCAGTGGCATGAAGACAGAAGCTGCTTGTGGACAAAACATATTTTCAGCTGGGTGCTTATTGTGCACCTTTAAGGCTAATTTAGAACCAGACAAGCCATCCAGTCCTCCCTTAACCCGAGCAGCCATTAGTCATCAGGTCAGAGTAATCAGACTCAAGGCTACCCAAATTAAAGGAGATTTTCCTAAACAGAAATATGTTGAAGTAAAATGATCTCAGGGTAACTTTGGAAATGAATGGAGAAGGAGTTGGAAAGGGTTAACATTATGTTTCATGTCCAATATTTAGGCTTTTTAGTCGTGTAGTATTTGTATTCATGATATCTTTAGATCTTCAGAGGACAAAATAACCTGTTCCTGATGACAGTTAAACTAGTTGCTGCATCTGCTATATAGAGTATCATGACGTTCTTGGTCATAAAATGACTTCTCCTTTCCACTGGCTTGTAGCTTTTAACTTTAATACCATTTTAGGGAACTTTGCAAACTCAATTTCAATTCAATTTTAATAAAATGCAATATACTCTGTCCCCACAGAGTGCAGGTCCTGATGAAGTCTACCAATCACTCCACCGTTTGACGATGGATAAAGATGAAGTCTATGGCACTCTAACACCCACCGAAAGGGTATGACAGTCCACACATCTACGTCACAACTTTGAATGATGACTGCAACAGGAGCTATTGAATCACTAATAAATAGCAGAATGGTGAAAGCTAAAAAAAACTACAGTCTGCAGTTATTAACCTGAATGCCATTTAAGTTCAATTTTGCACATGTTTGAGCTTTGTTGACATGTTGCACCAATGTGTTGTCTTTAAATTTCAATTACATTCAATTCAAATGCATTTTATTTCACTTATTTTAATTTGGGACTGTTCTAATAATATTAATTTCAACATGTTTTGTTCCCCAAGAGTGCAGGTCCTGATGAAGTCTACCAATCACTCCACCGTTTGACGATGGATAAAGGCCAAGTCTATGGCACTCTCACACCCACCAAAAGGGCAGTCCACACATCTACGTCACAACTTTGAATGATCACTGCAGCAGATGCTATTGCATCACTATTATATGGCAGTATGTTGAAAGATTAAAAAAAATATATATATATATATGACATTTTCCAATCTGGCCTGCATTTACTGAAGCCTGGGACATACTTTCACCATTCCATGTCAGTGAAGAGCTGCAGACTTGTATACCGGGCGGTACTACAAGTCATGTACCGTGTCGTTCTGCGGTTCCACGCATGCACATTTCCCAATCCACACATTCCAGTTGCTAGCTGTGATTCGCCATTCTGTTGTTTGCCAAAAGTACAACTCTATTTGTCTTTTTACTTTTTAGAAGACAAATTATATAAACGTGGGTAATGACAGATCTGCTCGCACAACCTCTTTTCAAAACAAGCATCCACTTTGCTATGTTCTTTGCCAAACCAGCTGCTACAGTATATGCATATGCCACCAACTGGACCGGAGTTTGGAACGAAACCTGAGCATGTGCAGTCAGTGCGCTATACAGTCGGCACGGTCTCACGGCTGCGGTGTGCCTTTCCGCACAGCCCTGGGTCTGCCCGTCAGGAAGCTCCACAGAGGCTGGTGAAATGTCCCAGGTCTCCGAGCTTGATGACCAGCTTAGAGGGCACGATGGAGTTGAACGCCTAACTGTCGTCAATGAACAGCATTCTCACATTCAGGTTCCTCTGGTCCAGGTAGAGGGACGTGTGGATGGTTAGGGTTATGCTGTCGTCTTTAGATATGTTTGTCATTCTTCTGGGAGACAGGGACAGTGGTGGTCTTTTTGAAAGGTGGGGACTGGAGCAGTGAGAGGTTGAAAATGTCAGTGAAGACATCTGCCAGTTGGTGTGCGCACACCTTAAGAGCTCGGCCGGGGATGCCATCAGGTCCAGGTGCCTTTGGTGGGTTAATCACTTTGAAAAATGTACACACATTTTCCCTGAATATTGCTAGTGACTGTAACAATGCTAAAGACTGCGGCCCAAATACTTTGTCTGATGTGCTTTTATTTACTTTAAATTGGAATTACATGTCACGGCAGAAAGAAAATGCAAAGTTTGCGATGATTCTTCAAAAGACTGCTTTTTATTTTAGTTGGTGTGTCTTGAGCTGCTGACTCATGCACACTTAGTTTTTGTGCCATTGTTTTTAAGTGTCAATTTGTCAGCCATAAACATTATATTTTACATTTAAATATTGCACTTTTCTTTGCTATCTGTTCAAATTCTGAATTAATATGTTTTTTTATTTTTATTTGTATGGTTATTGGTTTTGTGCACACTAACATAGTCTTACACATTACACTGTATGCTTTGTGTCAGTGTGAGTATGTGTGTGAGTGTGAGTGTGTGTGTGTGTGTGTGTGTGTGTGTGTGTGTGTGTGTGTGTGTGTGTGTGTGTGTGTGTGTGTGTGTTCGGGGGAGGGTAGGAGTATGAACTGATGACAGGAAGGGGAAGTGAATGTGAGCTGTAAAGACTGTGTTGACCGACCTGATGATACTTGTTCTCTTGTACTCTTGTCATTTTCACGATGATACAAATCTATGCATACACTTGTCTTCTTTCTGGTGAGTTGTTTTTTTCTGTATTTCAACCTACTGTAGCTTGTGTATAAATGCTGTAGCTGTTGGATGAAATATGTGTTCTTTATTTTGCTCAATGAGCCATTTGGTGGTCTATTTTTTTTTTAAGTGAAGTTTTGCCATCACAAATAGTAAAAATGGACCAATTTTAAAAGAAATGTACATAGACACTATGACAATGGCAAAAATGTTTCCTTTATTTCCACCTGTAGCTCTGAGTCTTGTGGAGATGAAGCCTCTCTACATAAACGGTCGTGTTGGGGAAAATGTGACGATCAAATGCTCAGACTGGGACGCTTGGACTGATGTAACAGACAATGTTAAGTACTTTTGTTGCAGTCCCTGCACGAAAGACCGTCACATCATCGTCAAAGCAGCATATGGAGACACTAAATCTAAAAACAGACTAAAGTTACAAAACAAAGGAAAAAGCTTGTTTGTGACCTTCATGAATCTCCAAAAGTCAGACTCCAAAACATACTTTTGTGGAGTAGAGAGATCCGGCTATGATTCACTTATAAAGGTGATTCTTAACATCAAAGAAGGTAAGTTTACTCTCTTCATTTTCGCATTAAGAAAACACTCCTGCCCGAAAGTAATAACTTTCCAAATTGTTGATATATTAATACTGTGTCTGTTATTTTCAGCTCACTCCCCCAGTCCCAAGACGACTCCAAAAACAGTCATCGTTGGTTCCACTCTCTCATTTGCAGTTACACACAGCTCCACGATGTCTTCAAACATTTCAGATATTATTACTGAAATGTCGTCAAACACGACCCTCAATACAACAGCTCAATACAACAGCAGTGAGTGCACTCATCTGAACCACATAACATATTTAAATACATTTACTGCATATATTTAAATGTTAATTGAAGTTGCAAATCATAAGTATTCATATAAATATATATACACATACAATAGTCAATACAATCAGATACTCAGATACATTGCCAGTACTATTTTATTTCTGCCACCTTTATTTAAAATGATGCGGTCCATGCAACAACACATCAGTATTCACACATCCTGTGAAAAACAAGTTTGTGATTATTAAAAGATGAATTTGTAGCAAAGAGGATAATGACCTTATGCTGTGTGATCAAACTTTTTTTTCCATCTGTCTTTCTCTTTCTTTGTCCAGGAAGTGTAACATATTTGGTCATAGGTGTCATCGCCATAATAACCGTGCTGATGTTCTTACTGAAGCTGATGAGCAAGATGATGAAACAGCAATTGAGTAAGACCCACAAATCGACCCACACCTTGCAAATATGTGTCTACTCCAGTAAAGCTTCCACCAGACTATGAACAAATGATGTCCTCTGTGTTTACAGAAGTTGTGTCAAGTGCTGATACACGACATGAAGACACACAAGAGGTCAGTTTTGGTTCTGAAACCATGTGGAGGTCCAATGGTTTCTATACTTGCTTGAAGTACTTTCAAATACATTCCCTCAGCTTGTGTGGGGCTCAGGCATTTTCTCTCACAGCTCTGGCATTCTTTTCTCATTTCTTACTTTAATGCCATTCAGGACAATTTGACAATGCTGAAATAAACACAGAACACCTGGAGTATCTGGTCTTTGAAAACATTTTTAAAAAGGATTTTTGGTCCACGAAAAACACAACACTAATGTTTCCCTGCAGTAGCATGAAGACAGAAGCTGCTTGTGGACAAAACATATTTTCAGCTGGGTGCTTATTGTGCACCTTTAAGGCTAATTTAGAAGTACCCTAAATTTTTCTGTCTGTTTTCTATTTCAAGGATGCTGAATATGACGAAATTAGACCTGAAGACCAGCCTGACTCAGACGTCCTCTATGCTAATTGTTCCCACCACCAAGTCACTGAATTATCAGCCAGGTTTTTGGTCAATAGGGGGGCGTGTACAGAGAGCAGACTCACATATGACTCTGCTCAACTGCCCAAAGAGGAAGTTGAACCCACAGGGCAATGTGAATCAACTCAATCTGAGCGCAACCAAGATGACTCTCTCTACTCCCTGGCCCAGCTACCACAAGAGAGCTGAAGGAGGCTACTGTGGTCAAAATGGATAAAAGCGAACTTTCTTGATAATTTTTATTCTATTTTTTATGGAAATGTGGAAATATCCTATAGTAATAGACAGGACAGGAAAGAGAAGGAAAGGATGAAATTAGATTTATATCCAGACACAATGTCACTGCTCTCTATCCTGTCACTAAGTCTGATTACCATTGTCTGCTTTATGATTACTTTATGGAATTGGCATCATGTTAGCCAAAGGCACTCAGACAAAGAGTGCACACAGACTCATTATCGCAGAAATGTTGCCCATAAAGCTCAGTGAACAAACTGAAATCTGCCTGTGAAACTGCTTTTGATGGAGTTTGCTGTACAACAAAAGAAAATAAATACAAGAGATGTTCTTTTTTCAAATGTGGTTTAAGTTGCTTTCGCTTGTGTGAACCTCTACACTCACACACAACGATCACACCCACACCCACACACACACACACACACTTCAGACACATGTCACACATACAGCCAAATCACCAACAGGAAATTGATGCACCCTGCAAGTAACAGGTGTGGTGTATCTGCCTTCGCTACCAAGATTCATCAAGCAAATCAACAATGCTGCTTAGATCTCAACAGTCAGAGGAAGACTTCCTTCCTCAAAACCACATTATACAGACAACTGTTCTACTTTCACAACGAACACTGGACCTTTAAATATACATGTATTACTATTCAAACGCGAGGCACTGGCATCCCACCGGCCTGTTTTTTTTAATATCAATATCGTCAGATGTATAAAATATAAAGTTATCTGTGTCCAAACTTTTATCCGACATGGGTTAGCCCTTTTGTCAACGGGTGTCTTGAGGATTCACCTACATTTAATAAAGCTGAGAGTTGATCTGAGTTTTATGCTGTTACCCACTGTCATGTTTTGGTGGGCATTGTGCACATCGGTGAGGCCTACGGTCTGTTACATAAATCGAGTTAACTACACTGTTGTACAAAGCTGAATAAGAACATGTCCCTCCGATTATGTGATAGCAGCTGAATGCTATATGTTCTGTTGGTTCTTTTTTTAAATGTAGTTCCGGAGTGTTGACCTAGTTTTAGTAAAATGTTTTTTTTGCTTCTTGTCTGCTGTTTCAATAACAAGTCTCTTCATATCCATGAGCTAGCAACCCATGTCCTAGACCTGCTCTTAAAATATGTTTTACATTTTTATTTTATTTTGTATTATTTTTTATTTATCTATTTTTTATTTTTCTCTGTGTATGTAATTTATTGACCCTAGGGTCACATTGTGTTTTTATGCTTTTAAATGTCTGCTCTGTTAAGCACTTTGTGATGTTATGTCTGTGAAAAGCGCTCTATAAATACATTTCATTCATTCATTCATTCATTCATTCATTCATATGTGGATGCCAAAACTTGACTATCTGTGAGTAAAGTATAGACTTCAGCAGTATCTTGCTCAGTTTTAATTATAAGAGCTGAAAGCAGGGAGTTACAGTTATCAAGACCAGAAATGCCAACAGCCTGAACCAGGACACTCAAACTAATATGGAAGGTGATAGACTCACAGGACACTTTAACTGCATGTCAGCAAGGTTTTTAGTAGATGCGATTTGTCTTGATTCAATTTCTTAAATGCTGGCAGGATGAGGAGCAGCTTAGCATTTTCCAGACTAAGCCATTAGTGGACAGATGACATCTACTTGTCAGATTTTATGTTGGATAAAGCTTTCATTTGGGGCACTGTCATGGTCATATTTTCCATCTCGGTGAACATTACAGATAAAGGGACAGATCACTCCACATCTTCTCTGATGCTCAAAGGAGACAGGACGGAGATGATACACAAACATCACCTGTTCATGAATGTCATAATATGTACAAAGTAAATACAGCTGGTTTAGAAAAACATTCTTTGGTAGTGAAATGAATGAATAATTGAATGATGGTTCAATTATTTGAAATGGTAATAATTTGGTAATCCATGCACATATTACAGTGTGGATGGTCTGCGATCTAACCCAGAGAATGCATCATGAAACATAAATATTGCCAGTTTTAATTCTAAATTTAGAATTGTTAAAAGACAGTCAGATCTACCATAGAAATGTCAGCTGTGTAAAGACTCCAACTAATCCATCCTTAAACGTAGCTATTAGCTGCTAGCATCATTGGTGTGTCTTTCCATTGTCCCTAGTTGATGCTACTGTACTGTGAGCTTAGAGATGAACTTAATCTAAGCCAGAGAGAAGTTGCACGCACGTGTACTTTTTTGGCTCAGGAGATATACATCTATACACGCATTAGTCATCATTCATGTTTAAAATAAGTGTTGACTGTCGGTAGGAGGTGAATCAAAGTGAAAATGATTAAAGACACATGCTTTAACCACCATCCCGGATGTCTTCTGTAAAGCTTTGTGCAGTCATTATTGCATCCTCATCCTAAACGGTTAATGCGGCAGAAACACGGAGAGTCATGTTTAGAATGCCTTCCATACTGGTCAGGGGAGTTTGGGTTTCCAGAAAATGGTTCTTTTTTAAATCTCCTTTTCTTTTGTCTTATGTTTTGATGCTTTTAATGGTTTTATGTGAAGCACTTTGAATTACCTTGTTGTTGAAATGTGCTATACAAATAAACTTGCCTTGCCTTGCCTAAACATAGGTCACTCAAGCATCTGAACAAATAAGTAATACTTTCCTATAGTTGGGAAAATCTCAAAGCAGGTGATGTGAGTCAGGTTTGAGCTTGAAGGCACACAACCAGGTGGCAATCTTTAAGTGTCTGAAAAGTGAAGCCGATGTGGAATTGCCTAAACTTGTTCTAATAGCCAGCATGGGGCGACTCCTCTGGTTTCATGAATAAGTCCAATTGTATAGAAGTCTATGAGTAAATGACTCTACTTCTCCCTTGATTTATTACCTCAGTAAACATTGTAAACATGACTTTATGGTCTAAATCGCTAGTTTTAAGTCTAAATGAAGGTCCCATTTAGAGTAAGCTAGACCCTAAAACAGGTTTTGCTTCAGAGCGTGACCTTGTGATTGACAGGCCGCTACCACGGTGTTATCCAGTTTGGCAATTGTCCGTATTTTTGTCTTATAACCCTTCAACCCTTTCAAAGTGTGTTTTCAGTTCAGGAAAGATAATTGTAACATTTTGGTCGCCTAATGTCTTATTCAGCATTCAAATGTAGTTAGCTCCACCTTCTTGTTTCACTTCTTGCTGCAAAAAAAAACAAGATGGTCGACAGCCAAGGTTAGCGGTAGTAGTAGTTCTTTTATTTGGATCAACAGGAAATAGATGCAGCCATCCAGTCATAGTTGTGGTCTATCTGCCTTTGCAACCATCTTCTATATCAGATTTGCAACCCAAAGGCCACATTATACAGCCCCCTCCTCCAACACACACACACACACACACACACACACACACACACACACACACACACACACACACACACACACACACACGTGGCCAGCAGAAGTCACCTTGGCAGCGTGAATGCCCTCCAGTAGCTGTTCTTGTTAGGCTCAGAGAGTGAGAGCAGCTTGATGTTGATGTTATTGTTGTTACAGTCGTTGTGTACCACCAGGGGAAGAGTGTGGCCTGGGGTATCTACTCTGTTGTCAATGACAGTCAATGACACTCTGCTGCTAAGTGAAAAGGATTAGGCAGCTCCTCTCTCTCTTACACGCGCACACACACACACACACACACTTTACAGGGCAGATTGCTGACAGTTGCCACTACAAGGACTATTTTGGAAAAGGTTCTGCACACCTTCACAGGTGTTATCACTTTTACACAATGTATTCTCAACCGTCGATCGCCTTTTACATCCTTCCCGGCTCCTGGAACAAATACACCTCACAGGACAAATGTGAGGAGTTTGCGTCATATTTTTAAAAATAATATCTGAGATTGCATTGCATATAATGTTGAAAATCAACAAAATTTGACCATTCGAGCATCTTGGGGGAAATCTCAATTCCTTTTGTAAAATGAGTTGAGGGGAACACAGTAATATCATCACAAAGTTGAAGTCTTCCACTTGCTCCTTGGATACCATTCCCACGTTTTTCTCAAGGAGGTTTAACAGTTTTATTTGTGCTCTCTATAGACATAAACGCATAATCTTGATTCTTCACTTCAGAGCAATTTTAAGCCCTATATTTCTAACTTGCCATTTTTAAGCAAGATATTGGAAAATGCAGTATTCAAACAGTTGGATGCATTCTGACATGAAAAATTCCAGTCTGGCTTAGAAGGCAACACAATACCAAGACGGTGCTCCTAAAAGTAATAAATGATGTTCGGGTGAGTGCAGACAATAAAACTGATTCATAATTCATTATTGTACTCCTTGATCAAAGTGCAGCAAACAGTCAATCATGACATACTTGAATATTGTGTTTGTCTAGAAATGGCTGTAATTTGGTGTAATACTTACCTCATTGGTAGAAGTTGTTGTTAGCCTCAGTGACCATGTTCCAGAAGAGTTACATGCTTCCCCCTTAAAATGTCTCTGTGGGTATTTCTTCCTGCTGTAATGTTAGCCAGTTGCACATAAGGGACTTGTTTCTCAATTTATTCATGTTTTGTTTATGCAGGGTACATTTCATCAATATCTTTTGATGAAGTGCATTTGACTACCTATTGACTCCAACCGAGGTGAGATTGCTGCCACCTGGTTTAAAGTGGCACTAATTCCACAGACAGCAGGTCACTGGCAGACCACTGGCTGTGGTCAGCACTGTGATGACCACAGCCAGTGGACTAACTGTCCCAACAGTCCCACGTTGCTCCCAAGAACCCTGAAGTAATGAGAGGGTTAAGGTGCCTGTACCTTTATTTCAGTAGTGATTAATAAATGAGTTTTAAAGTAAATGTCTTATCACTTAATTTTCTTGTCGGAAATAGGTATATATATATATACATATATTCAGACGTTTTTTATTCATTGTCAATATACGTATATTCAGACTTTTTATTCATTGAACTTAAGCCTATCACTTTGCCTAAAATTTGCCTAAAATTGGGCCATAACATATTAAATTATGTGCATTCAATTCATTTTTTAACGTGCAATTGTTTTTGTATTATTAATCTGAATTAATGTGTTAAATTTGACACACTCAGGTACTAAACTTTGAATGAACTGTCACTACATTACTGACTTGTGTGGTGTTTTGTTTAGGCCTCGGAGCGTGCGATTTTAGTACATTTTGCATGTTGCACTGATCTAAGATAACTGGCACAAGCGTGTGACAGACAGAGACAGAGAGACAGACACAGACAGACACAGACAGACACAGACAGACAAAGAAAGAAAGAATAATGTGCCGGTCATTGATATGAGAAACTAAGTTACCAGCTTGTATATATTTGAATCACATGGAACACAGTGATGTCATGGCATCTTTGACAGAACACATGCTGGGATTTCATGAGAGGTGGTGTCATGCAGCAAGGACTACAAACCAACATGGCGTCTAGTAACAGACTACGAAACCCACAAATATTCATACGCCTGTTAGGGATGATTGTCACCTGTTTGTCATTATTGTTTATTCGCCCATCGGCACCTTATTAACCAGCACCTAAAATACAATTAACATATTTGTAACTTTGTTTGCTTTATTGATCACCTTCAGTGTTGTTTAAATCACAATTTAAAAAGATACCAGCACTTCTACTTTATATTCACCAAAACACCAAAGATATGTATTTATACTGTATATATTCAGTCAGAAAAGCCAATACAGTCAACTTCATTTTGATTATTTATTTGATTCCAAAATCATTGCAGGCAAATCACTGTCAATCTTCATCTTGCTGATGGTAACATACTAGCATTCAAAACCTTAGTCAGGACTTTTACTGGTTGTGGATTGTTTCATCAGTGTGGTATTAGTACTTTTACTGCAGTGAATTACTTGTCAGTGATTTTCAGTTTGGGAACTCACTTGGCAAACAGTTAATAAACAGTGGTTAGGGTTAGGGGCTCCAGATCCTTGAGCGGGTCCAAATTCTTGCTCATAGTATGAGCAAGAATTTGGACCCAGTCAAGGATCTGGAGCCAGGGTTAGGAACCACTGTTTGTATAGTAACTGTTTGCCAAGTGAGTCCTGTCCAAACTTAAATCACTGACAAGTAATTCACTGCAGTAAAAGTACTAAGACAATAACAAAAATGGATTGTTTCATCAGTGTGGTATTAGTACTTTTACTGCAGTGAATTACGGTACTTGTCAGTGATTTTCAGTTTGGGAGCTCACTTGGCAAACAGTTAATAAACAGTGGTTAGGGTTAGGGATCTGGAGTCAAGGATCTGGAGCCAGGGTTAGGAACCACTGTTTGTATAACTGTTTGCCAAGTGAGTCCTGTCCAAACTTAAATCACTGACAAGTAATTCACTGCAGTAAAAGTACTAATAACATACTGATGAAACAATCCACAACGAGTAAATGTCCTGCATTCAAAACCTTAGTCAATTTTGTTATCAGCAAGATGTAAAATATTTTGACATGGAGGAGCTACCTTACAGCACTCTCCTCCAGATTGTTTACTCTGGCTCTCTTGTTGCAGCGAAAGCAGCTCAACCAGCGCCAACAACCGGTTTTGTTGCTCTTCTCCTGCTTTTTCTTTGTGAAGAACGAGAAGCCCCATCTTTTCTTTTTGGTTTGAGGAATTTTGAGGTCCTCCAGGTTGTTATTTCCCTCACATTGTTGCTCCGGTTCGACATTCAGAGCGGGGAGCGGATCGGCTCTGGCCTCTACGGTTGGGGCGGGTAGCGCATCGTCTCTGTCCTCGACGGTCGGGGCGGGTAGCGCATCGTCTCTGTCCTCGACGGTCGGGGCGGGGAGCGGATCGGCACTCGCTGACTCTCTCGGGTCGACCATCGGTGTGTGCAGCAGAGCGGGTCTCTGACCGTATCTCGGGTTGACCATCGGTGTGTGCAGCAGAGCGGGTATCGGCCCGTATCTCGGGTCCACCCTCGGCGTGTGCAGCAGAGCGGGTCTCTGCCCGTATCTCGGGTCGACCCTCGGTGTCGGCAGCAGAGGGGCTCTCGGCCAGACTCTGGCTGAGAAACATATCCCAACGGTCGGTGCGGGGAGCGGGTCGGCACTTGCCTCGACGGTCGGTGCGGGGAGCAGGTCGACCCACGCCAACCTTCTCGGCCAGTTGGTTGTTCTATCCATGGATGACTGGTTGGTTGTAGAGTTGTATTTCTCTGTAGAGGTTGTTCAGAAGACTGTCTGTAGAGGATTGACTCTCTCGTTGACCGGACTTGTGTGATATGAGAAACTAAGTTACCGGCTTGTATATATTTGAATCATGGGGGTACCAGGTATGCTTGTATGTGTTGTCATGGCAACACATGCTGGGATTCCATGAGAGGTGGTGTCATGCAGCAAGGACTACAAACCAAAACCAACATGGCGTCTAGTAAAAGACTACAAAACCCAAAGTAATCAGTCATAACAAAGGTTGAAGCTGAACCATTTAAGCTAATGGTTAGTGAGGGAAAGTAAGAGAGAAACAATGACTGAGGTGTACAGAGACAAACAACTTATTTATGTTGGCAAGGACACAGAGAGCTACAATTTCGATTTAATGTCTCAAAGATAGATTTTGTTGTTGGTCTCGGCGAAAAACTTTCAGTTTTGTACCTGTGGGCTGCGAGACTGCATAGGTTATCAATTGAAGACACCAGAGATATTACTGTTATCCATGAGACGCTCAGTTACAATATAGCTTCCCACCACCTGGTGGCGGTAATGCGTCAGTCAGTTGTTTAACAAGCTGCAATAAGCAGAAGAAGACACTCCGCTAGCCGCTAGCCTGGAGCGAAAGTTATGGATAAGTTATTAAAAAGAAAAAATGAAGACGACAGTGGTGCCATACCCCCCCAAAAGTCTAAATGTGTGCGCAAGTACAACCCTGACTTTCTTAAGTACGGCTTTGTGAACGGAGGCAACGAGGCAGAGCCGAGGGCTCAGTGTGTGAAATGTGAGCTAATGCTATCAAACGAAGCACTGAAGCCTTCAAAAATAAAGCGACACCAAGCGACGAGACATCCAACGCTGGTGGGAAAGCCTGTTTGGCTTCTTGTTGTGTATGCAGGTTTACATACACATGATAATAAATGTCTTTGTGATCATCACATTGTATCATCCGCGAGGACACCGGCATCCTCGATCCCCTCCCCTTCCGTTCCTACTTGTTTGCGCAAATACGTCACAAAACATGTCCGTGTTTGATATCCCAGCATGCCCGAAATCCTCATCTTTGCGAATACATCATCGATTTTCTTTCATTTCTTATGGTTTCTCCACAAAAGGAGCCCACACTCACACTGTCCAAAGTCGCCATAACCGCTGCAAGTCGTATCCTGCAGCATTTCGACGGAAAAAGACACATTACAGACCCGACAACGTGCTAGCAGATGTTACCATGGAACTAGTGGCTTCAGAAAACGCTAGTACTTATAGTACAAACCGTATCTTCCTCATCTATAAGCTGTCAACCAGCGTTTGCGTAACTGAGGTATTCCCATGCATATACATATAAATAGTTTTTGCAAAGGCTAAAAATAAAAGGAAAATAATATAATATCAAAATATAAAGGGAGAAACACCTTTAGTGTGTCAGAATATCATTTGGTTACCATGTATCCATCTGGGTCTCCAAATGTCCTTTTAGAGCTCCGCCTGGATCTCTTCATGGAAGAAACACTGTAGAATAGTCATACTTTGTCCAATTCTTCAAATTTGAGGCAGTTGTTCACTGATAGTGTAGTTACAGCCCTATACTGTCCTTTACCTGTACAGATACAGCCACAGGCAGTTATTTATACTGAAAGATACTTTTTTATTTTATGCGGACAAAAATCTTAAATTTTTACCGACTCCAAAGGCCCACTGCTCTGTTTCTGTATGACCTACAGGTTTTCTGACACTTTTGATGTATATAGTCAGAGTGGGCCCCGGGACACTTTGTACTTGAAAAGTTGGGCCCCGAGGTCAAAAAGGTTAAGAACCCCTGGCAATAGAACATCTTTGACGTGTCGAGTCTTGGCCAATCAGCGTTGAGATGTCTACAGCATCTTCATTTCCCTCCGTTAAAGTTGAAGTTACGTTATGTTCAGTTACAGTTCAGACTTGCTGGGTTCAGGATAACGTCCACTGCATGCGGAACTTTGTGGACTGTTAAAATAATCGCGATTTAGGAGGAAACAATGTAACGTGATGAAACATGCAGCCCCCCCGTGTTCCGGTTCAGTTCACGCGGTCACTCGTTAACGTTAAACCGGAACACCAGCGCATCTGGTTGCAGGTTGTTGTTTTTTTTTAACTCAACGTAGAATGAGGCGATTTCGTTGCTCATAATAACTTTTATGACCACGATGATGAGGCCCAGATACTGATAAGATGATGAGGTCAAAGAGCTTCAGGAAGAGGAGGCTGTTTGTGTAGCGCAGCTTGACGCAGGGCTGAGATGTGAGTGGAGCTGGGCCTGGATAAAGGTGGAGGTCTAAACATTACATTACAATCATTTAGCAGACACTTTTAACCAAAGCGACTTACAATTCAGATTCTATCACACCGTAGGCACAGCTACGGGAGCAATTTTTGAGGTTGCCTTGGAAACTTATTTCTGAAGTGAAGGGAGATCAGCACAGCTTCCTGCTGTCACAGTATTTTAAATACATTGATAAGGCAGGGTATGCTAAATGCAGCCTCTGCTCCAAGGAGATAAAGTACAGCAACAAGGGCTCACGTGCCCTCTCATCACACTGTACACACTGTTCACTGTGATGACCACAGCCAGTGGACTAACAGTCCCAACAGTCCCACGTTGCTCCCAAGAACCCTGAAGTAATGAGAGGGTTAAGGTGCCTGTACCTTCATTTCAGCGGGCTGCTAATGCAGAGGTGTGTATAGATCACAGCTATTATTTTACTCTTGATAAACTACCTTAGCCAAAGTAGATTATCATTTTCATTTAAATAATTGAACTGGATTGAATGCATATAATACAACAGTGGACGTTAATATGAAGCCGTACAGTAACAGGGTTCAATGAAAACGAGTCACTTTTTTTTGTACAGGCAATGGTTCTCGCTACTCTTGCTATCTGTGTTTTTATGACTGAAACATTTGAAAATGAGACCTAGGTCTCAATGGATTTTGTCTAAATAAAGGTTAATAATGATTGAAAAAAATAAAAAAGCTAACTAGCCAGCTGTTCAACTAGAGCTGAAATACTGATTCATCACTGAATAATACATTCGTTTTTTGCTTAAAGTAAATGTCTTACCACTTCATTTTCTTCTCGGAGTACACCAGAATGCTATATTTGAAAGCTCATATTTAAAATAAAATTCTCCCGGGGAGCATGCCACCGCACCCCCGACAGGGTTTCGGGTTCGGGTGCTTGTCACCTCTTATGAGTTTGCAGGTATGAATAAAAGGAGCCTAAACTGCATAAAATTACAAATTTTGCATTAAGTTTACCTCTAGTTCCCAATATTTGAATCCAGGGGTAACGTGTGCTTCTAGTAAGTGAAACATTTTTCTGCAATGAATTGGATAATCTAATGTTGGTGAAGCTAAACTCAACTCAACCGGTTGTGTTTTCATTAACTCGAGGTTACAACCATCCTTGGATAGGTTTAAGTTGTGCGTTGGTTCTACATGTAGACATTTCTTTATTCATGCATCACAGAAGTTGTCAGTCATCCTGATCTGGTAGCAACATTTTATTCCTTTCAAGGTTCTGACCTTTATTTGAACCTTATTTCATGTAAAAATCCACCAGTTGAGAATCACTGCTGTAGTAACTTTTTTTAAATTGCGCTTTCTAAAACTTTAACTAACGTTAAATGATAAGTGGTTACCCAACACCAAGTGAATAAAACTACAGTCTGGTGCAGATATTGTGACAATGTACCTTGTTTAAAGAAGGGAACGTGGTAAGAAGCATAGCAGCCCGAGGTCTACACAGTAATGCATATCACAAACTGAAAGGTGGCATGTTGAGACTTCTGTGGTGTAGTTTTTCCCCTATGGAGTCTAATCAGAATGCATTTGTTCTTTCTGCTCAGACTATGATTGAAGCCCATGTGGATGTGAAGACAACCGACGGCTACCTTCTGCGTCTGTTCTGCGTGGGTTTCACAAAGTAGCGCACCAACCAGATCAGAAAGACGTCTTATGCCCAGCACCAGCAGGTCCGTCAGATCCGCAAGAAGATGATGGAGATCATGACCCGCGAGGTTCAGACCAATGACCTGAAGGAAGTTGTCAACAAGATGTAAATCATGTGCAGCTGAATGACTATTTATTAAAAGTATTTTAAAACACTTAAAAGTCTTTGAAATTGAAGCTTTGCCAAAATGTAATTCTTATTTGCTTCAAGAGCAGCCTCTAATGTCAGTAGTGGCTTGATTGCATTAACATAGAAATGTCAAACATCTATTACATTTAGTTATTTACAGAGCGTCGTGGCTTTAGCTGAATAAATGTTACTAATGGATAATTGTCCATTTTGTCGATGGTGACATTTTTGCGATTTTCCTTGTGTTCAGTTGAACATGCCAGTTTAAGGCTGGTTTTGACCAAATACATTCTTGGTCGACTAACGCACAAATGATTTTGTTAACTAATAGATTAGTTGGCTGTAAAACTGTTTTTTTCACAAAGAATCACACAAAAGCATCACTTTAAATCTTGTTTACCAGAGATATGTTGCATAAATGTCTTGGAAATATGTTATTCAGAATGAAAAAACGCATAAAAATGCTTTGTCTATTGAGAGAAAAACAATTGGTCGTCTAAAAGGGGGTAGTTCTATGTCAGTTTATGCAGACTTGTGTTGAAAGTGTTTTTGCATTAATGTGTTGATTGGTGTGTTCAGGATCCCTGACAGCGTTGGTAAGGACATTGAGAAGGCCTGCCAGTCCATCTACCCTCTACACGACGTCTTCGTTCGCAAGGTCAAGATGCTGAAGAAGCCCAAGTTTGAGTGTAAGTGATGCACGGCTGTAACACGGGCTGTTTTTATTTTCCACCATCAGTGGGAACGCATGATGACGAACAGTTTTGGTCCCAGATGATCGCCTGATTACTAACCATTGAGATCACCTGGTGTTCCCATGCAAGAAAACCATTCTGTTTTCATTGGTTGTGTGGAAGGATGAAGCAGGTTTGCTCACACTGGTTTCCAGGTGAAATCCTGAATGGGCTTTGAGGCGTGATGGATGAAATGTCATTACAGCATCATTGCAGTTTTCACTGCAAACATCCAGTCGCTTAAATTTGCCAGTGTCCTCCTTAACCTTTCATTAAAAGTTGTTTGTGTTCTGTTGCAGTGGGCAAACTGATGGAGCTCCACGGTGAGGGTGGAGCCACCAGCACTGCAAAGCCAACCGGTGATGACACTGGAGCCAAGGTGGAGAGGTTTGTTTTAACGCAAAGTAGAATGAGGATGATTTGGTGATCAGAATAACTTTCATGACCACGAAACATGAGGCCCAGATACTGATGAGATGAGGTCAAAGAGCTTCAGGGAGAGGAGGCTGTGTGTGTGTGTGTAGCGCAGCTTGACGCAGGGCTGAGATGTGAGTGGATGGGCCTGGATAAAGGTGGAGGTCTAAACAGACGTGAGTACAGCTTCCTGCTGTCAGTGTTTTAAATACATTGATAAGGCAGGGTATGCTAAATGCAGCCTCTGCTCCAAGGAGATGAACTACTACAGCAACAAGGGCTCACATGTCCTCTCATCACACTGGTCACTGTAATGACCACAGCCTAACACCAACAGTCCCAACAGTCCCACGTTGCTCCCAAGAACCCTGAAGTAATGAGAGGGTTAAGGTGCCTGTACCTTTATTTCAGTAGTGATTAATAAATGAGTTTTAAAGTAAATGTCTTATCACTTAATTTTCTTGTCGGAAATAGGTATATATATATATACATATATTCAGACGTTTTTTATTCATTGTCAATATACGTATATTCAGACTTTTTATTCATTGAACTTAAGCCTATCACTTTGCCTAAAATTTGCCTAAAATTGGGCCATAACATATTAAATTATGTGCATTCAATTCATTTTTTAACGTGCAATTGTTTTTGTATTATTAATCTGAATTAATGTGTTAAATTTGACACACTCAGGTACTAAACTTTGAATGAACTGTCACTACATTACTGACTTGTGTGGCGTTTTGTTTAGGCCTCGGAGCGTGCGATTTTAGTACATTTTGCATGTTGCACTGATCTAAGATAACTGGCACAAGCGTGTGACAGACAGAGACAGAGAGACAGACAGAGAGACAGACACAGACAGACACAGACAGACACAGACAGACAAAGAAAGAAAGAATAATGTGCCGGTCATTGATATGAGAAACTAAGTTACCAGCTTGTATATATTTGAATCACATGGAACACAGTGATGTCATGGCATCTTTGACAGAACACATGCTGGGATTTCATGAGAGGTGGTGTCATGCAGCAAGGACTACAAACCAACATGGCGTCTAGTAAAAGACTACGAAACCCACAAATATTCATACGCCTGTTAGGGATGATTGTCACCTGTTTGTCATTATTGTTTATTCGCCCATCGGCACCTTATTAACCAGCACCTAAAATACAATTAACATATTTGTAACTTTGTTTGCTTTATTGATCACCTTCAGTGTTGTTTAAATCACAATTTAAAAAGATACCAGCACTTCTACTTTATATTCACCAAAACACCAAAGATATGTATTTATACTGTATATATTCAGTCAGAAAAGCCAATACAGTCAACTTCATTTTGATTATTTATTTGATTCCAAAATCATTGCAGGCAAATCACTGTCAATCTTCATCTTGCTGATGGTAACATACTAGCATTCAAAACCTTAGTCAGGACTTTTACTGGTTGTGGATTGTTTCATCAGTGTGGTATTAGTACTTTTACTGCAGTGAATTACTTGTCAGTGATTTTCAGTTTGGGAACTCACTTGGCAAACAGTTAATAAACAGTGGTTAGGGTTAGGGGCTCCAGATCCTTGAGCGGGTCCAAATTCTTGCTCATAGTATGAGCAAGAATTTGGACCCAGTCAAGGATCTGGAGCCAGGGTTAGGAACCACTGTTTGTATAGTAACTGTTTGCCAAGTGAGTCCTGTCCAAACTTAAATCACTGACAAGTAATTCACTGCAGTAAAAGTACTAATAACATACTGATGAAACAATCCACAACGAGTAAATGTCCTGCATTCAAAACCTTAGTCAATTTTGTTATCAGCAAGATGTAAAATATTTTGACATGGAGGAGCTACCTTACAGCACTCTCCTCCAGATTGTTTACTCTGGCTCTCTTGTTGCAGCGAAAGCAGCTCAACCAGCGCCAACAACCGGTTTTGTTGCTCTTCTCCTGCTTTTTCTTTGTGAAGAACGAGAAGCCCCATCTTTTCTTTTTGGTTTGAGGAATTTTGAGGTCCTCCAGGTTGTTATTTCCCTCACATTGTTGCTCCGGTTCGACATTCAGAGCGGGGAGCGGATCGGCTCTGGCCTCTACGGTTGGGGCGGGTAGCGCATCGTCTCTGTCCTCGACGGTCGGGGCGGGTACCGCATCGTCTCTGTCCTCGACGGTCGGGGCGGGTAGCGCATCGTCTCTCTCTTCGACGGTCGGGGCGGGGAGCGGATCGGCACTCGCTGACTCTCTCGGGTCGACCATCGGTGTGTGCAGCAGAGCTGGTATCGGCCCATATCTCGGGTTGACCATCGGTGTGTGCAGCAGAGCGGGTCTCTGACCGTATCTCGGGTTGACCATCGGTGTGTGCAGCAGAGCTGGTATCGGCCCGTATCTCGGGTCCACCCTCGGCGTGTGCAGCAGAGCGGGTCTCTGCCCGTATCTCGGGTCGACCCTCGGTGTCGGCAGCAGAGGGGCTCTCGGCCAGACTCTGGCTGAGAAACATATCCCAACGGTCGGTGCGGGGAGCGGGTCGGCACTTGCCTCGACGGTCGGTGCGGGGAGCAGGTCGACCCACGCCAACCTTCTCGGCCAGTTGGTTGTTCTATCCATGGATGACTGGTTGGTTGTAGAGTTGTATTTCTCTGTAGAGGTTGTTCAGAAGACTGTCTGTAGAGGATTGACTCTCTCGTTGACCGGACTTGTGTGATATGAGAAACTAAGTTACCGGCTTGTATATATTTGAATCATGGGGGTACCAGGTATGCTTGTATGTGTTGTCATGGCAACACATGCTGGGATTCCATGAGAGGTGGTGTCATGCAGCAAGGACTACAAACCAAAACCAACATGGCGTCTAGTAAAAGACTACAAAACCCAAAGTAATCAGTCATAACAAAGGTTGAAGCTGAACCATTTAAGCTGATGGTTAGTGAGGGAAAGTAAGAGAGAAACAATGACTGAGGTGTACAGAGACAAACAACTTATTTATGTTGGCAAGGACACAGAGAGCTACAATTTCGATTTAATGTCTCAAAGATAGATTTTGTTGTTGGTCTCGGCGAAAAACTTTCAGTTTTGTACCTGTGGGCTGCGAGACTACATAGGTTATCAATTGAAGACACCAGAGATATTACTGTTATCCATGAGACGCTCAGTTACAATATAGCTTCCCACCACCTGGTGGCGGTAATGCGTCAGTCAGTTGTTTAACAAGCTGCAATAAGCAGAAGAAGACACTCAGCTAGCCGCTAGCCTGGAGCGAAAGTTATGGATAAGTTATTAAAAAGAAAAAATGAAGACGACAGTGGTGCCATACCCCCCCAAAAGTCTAAATGTGTGCGCAAGTACAACCCTGACTTTCTTAAGTACGGCTTTGTGAACGGAGGCAACGAGGCAGAGCCGAGGGCTCAGTGTGTGAAATGTGAGCTAATGCTATCAAACGAAGCACTGAAGCCTTCAAAAATAAAGCGACACCAAGCGACGAGACATCCAACGCTGGTGGGAAAGCCTGTTTGGCTTCTTGTTGTGTATGCAGGTTTACATACACATGATAATAAATGTCTTTGTGATCATCACATTGTATCATCCGCGAGGACACCGGCATCCTCGATCCCCTCCCCTTCCGTTCCTACTTGTTTGCGCAAATACGTCACAAAACATGTCCGTGTTTGGTATCCCAGCATGCCCGAAATCCTCATCTTTGCGAATACATCATCGATTTTCTTTCATTTCTTATGGTTTCTCCACAAAAGGAGCCCACACTCACACTGTCCAAAGTCGCCATAACCGCTGCAAGTCGTATCCTGCAGCATTTCGACGGAAAAAGACACATTACAGACCCGACAACGTGCTAGCAGATGTTACCATGGAACTAGTGGCTTCAGAAAACGCTAGTACTTATAGTACAAACCGTATCTTCCTCATCTATAAGCTGTCAACCAGCGTTTGCGTAACTGAGGTATTCCTATACATATAAATAGTTTTTGCAAAGGCTAAAAATAAAAGGAAAATAATATAATATCAAAATATAAAGGGAGAAACACCTTTAGTGTGTCAGAATATCATTTGGTTACCATGTATCCATCTGGGTCTCCAAATGTCCTTTTAGAGCTCCGCCTGGATCTCTTCATGGAAGAAACACTGTAGAATAGTCATACTTTGTCCAATTCTTCAAATTTGAGGCAGTTGTTCACTGATAGTGTAGTTACAGCCCTATACTGTCCTTTACCTGTACAGATACAGCCACAGGCAGTTATTTATACTGAAAGATACTTTTTTATTTTATGCGGACAAAAATCTTAAATTTTTACCGACTCCAAAGGCCCACTGCTCTGTTTCTGTATGACCTACAGGTTTTCTGACACTTTTGATGTATATAGTCAGAGTGGGCCCCGGGACACTTTGTACTTGAAAAGTTGGGCCCCGAGGTCAAAAAGGTTAAGAACCCCTGGCAATAGAACATCTTTGACGTGTCGAGTCTTGGCCAATCAGCGTTGAGATGTCTACAGCATCTTCATTTCCCTCCGTTAAAGTTGAAGTTACGTTATGTTCAGTTACAGTTCAGACTTGCTGGGTTCAGGATAACGTCCACTGCATGCGGAACTTTGTGGACTGTTAAAATAATCGCGATTTAGGAGGAAACAATGTTACGTGATGAAACATGCAGCCCCCCCGTGTTCCGGTTCAGTTCACGCGGTCACTCGTTAACGTTAAACCGGAACACCAGCGCATCTGGTTGCAGGTTGTTGTTTTTTTTTAACTCAACGTAGAATGAGGCGATTTCGTTGCTCATAATAACTTTTATGACCACGATGATGAGGCCCAGATACTGATAAGATGATGAGGTCAAAGAGCTTCAGGAAGAGGAGGCTGTTTGTGTAGCGCAGCTTGACGCAGGGCTGAGATGTGAGTGGAGCTGGGCCTGGATAAAGGTGGAGGTCTAAACATTACATTACAATCATTTAGCAGACACTTTTAACCAAAGCGACTTACAATTCAGATTCTATCACACCGTAGGCACAGCTACGGGAGCAATTTTTGAGGTTGCCTTGGAAACTTATTTCTGAAGTGAAGGGAGATCAGCACAGCTTCCTGCTGTCACAGTATTTTAAATACATTGATAAGGCAGGGTATGCTAAATGCAGCCTCTGCTCCAAGGAGATAAAGTACAGCAACAAGGGCTCACGTGCCCTCTCATCACACTGTACACACTGTTCACTGTGATGACCACAGCCAGTGGACTAACAGTCCCAACAGTCCCACGTTGCTCCCAAGAACCCTGAAGTAATGAGAGGGTTAAGGTGCCTGTACCTTCATTTCAGCGGGCTGCTAATGCAGAGGTGTGTATAGATCACAGCTATTATTTTACTCTTGATAAACTACCTTAGCCAAAGTAGATTATCATTTTCATTTAAATAATTGAACTGGATTGAATGCATATAATACAACAGTGGACGTTAATATGAAGCCGTACAGTAACAGGGTTCAATGAAAACGAGTCACTTTTTTTTGTACAGGCAATGGTTCTCGCTACTCTTGCTATCTGTGTTTTTATGACTGAAACATTTGAAAATGAGACCTAGGTCTCAATGGATTTTGTCTAAATAAAGGTTAATAATGATTGAAAAAAATAAAAAAGCTAACTAGCCAGCTGTTCAACTAGAGCTGAAATACTGATTCATCACTGAATAATACATTCGTTTTTTGCTTAAAGTAAATGTCTTACCACTTCATTTTCTTCTCGGAGTACACCAGAATGCTATATTTGAAAGCTCATATTTAAAATAAAATTCTCCCGGGGAGCATGCCACCGCACCCCCGACAGGGTTTCGGGTTCGGGTGCTTGTCACCTCTTATGAGTTTGCAGGTATGAATAAAAGGAGCCTAAACTGCATAAAATTACAAATTTTGCATTAAGTTTACCTCTAGTTCCCAATATTTGAATCCAGGGGTAACGTGTGCTTCTAGTAAGTGAAACATTTTTCTGCAATGAATTGGATAATCTAATGTTGGTGAAGCTAAACTCAACTCAACCGGTTGTGTTTTCATTAACTCGAGGTTACAACCATCCTTGGATAGGTTTAAGTTGTGCGTTGGTTCTACATGTAGACATTTCTTTATTCATGCATCACAGAAGTTGTCAGTCATCCTGATCTGGTAGCAACATTTTATTCCTTTCAAGGTTCTGACCTTTATTTGAACCTTATTTCATGTAAAAATCCACCAGTTGAGAATCACTGCTGTAGTAACTTTTTTAAATTGCGCTTTCTAAAACTTTAACTAACGTTAAATGATAAGTGGTTACCCAACACCAAGTGAATAAAACTACAGTCTGGTGCAGATATTGTGACAATGTACCTTGTTTAAAGAAGGGAACGTGGTAAGAAGCATAGCAGCCCGAGGTCTACACAGTAATGCATATCACAAACTGAAAGGTGGCATGTTGAGACTTCTGTGGTGTAGTTTTTCCCCTATGGAGTCTAATCAGAATGCATTTGTTCTTTCTGCTCAGACTATGATTGAAGCCCATGTGGATGTGAAGACAACCGACGGCTACCTTCTGCGTCTGTTCTGCGTGGGTTTCACAAAGTAGCGCACCAACCAGATCAGAAAGACGTCTTATGCCCAGCACCAGCAGGTCCGTCAGATCCGCAAGAAGATGATGGAGATCATGACCCGCGAGGTTCAGACCAATGACCTGAAGGAAGTTGTCAACAAGATGTAAATCATGTGCAGCTGAATGACTATTTATTAAAAGTATTTTAAAACACTTAAAAGTCTTTGAAATTGAAGCTTTGCCAAAATGTAATTCTTATTTGCTTCAAGAGCAGCCTATAATGTCAGTAGTGGCTTGATTGCATTAACATAGAAATGTCAAACATCTATTACATTTAGTTATTTACAGAGCGTCGTGGCTTTAGCTGAATAAATGTTACTAATGGATAATTGTCCATTTTGTCGATGGTGACATTTTTGCGATTTTCCTTGTGTTCAGTTGAACATGCCAGTTTAAGGCTGGTTTTGACCAAATACATTCTTGGTCGACTAACGCACAAATGATTTTGTTAACTAATAGATTAGTTGGCTGTAAAACTGTTTTTTTCACAAAGAATCACACAAAAGCATCACTTTAAATCTTGTTTACCAGAGATATGTTGCATAAATGTCTTGGAAATATGTTATTCAGTATGAAAAAACGCATAAAAATGCTTTGTCTATTGAGAGAAAAACAATTGGTCGTCTAAAAGGGGGTAGTTCTATGTCAGTTTATGCAGACTTGTGTTGAAAGTGTTTTTGCATTAATGTGTTGATTGGTGTGTTCAGGATCCCTGACAGCGTTGGTAAGGACATTGAGAAGGCCTGCCAGTCCATCTACCCTCTACACGACGTCTTCGTTCGCAAGGTCAAGATGCTGAAGAAGCCCAAGTTTGAGTGTAAGTGATGCACGGCTGTAACACGGGCTGTTTTTATTTTCCACCATCAGTGGGAACGCATGATGACGAACAGTTTTGGTCCCAGATGATCGCCTGATTACTAACCATTGAGATCACCTGGTGTTCCCATGCAAGAAAACCATTCTGTTTTCATTGGTTGTGTGGAAGGATGAAGCAGGTTTGCTCACACTGGTTTCCAGGTGAAATCCTGAATGGGCTTTGAGGCGTGATGGATGAAATGTCATTACAGCATCATTGCAGTTTTCACTGCAAACATCCAGTCGCTTAAATTTGCCAGTGTCCTCCTTAACCTTTCATTAAAAGTTGTTTGTGTTCTGTTGCAGTGGGCAAACTGATGGAGCTCCACGGTGAGGGTGGAGCCACCAGCACTGCAAAGCCAACCGGTGATGACACTGGAGCCAAGGTGGAGAGGTTTGTTTTAACGCAAAGTAGAATGAGGATGATTTGGTGATCAGAATAACTTTCATGACCACGAAACATGAGGCCCAGATACTGATGAGATGAGGTCAAAGAGCTTCAGGGAGAGGAGGCTGTGTGTGTGTGTGTAGCGCAGCTTGACGCAGGGCTGAGATGTGAGTGGATGGATCTGGATAAAGGTGGAGGTCTAAACAGACGTGAGTACAGCTTCCTGCTGTCAGTGTTTTAAATACATTGATAAGGCAGGGTATGCTAAATGCAGCCTCTGCTCCAAGGAGATGAACTACTACAGCAACAAGGGCTCACATGTCCTCTCATCACACTGGTCACTGTAATGACCACAGCCTAACACCAACAGTCCCAACAGTCCCACGTTGCTCCCAAGAACCCTGAAGTAATGAGAGGGTTAAGGTGCCTGTACCTTTATTTCAGTAGTGATTAATAAATGAGTTTTAAAGTAAATGTCTTATCACTTAATTTTCTTGTCGGAAATAGGTATATATATATATACATATATTCAGACGTTTTTTATTCATTGTCAATATACGTATATTCAGACTTTTTATTCATTGAACTTAAGCCTATCACTTTGCCTAAAATTTGCCTAAAATTGGGCCATAACATATTAAATTATGTGCATTCAATTCATTTTTTAACGTGCAATTGTTTTTGTATTATTAATCTGAATTAATGTGTTAAATTTGACACACTCAGGTACTAAACTTTGAATGAACTGTCACTACATTACTGACTTGTGTGGCGTTTTGTTTAGGCCTCGGAGCGTGCGATTTTAGTACATTTTGCATGTTGCACTGATCTAAGATAACTGGCACAAGCGTGTGACAGACAGAGACAGAGAGACAGACAGAGAGACAGACACAGACAGACACAGACAGACACAGACAGACAAAGAAAGAAAGAATAATGTGCCGGTCATTGATATGAGAAACTAAGTTACCAGCTTGTATATATTTGAATCACATGGAACACAGTGATGTCATGGCATCTTTGACAGAACACATGCTGGGATTTCATGAGAGGTGGTGTCATGCAGCAAGGACTACAAACCAACATGGCGTCTAGTAAAAGACTACGAAACCCACAAATATTCATACGCCTGTTAGGGATGATTGTCACCTGTTTGTCATTATTGTTTATTCGCCCATCGGCACCTTATTAACCAGCACCTAAAATACAATTAACATATTTGTAACTTTGTTTGCTTTATTGATCACCTTCAGTGTTGTTTAAATCACAATTTAAAAAGATACCAGCACTTCTACTTTATATTCACCAAAACACCAAAGATATGTATTTATACTGTATATATTCAGTCAGAAAAGCCAATACAGTCAACTTCATTTTGATTATTTATTTGATTCCAAAATCATTGCAGGCAAATCACTGTCAATCTTCATCTTGCTGATGGTAACATACTAGCATTCAAAACCTTAGTCAGGACTTTTACTGGTTGTGGATTGTTTCATCAGTGTGGTATTAGTACTTTTACTGCAGTGAATTACTTGTCAGTGATTTTCAGTTTGGGAACTCACTTGGCAAACAGTTAATAAACAGTGGTTAGGGTTAGGGGCTCCAGATCCTTGAGCGGGTCCAAATTCTTGCTCATAGTATGAGCAAGAATTTGGACCCAGTCAAGGATCTGGAGCCAGGGTTAGGAACCACTGTTTGTATAGTAACTGTTTGCCAAGTGAGTCCTGTCCAAACTTAAATCACTGACAAGTAATTCACTGCAGTAAAAGTACTAAGACAATAACAAAAATGGATTGTTTCATCAGTGTGGTATTAGTACTTTTACTGCAGTGAATTACGGTACTTGTCAGTGATTTTCAGTTTGGGAGCTCACTTGGCAAACAGTTAATAAACAGTGGTTAGGGTTAGGGATCTGGAGTCAAGGATCTGGAGCCAGGGTTAGGAACCACTGTTTGTATAACTGTTTGCCAAGTGAGTCCTGTCCAAACTTAAATCACTGACAAGTAATTCACTGCAGTAAAAGTACTAATAACATACTGATGAAACAATCCACAACGAGTAAATGTCCTGCATTCAAAACCTTAGTCAATTTTGTTATCAGCAAGATGTAAAATATTTTGACATGGAGGAGCTACCTTACAGCACTCTCCTCCAGATTGTTTACTCTGGCTCTCTTGTTGCAGCGAAAGCAGCTCAACCAGCGCCAACAACCGGTTTTGTTGCTCTTCTCCTGCTTTTTCTTTGTGAAGAACGAGAAGCCCCATCTTTTCTTTTTGGTTTGAGGAATTTTGAGGTCCTCCAGGTTGTTATTTCCCTCACATTGTTGCTCCGGTTCGACATTCAGAGCGGGGAGCGGATCGGCTCTGGCCTCTACGGTTGGGGCGGGTAGCGCATCGTCTCTGTCCTCGACGGTCGGGGCGGGTAGCGCATCGTCTCTGTCCTCGACGGTCGGGGCGGGTACCGCATCGTCTCTGTCCTCGACGGTCGGGGCGGGTAGCGCATCGTCTCTCTCTTCGACGGTCGGGGCGGGGAGCGGATCGGCACTCGCTGACTCTCTCGGGTCGACCATCGGTGTGTGCAGCAGAGCTGGTATCGGCCCATATCTCGGGTTGACCATCGGTGTGTGCAGCAGAGCGGGTCTCTGACCGTATCTCGGGTTGACCATCGGTGTGTGCAGCAGAGCTGGTATCGGCCCGTATCTCGGGTCCACCCTCGGCGTGTGCAGCAGAGCGGGTCTCTGCCCGTATCTCGGGTCGACCCTCGGTGTCGGCAGCAGAGGGGCTCTCGGCCAGACTCTGGCTGAGAAACATATCCCAACGGTCGGTGCGGGGAGCGGGTCGGCACTTGCCTCGACGGTCGGTGCGGGGAGCAGGTCGACCCACGCCAACCTTCTCGGCCAGTTGGTTGTTCTATCCATGGATGACTGGTTGGTTGTAGAGTTGTATTTCTCTGTAGAGGTTGTTCAGAAGACTGTCTGTAGAGGATTGACTCTCTCGTTGACCGGACTTGTGTGATATGAGAAACTAAGTTACCGGCTTGTATATATTTGAATCATGGGGGTACCAGGTATGCTTGTATGTGTTGTCATGGCAACACATGCTGGGATTCCATGAGAGGTGGTGTCATGCAGCAAGGACTACAAACCAAAACCAACATGGCGTCTAGTAAAAGACTACAAAACCCAAAGTAATCAGTCATAACAAAGGTTGAAGCTGAACCATTTAAGCTGATGGTTAGTGAGGGAAAGTAAGAGAGAAACAATGACTGAGGTGTACAGAGACAAACAACTTATTTATGTTGGCAAGGACACAGAGAGCTACAATTTCGATTTAATGTCTCAAAGATAGATTTTGTTGTTGGTCTCGGCGAAAAACTTTCAGTTTTGTACCTGTGGGCTGCGAGACTACATAGGTTATCAATTGAAGACACCAGAGATATTACTGTTATCCATGAGACGCTCAGTTACAATATAGCTTCCCACCACCTGGTGGCGGTAATGCGTCAGTCAGTTGTTTAACAAGCTGCAATAAGCAGAAGAAGACACTCAGCTAGCCGCTAGCCTGGAGCGAAAGTTATGGATAAGTTATTAAAAAGAAAAAATGAAGACGACAGTGGTGCCATACCCCCCCAAAAGTCTAAATGTGTGCGCAAGTACAACCCTGACTTTCTTAAGTACGGCTTTGTGAACGGAGGCAACGAGGCAGAGCCGAGGGCTCAGTGTGTGAAATGTGAGCTAATGCTATCAAACGAAGCACTGAAGCCTTCAAAAATAAAGCGACACCAAGCGACGAGACATCCAACGCTGGTGGGAAAGCCTGTTTGGCTTCTTGTTGTGTATGCAGGTTTACATACACATGATAATAAATGTCTTTGTGATCATCACATTGTATCATCCGCGAGGACACCGGCATCCTCGATCCCCTCCCCTTCCGTTCCTACTTGTTTGCGCAAATACGTCACAAAACATGTCCGTGTTTGGTATCCCAGCATGCCCGAAATCCTCATCTTTGCGAATACATCATCGATTTTCTTTCATTTCTTATGGTTTCTCCACAAAAGGAGCCCACACTCACACTGTCCAAAGTCGCCATAACCGCTGCAAGTCGTATCCTGCAGCATTTCGACGGAA
This sequence comes from Lycodopsis pacificus, assembly GCA_028022725.1. Lineage (NCBI taxonomy): Eukaryota > Metazoa > Chordata > Actinopteri > Perciformes > Zoarcidae > Lycodopsis > Lycodopsis pacificus. The sequence continues at coordinate 12,090,434 of CM051693.1, forward strand.
AAAGACACATTACAGACCCGACAACGTGCTAGCAGATGTTACCATGGAACTAGTGGCTTCAGAAAACGCTAGTACTTATAGTACAAACCGTATCTTCCTCATCTATAAGCTGTCAACCAGCGTTTGCGTAACTGAGGTATTCCCATGCATATACATATAAATAGTTTTTGCAAAGGCTAAAAATAAAAGGAAAATAATATAATATCAAAATATAAAGGGAGAAACACCTTTAGTGTGTCAGAATATCATTTGGTTACCATGTATCCATCTGGGTCTCCAAATGTCCTTTTAGAGCTCCGCCTGGATCTCTTCATGGAAGAAACACTGTAGAATAGTCATACTTTGTCCAATTCTTCAAATTTGAGGCAGTTGTTCACTGATAGTGTAGTTACAGCCCTATACTGTCCTTTACCTGTACAGATACAGCCACAGGCAGTTATTTATACTGAAAGATACTTTTTTATTTTATGCGGACAAAAATCTTAAATTTTTACCGACTCCAAAGGCCCACTGCTCTGTTTCTGTATGACCTACAGGTTTTCTGACACTTTTGATGTATATAGTCAGAGTGGGCCCCGGGACACTTTGTACTTGAAAAGTTGGGCCCCGAGGTCAAAAAGGTTAAGAACCCCTGGCAATAGAACATCTTTGACGTGTCGAGTCTTGGCCAATCAGCGTTGAGATGTCTACAGCATCTTCATTTCCCTCCGTTAAAGTTGAAGTTACGTTATGTTCAGTTACAGTTCAGACTTGCTGGGTTCAGGATAACGTCCACTGCATGCGGAACTTTGTGGACTGTTAAAATAATCGCGATTTAGGAGGAAACAATGTAACGTGATGAAACATGCAGCCCCCCCGTGTTCCGGTTCAGTTCACGCGGTCACTCGTTAACGTTAAACCGGAACACCAGCGCATCTGGTTGCAGGTTGTTGTTTTTTTTTAACTCAACGTAGAATGAGGCGATTTCGTTGCTCATAATAACTTTTATGACCACGATGATGAGGCCCAGATACTGATAAGATGATGAGGTCAAAGAGCTTCAGGAAGAGGAGGCTGTTTGTGTAGCGCAGCTTGACGCAGGGCTGAGATGTGAGTGGAGCTGGGCCTGGATAAAGGTGGAGGTCTAAACATTACATTACAATCATTTAGCAGACACTTTTAACCAAAGCGACTTACAATTCAGATTCTATCACACCGTAGGCACAGCTACGGGAGCAATTTTTGAGGTTGCCTTGGAAACTTATTTCTGAAGTGAAGGGAGATCAGCACAGCTTCCTGCTGTCACAGTATTTTAAATACATTGATAAGGCAGGGTATGCTAAATGCAGCCTCTGCTCCAAGGAGATAAAGTACAGCAACAAGGGCTCACGTGCCCTCTCATCACACTGTACACACTGTTCACTGTGATGACCACAGCCAGTGGACTAACAGTCCCAACAGTCCCACGTTGCTCCCAAGAACCCTGAAGTAATGAGAGGGTTAAGGTGCCTGTACCTTCATTTCAGCGGGCTGCTAATGCAGAGGTGTGTATAGATCACAGCTATTATTTTACTCTTGATAAACTACCTTAGCCAAAGTAGATTATCATTTTCATTTAAATAATTGAACTGGATTGAATGCATATAATACAACAGTGGACGTTAATATGAAGCCGTACAGTAACAGGGTTCAATGAAAACGAGTCACTTTTTTTTGTACAGGCAATGGTTCTCGCTACTCTTGCTATCTTTGTTTTTATGACTGAAACATTTGAAAATGAGACCTAGGTCTCAATGGATTTTGTCTAAATAAAGGTTAATAATGATTGAAAAAAATAAAAAAGCTAACTAGCCAGCTGTTCAACTAGAGCTGAAATACTGATTCATCACTGAATAATACATTCGTTTTTTGCTTAAAGTAAATGTCTTACCACTTCATTTTCTTCTCGGAGTACACCAGAATGCTATATTTGAAAGCTCATATTTAAAATAAAATTCTCCCGGGGAGCATGCCACCGCACCCCCGACAGGGTTTCGGGTTCGGGTGCTTGTCACCTCTTATGAGTTTGCAGGTATGAATAAAAGGAGCCTAAACTGCATAAAATTACAAATTTTGCATTAAGTTTACCTCTAGTTCCCAATATTTGAATCCAGGGGTAACGTGTGCTTCTAGTAAGTGAAACATTTTTCTGCAATGAATTGGATAATCTAATGTTGGTGAAGCTAAACTCAACTCAACCGGTTGTGTTTTCATTAACTCGAGGTTACAACCATCCTTGGATAGGTTTAAGTTGTGCGTTGGTTCTACATGTAGACATTTCTTTATTCATGCATCACAGAAGTTGTCAGTCATCCTGATCTGGTAGCAACATTTTATTCCTTTCAAGGTTCTGACCTTTATTTGAACCTTATTTCATGTAAAAATCCACCAGTTGAGAATCACTGCTGTAGTAACTTTTTTTAAATTGCGCTTTCTAAAACTTTAACTAACGTTAAATGATAAGTGGTTACCCAACACCAAGTGAATAAAACTACAGTCTGGTGCAGATATTGTGACAATGTACCTTGTTTAAAGAAGGGAACGTGGTAAGAAGCATAGCAGCCCGAGGTCTACACAGTAATGCATATCACAAACTGAAAGGTGGCATGTTGAGACTTCTGTGGTGTAGTTTTTCCCCTATGGAGTCTAATCAGAATGCATTTGTTCTTTCTGCTCAGACTATGATTGAAGCCCATGTGGATGTGAAGACAACCGACGGCTACCTTCTGCGTCTGTTCTGCGTGGGTTTCACAAAGTAGCGCACCAACCAGATCAGAAAGACGTCTTATGCCCAGCACCAGCAGGTCCGTCAGATCCGCAAGAAGATGATGGAGATCATGACCCGCGAGGTTCAGACCAATGACCTGAAGGAAGTTGTCAACAAGATGTAAATCATGTGCAGCTGAATGACTATTTATTAAAAGTATTTTAAAACACTTAAAAGTCTTTGAAATTGAAGCTTTGCCAAAATGTAATTCTTATTTGCTTCAAGAGCAGCCTATAATGTCAGTAGTGGCTTGATTGCATTAACATAGAAATGTCAAACATCTATTACATTTAGTTATTTACAGAGCGTCGTGGCTTTAGCTGAATAAATGTTACTAATGGATAATTGTCCATTTTGTCGATGGTGACATTTTTGCGATTTTCCTTGTGTTCAGTTGAACATGCCAGTTTAAGGCTGGTTTTGACCAAATACATTCTTGGTCGACTAACGCACAAATGATTTTGTTAACTAATAGATTAGTTGGCTGTAAAACTGTTTTTTTCACAAAGAATCACACAAAAGCATCACTTTAAATCTTGTTTACCAGAGATATGTTGCATAAATGTCTTGGAAATATGTTATTCAGTATGAAAAAACGCATAAAAATGCTTTGTCTATTGAGAGAAAAACAATTGGTCGTCTAAAAGGGGGTAGTTCTATGTCAGTTTATGCAGACTTGTGTTGAAAGTGTTTTTGCATTAATGTGTTGATTGGTGTGTTCAGGATCCCTGACAGCGTTGGTAAGGACATTGAGAAGGCCTGCCAGTCCATCTACCCTCTACACGACGTCTTCGTTCGCAAGGTCAAGATGCTGAAGAAGCCCAAGTTTGAGTGTAAGTGATGCACGGCTGTAACACGGGCTGTTTTTATTTTCCACCATCAGTGGGAACGCATGATGACGAACAGTTTTGGTCCCAGATGATCGCCTGATTACTAACCATTGAGATCACCTGGTGTTCCCATGCAAGAAAACCATTCTGTTTTCATTGGTTGTGTGGAAGGATGAAGCAGGTTTGCTCACACTGGTTTCCAGGTGAAATCCTGAATGGGCTTTGAGGCGTGATGGATGAAATGTCATTACAGCATCATTGCAGTTTTCACTGCAAACATCCAGTCGCTTAAATTTGCCAGTGTCCTCCTTAACCTTTCATTAAAAGTTGTTTGTGTTCTGTTGCAGTGGGCAAACTGATGGAGCTCCACGGTGAGGGTGGAGCCACCAGCACTGCAAAGCCAACCGGTGATGACACTGGAGCCAAGGTGGAGAGGTTTGTTTTAACGCAAAGTAGAATGAGGATGATTTGGTGATCAGAATAACTTTCATGACCACGAAACATGAGGCCCAGATACTGATGAGATGAGGTCAAAGAGCTTCAGGGAGAGGAGGCTGTGTGTGTGTGTGTAGCGCAGCTTGACGCAGGGCTGAGATGTGAGTGGATGGATCTGGATAAAGGTGGAGGTCTAAACAGACGTGAGTACAGCTTCCTGCTGTCAGTGTTTTAAATACATTGATAAGGCAGGGTATGCTAAATGCAGCCTCTGCTCCAAGGAGATGAACTACTACAGCAACAAGGGCTCACATGTCCTCTCATCACACTGGTCACTGTAATGACCACAGCCTAACACCAACAGTCCCAACAGTCCCACGTTGCTCCCAAGAACCCTGAAGTAATGAGAGGGTTAAGGTGCCTGTACCTTTATTTCAGTAGTGATTAATAAATGAGTTTTAAAGTAAATGTCTTATCACTTAATTTTCTTGTCGGAAATAGGTATATATATATATACATATATTCAGACGTTTTTTATTCATTGTCAATATACGTATATTCAGACTTTTTATTCATTGAACTTAAGCCTATCACTTTGCCTAAAATTTGCCTAAAATTGGGCCATAACATATTAAATTATGTGCATTCAATTCATTTTTTAACGTGCAATTGTTTTTGTATTATTAATCTGAATTAATGTGTTAAATTTGACACACTCAGGTACTAAACTTTGAATGAACTGTCACTACATTACTGACTTGTGTGGCGTTTTGTTTAGGCCTCGGAGCGTGCGATTTTAGTACATTTTGCATGTTGCACTGATCTAAGATAACTGGCACAAGCGTGTGACAGACAGAGACAGAGAGACAGACAGAGAGACAGACACAGACAGACACAGACAGACACAGACAGACAAAGAAAGAAAGAATAATGTGCCGGTCATTGATATGAGAAACTAAGTTACCAGCTTGTATATATTTGAATCACATGGAACACAGTGATGTCATGGCATCTTTGACAGAACACATGCTGGGATTTCATGAGAGGTGGTGTCATGCAGCAAGGACTACAAACCAACATGGCGTCTAGTAAAAGACTACGAAACCCACAAATATTCATACGCCTGTTAGGGATGATTGTCACCTGTTTGTCATTATTGTTTATTCGCCCATCGGCACCTTATTAACCAGCACCTAAAATACAATTAACATATTTGTAACTTTGTTTGCTTTATTGATCACCTTCAGTGTTGTTTAAATCACAATTTAAAAAGATACCAGCACTTCTACTTTATATTCACCAAAACACCAAAGATATGTATTTATACTGTATATATTCAGTCAGAAAAGCCAATACAGTCAACTTCATTTTGATTATTTATTTGATTCCAAAATCATTGCAGGCAAATCACTGTCAATCTTCATCTTGCTGATGGTAACATACTAGCATTCAAAACCTTAGTCAGGACTTTTACTGGTTGTGGATTGTTTCATCAGTGTGGTATTAGTACTTTTACTGCAGTGAATTACTTGTCAGTGATTTTCAGTTTGGGAACTCACTTGGCAAACAGTTAATAAACAGTGGTTAGGGTTAGGGGCTCCAGATCCTTGAGCGGGTCCAAATTCTTGCTCATAGTATGAGCAAGAATTTGGACCCAGTCAAGGATCTGGAGCCAGGGTTAGGAACCACTGTTTGTATAGTAACTGTTTGCCAAGTGAGTCCTGTCCAAACTTAAATCACTGACAAGTAATTCACTGCAGTAAAAGTACTAAGACAATAACAAAAATGGATTGTTTCATCAGTGTGGTATTAGTACTTTTACTGCAGTGAATTACGGTACTTGTCAGTGATTTTCAGTTTGGGAGCTCACTTGGCAAACAGTTAATAAACAGTGGTTAGGGTTAGGGATCTGGAGTCAAGGATCTGGAGCCAGGGTTAGGAACCACTGTTTGTATAACTGTTTGCCAAGTGAGTCCTGTCCAAACTTAAATCACTGACAAGTAATTCACTGCAGTAAAAGTACTAATAACATACTGATGAAACAATCCACAACGAGTAAATGTCCTGCATTCAAAACCTTAGTCAATTTTGTTATCAGCAAGATGTAAAATATTTTGACATGGAGGAGCTACCTTACAGCACTCTCCTCCAGATTGTTTACTCTGGCTCTCTTGTTGCAGCGAAAGCAGCTCAACCAGCGCCAACAACCGGTTTTGTTGCTCTTCTCCTGCTTTTTCTTTGTGAAGAACGAGAAGCCCCATCTTTTCTTTTTGGTTTGAGGAATTTTGAGGTCCTCCAGGTTGTTATTTCCCTCACATTGTTGCTCCGGTTCGACATTCAGAGCGGGCAGCGGATCGGCTCTGGCCTCTACGGTCGGGGCGGGGAGAGCATCGTCTCTGGCCTCTACGGTCGGGGCGGGGAGAGCATCGTCTCTCTCGACGGTTGGGGCGGGGAGAGCATCGTCTCTGTCCTCGACGGTCGGGGCGGGTAGCGCATCGTCTCTGTCCTCGACGGTCGGGGCGGGTAGCGCATCGTCTCTCTCTTCGACGGTCGGGGCGGGGAGCGGATCGGCACTCGCTGACTCTCTCGGGTCGACCATCGGTGTGTGCAGCAGAGCTGGTATCGGCCCATATCTCGGGTTGACCATCGGTGTGTGCAGCAGAGCGGGTCTCTGACCGTATCTCGGGTTGACCATCGGTGTGTGCAGCAGAGCTGGTATCGGCCCGTATCTCGGGTCCACCCTCGGCGTGTGCAGCAGAGCGGGTCTCTGCCCGTATCTCGGGTCGACCCTCGGAGTCGGCAGCAGAGGGGCTCTCGGCCAGACTCTGGCTGAGAAACATATCCCAACGGTCGGTGCGGGGAGCGGGTCGGCACTTGCCTCGACGGTCGGTGCGGGGAGCAGGTCGACCCACGCCAACCTTCTCGGCCAGTTGGTTGTTCTATCCATGGATGACTGGTTGGTTGTAGAGTTGTATTTCTCTGTAGAGGTTGTTCAGAAGACTGTCTGTAGAGGATTGACTCTCTCGTTGACCGGACTTGTGTGATATGAGAAACTAAGTTACCGGCTTGTATATATTTGAATCATGGGGGTACCAGGTATGCTTGTATGTGTTGTCATGGCAACACATGCTGGGATTCCATGAGAGGTGGTGTCATGCAGCAAGGACTACAAACCAAAACCAACATGGCGTCTAGTAAAAGACTACAAAACCCAAAGTAATCAGTCATAACAAAGGTTGAAGCTGAACCATTTAAGCTGATGGTTAGTGAGGGAAAGTAAGAGAGAAACAATGACTGAGGTGTACAGAGACAAACAACTTATTTATGTTGGCAAGGACACAGAGAGCTACAATTTCGATTTAATGTCTCAAAGATAGATTTTGTTGTTGGTCTCGGCGAAAAACTTTCAGTTTTGTACCTGTGGGCTGCGAGACTACATAGGTTATCAATTGAAGACACCAGAGATATTACTGTTATCCATGAGACGCTCAGTTACAATATAGCTTCCCACCACCTGGTGGCGGTAATGCGTCAGTCAGTTGTTTAACAAGCTGCAATAAGCAGAAGAAGACACTCAGCTAGCCGCTAGCCTGGAGCGAAAGTTATGGATAAGTTATTAAAAAGAAAAAATGAAGACGACAGTGGTGCCATACCCCCCCAAAAGTCTAAATGTGTGCGCAAGTACAACCCTGACTTTCTTAAGTACGGCTTTGTGAACGGAGGCAACGAGGCAGAGCCGAGGGCTCAGTGTGTGAAATGTGAGCTAATGCTATCAAACGAAGCACTGAAGCCTTCAAAAATAAAGCGACACCAAGCGACGAGACATCCAACGCTGGTGGGAAAGCCTGTTTGGCTTCTTGTTGTGTATGCAGGTTTACATACACATGATAATAAATGTCTTTGTGATCATCACATTGTATCATCCGCGAGGACACCGGCATCCTCGATCCCCTCCCCTTCCGTTCCTACTTGTTTGCGCAAATACGTCACAAAACATGTCCGTGTTTGGTATCCCAGCATGCCCGAAATCCTCATCTTTGCGAATACATCATCGATTTTCTTTCATTTCTTATGGTTTCTCCACAAAAGGAGCCCACACTCACACTGTCCAAAGTCGCCATAACCGCTGCAAGTCGTAGCCTGCAGCATTTCGACGGAAAAAGACACATTACAGACCCGACAACGTGCTAGCAGATGTTACCATGGAACTAGTGGCTTCAGAAAACGCTAGTACTTATAGTACAAACCGTATCTTCCTCATCTATAAGCTGTCAACCAGCGTTTGCGTAACTGAGGTATTCCTATACATATAAATAGTTTTTGCAAAGGCTAAAAATAAAAGGAAAATAATATAATATCAAAATATAAAGGGAGAAACACCTTTAGTGTGTCAGAATATCATTTGGTTACCATGTATCCATCTGGGTCTCCAAATGTCCTTTTAGAGCTCCGCCTGGATCTCTTCATGGAAGAAACACTGTAGAATAGTCATACTTTGTCCAATTCTTCAAATTTGAGGCAGTTGTTCACTGATAGTGTAGTTACAGCCCTATACTGTCCTTTACCTGTACAGATACAGCCACAGGCAGTTATTTATACTGAAAGATACTTTTTTATTTTATGCGGACAAAAATCTTAAATTTGTACCGACTCCAAAGGCCCACTGCTCTGTTTCTGTATGACCTACAGGTTTTCTGACACTTTTGATGTATATAGTCAGAGTGGGCCCCGGGACACTTTGTACTTGAAAAGTTGGGCCCCGAGGTCAAAAAGGTTAAGAACCCCTGGCAATAGAACATCTTTGACGTGTCGAGTCTTGGCCAATCAGCGTTGAGATGTCTACAGCATCTTCATTTCCCTCCGTTAAAGTTGAAGTTACGTTATGTTCAGTTACAGTTCAGACTTGCTGGGTTCAGGATAACGTCCACTGCATGCGGAACTTTGTGGACTGTTAAAATAATCGCGATTTAGGAGGAAACAATGTAACGTGATGAAACATGCAGCCCCCCCGTGTTCCGGTTCAGTTCACGCGGTCACTCGTTAACGTTAAACCGGAACACCAGCGCATCTGGTTGCAGGTTGTTGTTTTTTTTTAACTCAACGTAGAATGAGGCGATTTCGTTGCTCATAATAACTTTTATGACCACGATGATGAGGCCCAGATACTGATAAGATGATGAGGTCAAAGAGCTTCAGGAAGAGGAGGCTGTTTGTGTAGCGCAGCTTGACGCAGGGCTGAGATGTGAGTGGAGCTGGGCCTGGATAAAGGTGGAGGTCTAAACATTACATTACAATCATTTAGCAGACACTTTTAACCAAAGCGACTTACAATTCAGATTCTATCACACCGTAGGCACAGCTACGGGAGCAATTTTTGAGGTTGCCTTGGAAACTTATTTCTGAAGTGAAGGGAGATCAGCACAGCTTCCTGCTGTCACAGTATTTTAAATACATTGATAAGGCAGGGTATGCTAAATGCAGCCTCTGCTCCAAGGAGATAAAGTACAGCAACAAGGGCTCACGTGCCCTCTCATCACACTGTACACACTGTTCACTGTGATGACCACAGCCAGTGGACTAACAGTCCCAACAGTCCCACGTTGCTCCCAAGAACCCTGAAGTAATGAGAGGGTTAAGGTGCCTGTACCTTCATTTCAGCGGGCTGCTAATGCAGAGGTGTGTATAGATCACAGCTATTATTTTACTCTTGATAAACTACCTTAGCCAAAGTAGATTATCATTTTCATTTAAATAATTGAACTGGATTGAATGCATATAATACAACAGTGGACGTTAATATGAAGCCGTACAGTAACAGGGTTCAATGAAAACGAGTCACTTTTTTTTGTACAGGCAATGGTTCTCGCTACTCTTGCTATCTGTGTTTTTATGACTAAAACATTTGAAAATGAGACCTAGGTCTCAATGGATTTTGTCTAAATAAAGGTTAATAATGATTGAAAAAAATAAAAAAGCTAACTAGCCAGCTGTTCAACTAGAGCTGAAATACTGATTCATCACTGAATAATACATTCGTTTTTTGCTTAAAGTAAATGTCTTACCACTTAATTTTCTTCTCGGAGTACACCAGAATGCTATATTTGAAAGCTCATATTTAAAATAAAATTCTCCCGGGGAGCATGCCACCGCACCCCCGACAGGGTTTCGGGTTCGGGTGCTTGTCACCTCTTATGAGTTTGCAGGTATGAATAAAAGGAGCCTAAACTGCATAAAATTACAAATTTTGCATTAAGTTTACCTCTAGTTCCCAATATTTGAATCCAGGGGTAACGTGTGCTTCTAGTAAGTGAAACATTTTTCTGCAATGAATTGGATAATCTAATGTTGGTGAAGCTAAACTCAACTCAACCGGTTGTGTTTTCATTAACTCGAGGTTACAACCATCCTTGGATAGGTTTAAGTTGTGCGTTGGTTCTACATGTAGACATTTCTTTATTCATGCATCACAGAAGTTGTCAGTCATCCTGATCTGGTAGCAACATTTTATTCCTTTCAAGGTTCTGACCTTTATTTGAACCTTATTTCATGTAAAAATCCACCAGTTGAGAATCACTGCTGTAGTAACTTTTTTTAAATTGCGCTTTCTAAAACTTTAACTAACGTTAAATGATAAGTGGTTACCCAACACCAAGTGAATAAAACTACAGTCTGGTGCAGATATTGTGACAATGTACCTTGTTTAAAGAAGGGAACGTGGTAAGAAGCATAGCAGCCCGAGGTCTACACAGTAATGCATATCACAAACTGAAAGGTGGCATGTTGAGACTTCTGTGGTGTAGTTTTTCCCCTATGGAGTCTAATCAGAATGCATTTGTTCTTTCTGCTCAGACTATGATTGAAGCCCATGTGGATGTGAAGACAACCGACGGCTACCTTCTGCGTCTGTTCTGCGTGGGTTTCACAAAGTAGCGCACCAACCAGATCAGAAAGACGTCTTATGCCCAGCACCAGCAGGTCCGTCAGATCCGCAAGAAGATGATGGAGATCATGACCCGCGAGGTTCAGACCAATGACCTGAAGGAAGTTGTCAACAAGATGTAAATCATGTGCAGCTGAATGACTATTTATTAAAAGTATTTTAAAACACTTAAAAGTCTTTGAAATTGAAGCTTTGCCAAAATGTAATTCTTATTTGCTTCAAGAGCAGCCTATAATGTCAGTAGTGGCTTGATTGCATTAACATAGAAATGTCAAACATCTATTACATTTAGTTATTTACAGAGCGTCGTGGCTTTAGCTGAATAAATGTTACTAATGGATAATTGTCCATTTTGTCGATGGTGACATTTTTGCGATTTTCCTTGTGTTCAGTTGAACATGCCAGTTTAAGGCTGGTTTTGACCAAATACATTCTTCGTCGACTAACGCACAAATGATTTTGTTAACTAATAGATTAGTTGGCTGTAAAACTGTTTTTTTCACAAAGAATCACACAAAAGCATCACTTTAAATCTTGTTTACCAGAGATATGTTGCATAAATGTCTTGGAAATATGTTATTCAGTATGAAAAAACGCATAAAAATGCTTTGTCTATTGAGAGAAAAACAATTGGTCGTCTAAAAGGGGGTAGTTCTATGTCAGTTTATGCAGACTTGTGTTGAAAGTGTTTTTGCATTAATGTGTTGATTGGTGTGTTCAGGATCCCTGACAGCGTTGGTAAGGACATTGAGAAGGCCTGCCAGTCCATCTACCCTCTACACGACGTCTTCGTTCGCAAGGTCAAGATGCTGAAGAAGCCCAAGTTTGAGTGTAAGTGATGCACGGCTGTAACACGGGCTGTTTTTATTTTCCACCATCAGTGGGAACGCATGATGACGAACAGTTTTGGTCCCAGATGATCGCCTGATTACTAACCATTGAGATCACCTGGTGTTCCCATGCAAGAAAACCATTCTGTTTTCATTGGTTGTGTGGAAGGATGAAGCAGGTTTGCTCACACTGGTTTCCAGGTGAAATCCTGAATGGGCTTTGAGGCGTGATGGATGAAATGTCATTACAGCATCATTGCAGTTTTCACTGCAAACATCCAGTCGCTTAAATTTGCCAGTGTCCTCCTTAACCTTTCATTAAAAGTTGTTTGTGTTCTGTTGCAGTGGGCAAACTGATGGAGCTCCACGGTGAGGGTGGAGCCACCAGCACTGCAAAGCCAACCGGTGATGACACTGGAGCCAAGGTGGAGAGGTTTGTTTTAACGCAAAGTAGAATGAGGATGATTTGGTGATCAGAATAACTTTCATGACCACGAAACATGAGGCCCAGATACTGATGAGATGAGGTCAAAGAGCTTCAGGGAGAGGAGGCTGTGTGTGTGTGTGTAGCGCAGCTTGACGCAGGGCTGAGATGTGAGTGGATGGATCTGGATAAAGGTGGAGGTCTAAACAGACGTGAGTACAGCTTCCTGCTGTCAGTGTTTTAAATACATTGATAAGGCAGGGTATGCTAAATGCAGCCTCTGCTCCAAGGAGATGAACTACTACAGCAACAAGGGCTCACATGTCCTCTCATCACACTGGTCACTGTAATGACCACAGCCTAACACCAACAGTCCCAACAGTCCCACGTTGCTCCCAAGAACCCTGAAGTAATGAGAGGGTTAAGGTGCCTGTACCTTTATTTCAGTAGTGATTAATAAATGAGTTTTAAAGTAAATGTCTTATCACTTAATTTTCTTGTCGGAAATAGGTATATATATATATACATATATTCAGACGTTTTTTATTCATTGTCAATATACGTATATTCAGACTTTTTATTCATTGAACTTAAGCCTATCACTTTGCCTAAAATTTGCCTAAAATTGGGCCATAACATATTAAATTATGTGCATTCAATTCATTTTTTAACGTGCAATTGTTTTTGTATTATTAATCTGAATTAATGTGTTAAATTTGACACACTCAGGTACTAAACTTTGAATGAACTGTCACTACATTACTGACTTGTGTGGCGTTTTGTTTAGGCCTCGGAGCGTGCGATTTTAGTACATTTTGCATGTTGCACTGATCTAAGATAACTGGCACAAGCGTGTGACAGACAGAGACAGAGAGACAGACAGAGAGACAGACACAGACAGACACAGACAGACACAGACAGACAAAGAAAGAAAGAATAATGTGCCGGTCATTGATATGAGAAACTAAGTTACCAGCTTGTATATATTTGAATCACATGGAACACAGTGATGTCATGGCATCTTTGACAGAACACATGCTGGGATTTCATGAGAGGTGGTGTCATGCAGCAAGGACTACAAACCAACATGGCGTCTAGTAAAAGACTACGAAACCCACAAATATTCATACGCCTGTTAGGGATGATTGTCACCTGTTTGTCATTATTGTTTATTCGCCCATCGGCACCTTATTAACCAGCACCTAAAATACAATTAACATATTTGTAACTTTGTTTGCTTTATTGATCACCTTCAGTGTTGTTTAAATCACAATTTAAAAAGATACCAGCACTTCTACTTTATATTCACCAAAACACCAAAGATATGTATTTATACTGTATATATTCAGTCAGAAAAGCCAATACAGTCAACTTCATTTTGATTATTTATTTGATTCCAAAATCATTGCAGGCAAATCACTGTCAATCTTCATCTTGCTGATGGTAACATACTAGCATTCAAAACCTTAGTCAGGACTTTTACTGGTTGTGGATTGTTTCATCAGTGTGGTATTAGTACTTTTACTGCAGTGAATTACTTGTCAGTGATTTTCAGTTTGGGAACTCACTTGGCAAACAGTTAATAAACAGTGGTTAGGGTTAGGGGCTCCAGATCCTTGAGCGGGTCCAAATTCTTGCTCATAGTATGAGCAAGAATTTGGACCCAGTCAAGGATCTGGAGCCAGGGTTAGGAACCACTGTTTGTATAGTAACTGTTTGCCAAGTGAGTCCTGTCCAAACTTAAATCACTGACAAGTAATTCACTGCAGTAAAAGTACTAAGACAATAACAAAAATGGATTGTTTCATCAGTGTGGTATTAGTACTTTTACTGCAGTGAATTACGGTACTTGTCAGTGATTTTCAGTTTGGGAGCTCACTTGGCAAACAGTTAATAAACAGTGGTTAGGGTTAGGGATCTGGAGTCAAGGATCTGGAGCCAGGGTTAGGAACCACTGTTTGTATAACTGTTTGCCAAGTGAGTCCTGTCCAAACTTAAATCACTGACAAGTAATTCACTGCAGTAAAAGTACTAATAACATACTGATGAAACAATCCACAACGAGTAAATGTCCTGCATTCAAAACCTTAGTCAATTTTGTTATCAGCAAGATGTAAAATATTTTGACATGGAGGAGCTACCTTACAGCACTCTCCTCCAGATTGTTTACTCTGGCTCTCTTGTTGCAGCGAAAGCAGCTCAACCAGCGCCAACAACCGGTTTTGTTGCTCTTCTCCTGCTTTTTCTTTGTGAAGAACGAGAAGCCCCATCTTTTCTTTTTGGTTTGAGGAATTTTGAGGTCCTCCAGGTTGTTATTTCCCTCACATTGTTGCTCCGGTTCGACATTCAGAGCGGGCAGCGGATCGGCTCTGGCCTCTACGGTCGGGGCGGGGAGAGCATCGTCTCTGGCCTCTACGGTCGGGGCGGGGAGAGCATCGTCTCTGGCCTCTACGGTCGGGGCGGGGAGAGCATCGTCTCTGGCCTCTACGGTCGGGGCGGGGAGAGCATCGTCTCTCTCGACGGTTGGGGCGGGGAGAGCATCGTCTCTGTCCTCGACGGTCGGGGCGGGTAGCGCATCGTCTCTGTCCTCGACGGTCGGGGCGGGTAGCGCATCGTCTCTCTCTTCGACGGTCGGGGCGGGGAGTGGATCGGCACTCGCTGACTCTCTCGGGTCGACCATCGGTGTGTGCAGCAGAGCTGGTATCGGCCCATATCTCGGGTTGACCATCGGTGTGTGCAGCACAGCGGGTCTCTGACCGTATCTCGGGTTGACCATCGGTGTGTGCAGCAGAGCGGGTATCGGCCCGTATCTCGGGTCCACCCTCGGCGTGTGCAGCAGAGCGGGTCTCTGCCCGTATCTCGGGTCGACCCTCGGTGTCGGCAGCAGAGGGGCTCTCGGCCAGACTCTGGCTGAGAAACATATCCCAACGGTCGGTGCGGGGAGCGGGTCGGCACTTGCCTCGACGGTCGGTGCGGGGAGCAGGTCGACCCACGCCAACCTTCTCGGCCAGTTGGTTGTTCTATCCATGGA
Source organism: Lycodopsis pacificus (assembly GCA_028022725.1). NCBI lineage: Eukaryota > Metazoa > Chordata > Actinopteri > Perciformes > Zoarcidae > Lycodopsis > Lycodopsis pacificus. The sequence continues at coordinate 12,105,709 of CM051693.1, forward strand.
TGACTGGTTGGTTGTAGAGTTGTATTTCTCTGTAGAGGTTTTTCAGAAGACTGTCTGTAGAGGATTGACTCTCTCGTTGACCGGACTTGTGTGATATGAGAAACTAAGTTACCGGCTTGTATATATTTGAATCATGGGGGTACCAGGTATGCTTGTATGTGTTGTCATGGCAACACATGCTGGGATTCCATGAGAGGTGGTGTCATGCAGCAAGGACTACAAACCAAAACCAACATGGCGTCTAGTAAAAGACTACAAAACCCAAAGTAATCAGTCATAACAAAGGTTGAAGCTGAACCATTTAAGCTGATGGTTAGTGAGGGAAAGTAAGAGAGAAACAATGACTGAGGTGTACAGAGACAAACAACTTATTTATGTTGGCAAGGACACAGAGAGCTACAATTTCGATTTAATGTCTCAAAGATAGATTTTGTTGTTGGTCTCGGCGAAAAACTTTCAGTTTTGTACCTGTGGGCTGTGAGACTGCATAGGTTATCAATTGAAGACACCAGAGATATTACTGTTATCCATGAGACGCTCAGTTACAATATAGCTTCCCACCACCTGGTGGCGGTAATGCGTCAGTCAGTTGTTTAACAAGCTGCAATAAGCAGAAGAAGACACTCCGCTAGCCGCTAGCCTGGAGCGAAAGTTATGGATAAGTTATTAAAAAGAAAAAATGAAGACGACAGTGGTGCCATACCCCCCCAAAAGTCTAAATGTGTGCGCAAGTACAACCCTGACTTTCTTAAGTACGGCTTTGTGAACGGAGGCAACGAGGCAGAGCCGAGGGCTCAGTGTGTGAAATGTGAGCTAATGCTATCAAACGAAGCACTGAAGCCTTCAAAAATAAAGCGACACCAAGCGACGAGACATCCAACGCTGGTGGGAAAGCCTGTTTGGCTTCTTGTTGTGTATGCAGGTTTACATACACATGATAATAAATGTCTTTGTGATCATCACATTGTATCATCCGCGAGGACACCGGCATCCTCGATCCCCTCCCCTTCCGTTCCTACTTGTTTGCGCAAATACGTCACAAAACATGTCCGTGTTTGGTATCCCAGCATGCCCGAAATCCTCATCTTTGCGAATACATCATCGATTTTCTTTCATTTCTTATGGTTTCTCCACAAAAGGAGCCCACACTCACACTGTCCAAAGTCGCCATAACCGCTGCAAGTCGTATCCTGCAGCATTTCGACGGAAAAAGACACATTACAGACCCGACAACGTGCTAGCAGATGTTACCATGGAACTAGTGGCTTCAGAAAACGCTAGTACTTATAGTACAAACCGTATCTTCCTCATCTATAAGCTGTCAACCAGCGTTTGCGTAACTGAGGTATTCCCATGCATATACATATAAATAGTTTTTGCAAAGGCTAAAAATAAAAGGAAAATAATATAATATCAAAATATAAAGGGAGAAACACCTTTAGTGTGTCAGAATATCATTTGGTTACCATGTATCCATCTGGGTCTCCAAATGTCCTTTTAGAGCTCCGCCTGGATCTCTTCATGGAAGAAACACTGTAGAATAGTCATACTTTGTCCAATTCTTCAAATTTGAGGCAGTTGTTCACTGATAGTGTAGTTACAGCCCTATACTGTCCTTTACCTGTACAGATACAGCCACAGGCAGTTATTTATACTGAAAGATACTTTTTTATTTTATGCGGACAAAAATCTTAAATTTTTACCGACTCCAAAGGCCCACTGCTCTGTTTCTGTATGACCTACAGGTTTTCTGACACTTTTGATGTATATAGTCAGAGTGGGCCCCGGGACACTTTGTACTTGAAAAGTTGGGCCCCGAGGTCAAAAAGGTTAAGAACCCCTGGCAATAGAACATCTTTGACGTGTCGAGTCTTGGCCAATCAGCGTTGAGATGTCTACAGCATCTTCATTTCCCTCCGTTAAAGTTGAAGTTACGTTATGTTCAGTTACAGTTCAGACTTGCTGGGTTCAGGATAACGTCCACTGCATGCGGAACTTTGTGGACTGTTAAAATAATCGCGATTTAGGAGGAAACAATGTAACGTGATGAAACATGCAGCCCCCCCGTGTTCCGGTTCAGTTCACGCGGTCACTCGTTAACGTTAAACCGGAACACCAGCGCATCTGGTTGCAGGTTGTTGTTTTTTTTTAACTCAACGTAGAATGAGGCGATTTCGTTGCTCATAATAACTTTTATGACCACGATGATGAGGCCCAGATACTGATAAGATGATGAGGTCAAAGAGCTTCAGGAAGAGGAGGCTGTTTGTGTAGCGCAGCTTGACGCAGGGCTGAGATGTGAGTGGAGCTGGGCCTGGATAAAGGTGGAGGTCTAAACATTACATTACAATCATTTAGCAGACACTTTTAACCAAAGCGACTTACAATTCAGATTCTATCACACCGTAGGCACAGCTACGGGAGCAATTTTTGAGGTTGCCTTGGAAACTTATTTCTGAAGTGAAGGGAGATCAGCACAGCTTCCTGCTGTCACAGTATTTTAAATACATTGATAAGGCAGGGTATGCTAAATGCAGCCTCTGCTCCAAGGAGATAAAGTACAGCAACAAGGGCTCACGTGCCCTCTCATCACACTGTACACACTGTTCACTGTGATGACCACAGCCAGTGGACTAACAGTCCCAACAGTCCCACGTTGCTCCCAAGAACCCTGAAGTAATGAGAGGGTTAAGGTGCCTGTACCTTCATTTCAGCGGGCTGCTAATGCAGAGGTGTGTATAGATCACAGCTATTATTTTACTCTTGATAAACTACCTTAGCCAAAGTAGATTATCATTTTCATTTAAATAATTGAACTGGATTGAATGCATATAATACAACAGTGGACGTTAATATGAAGCCGTACAGTAACAGGGTTCAATGAAAACGAGTCACTTTTTTTTGTACAGGCAATGGTTCTCGCTACTCTTGCTATCTGTGTTTTTATGACTGAAACATTTGAAAATGAGACCTAGGTCTCAATGGATTTTGTCTAAATAAAGGTTAATAATGATTGAAAAAAATAAAAAAGCTAACTAGCCAGCTGTTCAACTAGAGCTGAAATACTGATTCATCACTGAATAATACATTCGTTTTTTGCTTAAAGTAAATGTCTTACCACTTCATTTTCTTCTCGGAGTACACCAGAATGCTATATTTGAAAGCTCATATTTAAAATAAAATTCTCCCGGGGAGCATGCCACCGCACCCCCGACAGGGTTTCGGGTTCGGGTGCTTGTCACCTCTTATGAGTTTGCAGGTATGAATAAAAGGAGCCTAAACTGCATAAAATTACAAATTTTGCATTAAGTTTACCTCTAGTTCCCAATATTTGAATCCAGGGGTAACGTGTGCTTCTAGTAAGTGAAACATTTTTCTGCAATGAATTGGATAATCTAATGTTGGTGAAGCTAAACTCAACTCAACCGGTTGTGTTTTCATTAACTCGAGGTTACAACCATCCTTGGATAGGTTTAAGTTGTGCGTTGGTTCTACATGTAGACATTTCTTTATTCATGCATCACAGAAGTTGTCAGTCATCCTGATCTGGTAGCAACATTTTATTCCTTTCAAGGTTCTGACCTTTATTTGAACCTTATTTCATGTAAAAATCCACCAGTTGAGAATCACTGCTGTAGTAACTTTTTTAAATTGCGCTTTCTAAAACTTTAACTAACGTTAAATGATAAGTGGTTACCCAACACCAAGTGAATAAAACTACAGTCTGGTGCAGATATTGTGACAATGTACCTTGTTTAAAGAAGGGAACGTGGTAAGAAGCATAGCAGCCGAGGTCTACACAGTAATGCATATCACAAACTGAAAGGTGGCATGTTGAGACTTCTGTGGTGTAGTTTTTCCCCTATGGAGTCTAATCAGAATGCATTTGTTCTTTCTGCTCAGACTATGATTGAAGCCCATGTGGATGTGAAGACAACCGACGGCTACCTTCTGCGTCTGTTCTGCGTGGGTTTCACAAAGTAGCGCACCAACCAGATCAGAAAGACGTCTTATGCCCAGCACCAGCAGGTCCGTCAGATCCGCAAGAAGATGATGGAGATCATGACCCGCGAGGTTCAGACCAATGACCTGAAGGAAGTTGTCAACAAGATGTAAATCATGTGCAGCTGAATGACTATTTATTAAAAGTATTTTAAAACACTTAAAAGTCTTTGAAATTGAAGCTTTGCCAAAATGTAATTCTTATTTGCTTCAAGAGCAGCCTCTAATGTCAGTAGTGGCTTGATTGCATTAACATAGAAATGTCAAACATCTATTACATTTAGTTATTTACAGAGCGTCGTGGCTTTAGCTGAATAAATGTTACTAATGGATAATTGTCCATTTTGTCGATGGTGACATTTTTGCGATTTTCCTTGTGTTCAGTTGAACATGCCAGTTTAAGGCTGGTTTTGACCAAATACATTCTTGGTCGACTAACGCACAAATGATTTTGTTAACTAATAGATTAGTTGGCTGTAAAACTGTTTTTTTCACAAAGAATCACACAAAAGCATCACTTTAAATCTTGTTTACCAGAGATATGTTGCATAAATGTCTTGGAAATATGTTATTCAGTATGAAAAAACGCATAAAAATGCTTTGTCTATTGAGAGAAAAACAATTGGTCGTCTAAAAGGGGGTAGTTCTATGTCAGTTTATGCAGACTTGTGTTGAAAGTGTTTTTGCATTAATGTGTTGATTGGTGTGTTCAGGATCCCTGACAGCGTTGGTAAGGACATTGAGAAGGCCTGCCAGTCCATCTACCCTCTACACGACGTCTTCGTTCGCAAGGTCAAGATGCTGAAGAAGCCCAAGTTTGAGTGTAAGTGATGCACGGCTGTAACACGGGCTGTTTTTATTTTCCACCATCAGTGGGAACGCATGATGACGAACAGTTTTGGTCCCAGATGATCGCCTGATTACTAACCATTGAGATCACCTGGTGTTCCCATGCAAGAAAACCATTCTGTTTTCATTGGTTGTGTGGAAGGATGAAGCAGGTTTGCTCACACTGGTTTCCAGGTGAAATCCTGAATGGGCTTTGAGGCGTGATGGATGAAATGTCATTACAGCATCATTGCAGTTTTCACTGCAAACATCCAGTCGCTTAAATTTGCCAGTGTCCTCCTTAACCTTTCATTAAAAGTTGTTTGTGTTCTGTTGCAGTGGGCAAACTGATGGAGCTCCACGGTGAGGGTGGAGCCACCAGCACTGCAAAGCCAACCGGTGATGACACTGGAGCCAAGGTGGAGAGGTTTGTTTTAACGTAAAGTAGAATGAGGATGATTTGGTGATCAGAATAACTTTCATGACCACGAAACATGAGGCCCAGATACTGATGAGATGAGGTCAAAGAGCTTCAGGGAGAGGAGGCTGTGTGTGTGTGTGTAGCGCAGCTTGACGCAGGGCTGAGATGTGAGTGGATGGATCTGGATAAAGGTGGAGGTCTAAACAGACGTGAGTACAGCTTCCTGCTGTCAGTGTTTTAAATACATTGATAAGGCAGGGTATGCTAAATGCAGCCTCTGCTCCAAGGAGATGAACTACTACAGCAACAAGGGCTCACATGTCCTCTCATCACACTGGTCACTGTAATGACCACAGCCTAACACCAACAGTCCCAACAGTCCCACGTTGCTCCCAAGAACCCTGAAGTAATGAGAGGGTTAAGGTGCCTGTACCTTTATTTCAGTAGTGATTAATAAATGAGTTTTAAAGTAAATGTCTTATCACTTAATTTTCTTGTCGGAAATAGGTATATATATATATACATATATTCAGACGTTTTTTATTCATTGTCAATATACGTATATTCAGACTTTTTATTCATTGAACTTAAGCCTATCACTTTGCCTAAAATTTGCCTAAAATTGGGCCATAACATATTAAATTATGTGCATTCAATTCATTTTTTAACGTGCAATTGTTTTTGTATTATTAATCTGAATTAATGTGTTAAATTTGACACACTCAGGTACTAAACTTTGAATGAACTGTCACTACATTACTGACTTGTGTGGCGTTTTGTTTAGGCCTCGGAGCGTGCGATTTTAGTACATTTTGCATGTTGCACTGATCTAAGATAACTGGCACAAGCGTGTGACAGACAGAGACAGAGAGACAGACAGAGAGACAGACACAGACAGACACAGACAGACACAGACAGACAAAGAAAGAAAGAATAATGTGCCGGTCATTGATATGAGAAACTAAGTTACCAGCTTGTATATATTTGAATCACATGGAACACAGTGATGTCATGGCATCTTTGACAGAACACATGCTGGGATTTCATGAGAGGTGGTGTCATGCAGCAAGGACTACAAACCAACATGGCGTCTAGTAAAAGACTACGAAACCCACAAATATTCATACGCCTGTTAGGGATGATTGTCACCTGTTTGTCATTATTGTTTATTCGCCCATCGGCACCTTATTAACCAGCACCTAAAATACAATTAACATATTTGTAACTTTGTTTGCTTTATTGATCACCTTCAGTGTTGTTTAAATCACAATTTAAAAAGATACCAGCACTTCTACTTTATATTCACCAAAACACCAAAGATATGTATTTATACTGTATATATTCAGTCAGAAAAGCCAATACAGTCAACTTCATTTTGATTATTTATTTGATTCCAAAATCATTGCAGGCAAATCACTGTCAATCTTCATCTTGCTGATGGTAACATACTAGCATTCAAAACCTTAGTCAGGACTTTTACTGGTTGTGGATTGTTTCATCAGTGTGGTATTAGTACTTTTACTGCAGTGAATTACTTGTCAGTGATTTTCAGTTTGGGAACTCACTTGGCAAACAGTTAATAAACAGTGGTTAGGGTTAGGGGCTCCAGATCCTTGAGCGGGTCCAAATTCTTGCTCATAGTATGAGCAAGAATTTGGACCCAGTCAAGGATCTGGAGCCAGGGTTAGGAACCACTGTTTGTATAGTAACTGTTTGCCAAGTGAGTCCTGTCCAAACTTAAATCACTGACAAGTAATTCACTGCAGTAAAAGTACTAAGACAATAACAAAAATGGATTGTTTCATCAGTGTGGTATTAGTACTTTTACTGCAGTGAATTACGGTACTTGTCAGTGATTTTCAGTTTGGGAGCTCACTTGGCAAACAGTTAATAAACAGTGGTTAGGGTTAGGGATCTGGAGTCAAGGATCTGGAGCCAGGGTTAGGAACCACTGTTTGTATAACTGTTTGCCAAGTGAGTCCTGTCCAAACTTAAATCACTGACAAGTAATTCACTGCAGTAAAAGTACTAATAACATACTGATGAAACAATCCACAACGAGTAAATGTCCTGCATTCAAAACCTTAGTCAATTTTGTTATCAGCAAGATGTAAAATATTTTGACATGGAGGAGCTACCTTACAGCACTCTCCTCCAGATTGTTTACTCTGGCTCTCTTGTTGCAGCGAAAGCAGCTCAACCAGCGCCAACAACCGGTTTTGTTGCTCTTCTCCTGCTTTTTCTTTGTGAAGAACGAGAAGCCCCATCTTTTCTTTTTGGTTTGAGGAATTTTGAGGTCCTCCAGGTTGTTATTTCCCTCACATTGTTGCTCCGGTTCGACATTCAGAGCGGGGAGCGGATCGGCTCTGGCCTCTACGGTTGGGGCGGGTAGCGCATCGTCTCTGTCCTCGACGGTCGGGGCGGGTAGCGCATCGTCTCTGTCCTCGACGGTCGGGGCGGGTACCGCATCGTCTCTGTCCTCGACGGTCGGGGCGGGTAGCGCATCGTCTCTCTCTTCGACGGTCGGGGCGGGGAGCGGATCGGCACTCGCTGACTCTCTCGGGTCGACCATCGGTGTGTGCAGCAGAGCTGGTATCGGCCCATATCTCGGGTTGACCATCGGTGTGTGCAGCAGAGCGGGTCTCTGACCGTATCTCGGGTTGACCATCGGTGTGTGCAGCAGAGCTGGTATCGGCCCGTATCTCGGGTCCACCCTCGGCGTGTGCAGCAGAGCGGGTCTCTGCCCGTATCTCGGGTCGACCCTCGGTGTCGGCAGCAGAGGGGCTCTCGGCCAGACTCTGGCTGAGAAACATATCCCAACGGTCGGTGCGGGGAGCGGGTCGGCACTTGCCTCGACGGTCGGTGCGGGGAGCAGGTCGACCCACGCCAACCTTCTCGGCCAGTTGGTTGTTCTATCCATGGATGACTGGTTGGTTGTAGAGTTGTATTTCTCTGTAGAGGTTGTTCAGAAGACTGTCTGTAGAGGATTGACTCTCTCGTTGACCGGACTTGTGTGATATGAGAAACTAAGTTACCGGCTTGTATATATTTGAATCATGGGGGTACCAGGTATGCTTGTATGTGTTGTCATGGCAACACATGCTGGGATTCCATGAGAGGTGGTGTCATGCAGCAAGGACTACAAACCAAAACCAACATGGCGTCTAGTAAAAGACTACAAAACCCAAAGTAATCAGTCATAACAAAGGTTGAAGCTGAACCATTTAAGCTGATGGTTAGTGAGGGAAAGTAAGAGAGAAACAATGACTGAGGTGTACAGAGACAAACAACTTATTTATGTTGGCAAGGACACAGAGAGCTACAATTTCGATTTAATGTCTCAAAGATAGATTTTGTTGTTGGTCTCGGCGAAAAACTTTCAGTTTTGTACCTGTGGGCTGCGAGACTACATAGGTTATCAATTGAAGACACCAGAGATATTACTGTTATCCATGAGACGCTCAGTTACAATATAGCTTCCCACCACCTGGTGGCGGTAATGCGTCAGTCAGTTGTTTAACAAGCTGCAATAAGCAGAAGAAGACACTCAGCTAGCCGCTAGCCTGGAGCGAAAGTTATGGATAAGTTATTAAAAAGAAAAAATGAAGACGACAGTGGTGCCATACCCCCCCAAAAGTCTAAATGTGTGCGCAAGTACAACCCTGACTTTCTTAAGTACGGCTTTGTGAACGGAGGCAACGAGGCAGAGCCGAGGGCTCAGTGTGTGAAATGTGAGCTAATGCTATCAAACGAAGCACTGAAGCCTTCAAAAATAAAGCGACACCAAGCGACGAGACATCCAACGCTGGTGGGAAAGCCTGTTTGGCTTCTTGTTGTGTATGCAGGTTTACATACACATGATAATAAATGTCTTTGTGATCATCACATTGTATCATCCGCGAGGACACCGGCATCCTCGATCCCCTCCCCTTCCGTTCCTACTTGTTTGCGCAAATACGTCACAAAACATGTCCGTGTTTGGTATCCCAGCATGCCCGAAATCCTCATCTTTGCGAATACATCATCGATTTTCTTTCATTTCTTATGGTTTCTCCACAAAAGGAGCCCACACTCACACTGTCCAAAGTCGCCATAACCGCTGCAAGTCGTATCCTGCAGCATTTCGACGGAAAAAGACACATTACAGACCCGACAACGTGCTAGCAGATGTTACCATGGAACTAGTGGCTTCAGAAAACGCTAGTACTTATAGTACAAACCGTATCTTCCTCATCTATAAGCTGTCAACCAGCGTTTGCGTAACTGAGGTATTCCCATGCATATACATATAAATAGTTTTTGCAAAGGCTAAAAATAAAAGGAAAATAATATAATATCAAAATATAAAGGGAGAAACACCTTTAGTGTGTCAGAATATCATTTGGTTACCATGTATCCATCTGGGTCTCCAAATGTCCTTTTAGAGCTCCGCCTGGATCTCTTCATGGAAGAAACACTGTAGAATAGTCATACTTTGTCCAATTCTTCAAATTTGAGGCAGTTGTTCACTGATAGTGTAGTTACAGCCCTATACTGTCCTTTACCTGTACAGATACAGCCACAGGCAGTTATTTATACTGAAAGATACTTTTTTATTTTATGCGGACAAAAATCTTAAATTTTTACCGACTCCAAAGGCCCACTGCTCTGTTTCTGTATGACCTACAGGTTTTCTGACACTTTTGATGTATATAGTCAGAGTGGGCCCCGGGACACTTTGTACTTGAAAAGTTGGGCCCCGAGGTCAAAAAGGTTAAGAACCCCTGGCAATAGAACATCTTTGACGTGTCGAGTCTTGGCCAATCAGCGTTGAGATGTCTACAGCATCTTCATTTCCCTCCGTTAAAGTTGAAGTTACGTTATGTTCAGTTACAGTTCAGACTTGCTGGGTTCAGGATAACGTCCACTGCATGCGGAACTTTGTGGACTGTTAAAATAATCGCGATTTAGGAGGAAACAATGTAACGTGATGAAACATGCAGCCCCCCCGTGTTCCGGTTCAGTTCACGCGGTCACTCGTTAACGTTAAACCGGAACACCAGCGCATCTGGTTGCAGGTTGTTGTTTTTTTTTAACTCAACGTAGAATGAGGCGATTTCGTTGCTCATAATAACTTTTATGACCACGATGATGAGGCCCAGATACTGATAAGATGATGAGGTCAAAGAGCTTCAGGAAGAGGAGGCTGTTTGTGTAGCGCAGCTTGACGCAGGGCTGAGATGTGAGTGGAGCTGGGCCTGGATAAAGGTGGAGGTCTAAACATTACATTACAATCATTTAGCAGACACTTTTAACCAAAGCGACTTACAATTCAGATTCTATCACACCGTAGGCACAGCTACGGGAGCAATTTTTGAGGTTGCCTTGGAAACTTATTTCTGAAGTGAAGGGAGATCAGCACAGCTTCCTGCTGTCACAGTATTTTAAATACATTGATAAGGCAGGGTATGCTAAATGCAGCCTCTGCTCCAAGGAGATAAAGTACAGCAACAAGGGCTCACGTGCCCTCTCATCACACTGTACACACTGTTCACTGTGATGACCACAGCCAGTGGACTAACAGTCCCAACAGTCCCACGTTGCTCCCAAGAACCCTGAAGTAATGAGAGGGTTAAGGTGCCTGTACCTTCATTTCAGCGGGCTGCTAATGCAGAGGTGTGTATAGATCACAGCTATTATTTTACTCTTGATAAACTACCTTAGCCAAAGTAGATTATCATTTTCATTTAAATAATTGAACTGGATTGAATGCATATAATACAACAGTGGACGTTAATATGAAGCCGTACAGTAACAGGGTTCAATGAAAACGAGTCACTTTTTTTTGTACAGGCAATGGTTCTCGCTACTCTTGCTATCTGTGTTTTTATGACTGAAACATTTGAAAATGAGACCTAGGTCTCAATGGATTTTGTCTAAATAAAGGTTAATAATGATTGAAAAAAATAAAAAAGCTAACTAGCCAGCTGTTCAACTAGAGCTGAAATACTGATTCATCACTGAATAATACATTCGTTTTTTGCTTAAAGTAAATGTCTTACCACTTCATTTTCTTCTCGGAGTACACCAGAATGCTATATTTGAAAGCTCATATTTAAAATAAAATTCTCCCGGGGAGCATGCCACCGCACCCCCGACAGGGTTTCGGGTTCGGGTGCTTGTCACCTCTTATGAGTTTGCAGGTATGAATAAAAGGAGCCTAAACTGCATAAAATTACAAATTTTGCATTAAGTTTACCTCTAGTTCCCAATATTTGAATCCAGGGGTAACGTGTGCTTCTAGTAAGTGAAACATTTTTCTGCAATGAATTGGATAATCTAATGTTGGTGAAGCTAAACTCAACTCAACCGGTTGTGTTTTCATTAACTCGAGGTTACAACCATCCTTGGATAGGTTTAAGTTGTGCGTTGGTTCTACATGTAGACATTTCTTTATTCATGCATCACAGAAGTTGTCAGTCATCCTGATCTGGTAGCAACATTTTATTCCTTTCAAGGTTCTGACCTTTATTTGAACCTTATTTCATGTAAAAATCCACCAGTTGAGAATCACTGCTGTAGTAACTTTTTTTAAATTGCGCTTTCTAAAACTTTAACTAACGTTAAATGATAAGTGGTTACCCAACACCAAGTGAATAAAACTACAGTCTGGTGCAGATATTGTGACAATATGTAGTCTTACATTAAAGCAGCAAACTGCTCTGTGTTTCACTCTATGGGAAAATTAGAGACCCCTCCAAATATGGGAAGCAAACAAAGTCTTGTCTGAGAAGCTTGTAGCTCGCTTTTCTTCTTGAAAATCACCCCACGTTAAATCAGATTATTTTTACCAGCAGTTTGGTTAAAATAACAAACCCACAAGCTGATTGGCACTTTCTTTAATCTCAAAAGGCAGCGTTTCAAATCTGTGCTGTACATGATAATCCAAATTGTTCAAAGTGAACAGTTTCTATATTATTTCAAATAAATATTGTGTTTTGACAACTAGGAGCACATGTTGGCAAATAGCCAATTAAATGGCTGCAGCTCAACGGGAAATCCCCCCCCACTTGGCATTTCGTCTGCCATCTACAATTTTCATTTTGCAGGTGTTAAGCAGCCATGGCCTAAAGGCTTATGTTCACTTTATAAAGCTACTTGCATAATATTGTGCACCGGACTAATTACTCGGCAGCAGATACACAGTTCATTTTCTTTACATTTTTTACTTTCTTATTATTTTTTAGTTAAATATTAATGTTGATATTTACTTACAGATTATTATTTTAAACACGTTTGTGTATACCTCACTCCTTTCTGTTTAAGTCTATTGTCAGACCGACAGATGGAGCAAACTGTTAAAGGACGGAGGATCGTGGTGGGAGCACTGGGGTGTCGGGTGTGACTGCGTGGCAACGGGAAGTGCTTTACATGGCTCACAATTCAGGACAGTCTATTTACTCAACTGTTGCAGAAAAAACAAACTGTGGGCAGCCATCCCCATGACATGAGAAACATACTCATTTGAACTAACTACAGTATTAGCTAATGTTGGAGTCAATTATACGCCTCTATCACAGAGAACGTCTCTCTCAGTTACATGTGGCCTGTGCTAGCTTACTTGGAAAGAGTACTATATAAAAAATCCTCTTTCCCTTTTTTGGTTGGAGACACCAGGCAGCATCAGCAGTCACTCAACTCCTCGCTGCATTTCGAGGCGAGCAGATGAGCAGACTTAACCATTTTGCGGCTCTTATAAGGGGTGAGACATTTGTTTCTAAAGTTGATGCGAAGTTGCTCAACCAATTTATTTAGTCAATTTCTTTCCAGCTGTGCCACAAATTGCTTAGAATTGTGAACAAAAACCAACCTCTCATTCCAGGCTTTTGGAGGCTTTTGGAGGAGCACTTACGCTTGCAGTTTAGAGGCAATTACACTTTTGAAAGCAAATTGCAGTAAATGCATTGCTCACTGCCATAGCACTGGTGAAGAAAGAAATATGTTAGATATTGTACTTAAACCTCTCACACTAGCGTCGGTAAAATTATTCCATTGGAAGAAAACCCTCCCCTCTCTTCCATGGCACAGTATGCATCCCCAGCGTGCTTTTCTAAAGTAATAAACCAGAAACACTTCAAAACATGAACACTGATACCCATTTGATACACAGCCTAAGGGAGATCATCATCTCCATCAGGAGACCATAGATGTCCTACAGAGGAGCATCGTTTGAAATTTAGAGTCATGTATTAATATAATCCTAACTCAAACAGTTCACAGCACTGAGGGGAAAGTTTGTTTAAATGTCTTAAATATACACGGTGTATTTTCATGCAAGCACCCTCCACCTGCTTGAGCTTCTGCAGTGGACCAACAGGGTTTTTAACATGGACAGCATCCACCTCACAGGCAGCTATATCATCAGTGTTTCCATCTTTACCAAAGGAAAGTGATTGAGAATTACAACAGTGGTGAATAGTGGTCACTTGACCTGCCAGATGGTTAATGTCACACGGATCCATCTGAAAAGACTTCCAAAATGACTGAATACAATACAATTATCATTTAAATGAAGTGGTCTGGATAATCAGGCTGAAAGGTTGGCTTGTTTTCAACCTACGTGATTGTCTGACGAGTTCTGTTTCACTTATCTGTTTGCAGTGTTGCCGTGTTCCGAGATCACGGCAATCAACTCGACAACAGAAAACGTGACTAATTGGACATATGGTCAACTTTAGGAGCTGCACATCCTTTCAGTGAGAGCTCTGTACAATTTGTAATGTTATCTTTCACTGAGCAACAATACTGGCATTTGTTTACTGAAGTCAACATTTGCACGAAACACAATTTGGGCCAATGACAGCAAAACCCTGCTCTGAAACTAAGACTGTGTGGAATTGGCACCCTATTGAGTCTAATGGGACACACTATTGATGTTATAGTGGACAAGAACGGTCCCTTCCCACATTCATCACGAAGGAATGGTCGATATTGTGGTACTGTACTTGGAATGGAAAAGGACTTTAGCCAATTAAAAACCTTTCCAATCTCTTTTCCAATCTTTGTTCTGAAATCAAATTGACCAGGTTACAAGCACACCTATAGGGTTCTAAAGTGCCTTAAGCTAATTAGTTTCCACCCCCTGCCCATGCCTCGAAAGTCAACGCTAACAATTACAATCTGGACGACCTGAGCTGCACTTCTTACATTTACAACTACCAATACTAGCCAATTACAACTACTTGTTGCCACCCTGGATTCTGCAGACCTATGAGCCAATTAAACATCTCGTACAATGGGTCTCTCTGGAACACGCAGGCTGATCCTGGAACCGGTGAATTGACAACATGAAAACACATCCCTCCCTCAATCTTATTCTCAAGCTCAAACGCTGTTATTAGGGGCTATCAAAAGCCCAAAAGTGGTTCACTTCAACTCAGGCGAAGCATGCCCTCGTGTGCTTTCTCTCTCATGATAATATGGCACTTTAAACTCACCTTCACTGGAGCAAGATAATGATGAGAGAGATGGCTGCTCTGGGCTCTGCATAAGCGTCCAGGTGTCTGGACAGAGTTCCAGAGTTTGGAGTTCCTCATGTCCGTGTTTGACTCATTGTGCCGGCATGAAATGAACTGCCTGATGCCTCTTGAACTTTGTGAAATCAACACATGTTCTAAACTTCCAATAATATGAAAGAAACACGAGTCGAAACAGGTTGTTACCAAATCACTGTTTATGAGTAACAGTGTTGTGGTTGGGGTGGTTGATTGGACTTACTAACCTGGCCATACCGTGATCTCTCTCTGTGATAATCCACTCTACTGTCAGACAAGAACAGAGTTTTTTATGATTATTACACATTTATTTTGGATTTATTTTTTATTCTTGCTTTATAAAACATCTGTGAAGGACAATTTACAGTACGGTTAAGGTTGGGGAAAGACCACAGTTATGGTTAATAACTAGGTGAACATTATTGGCATTGGGATGAACTACTGTCTCCTACATGAAAGTCAGACGCCTTACACACCAACCACTCTGACCTCCGAACCTTTACCATTTGGACAAACGATGTCATGTGCAGGTTCGTCCTATATGGGCATAATTCCAAGGGATACTGTGTTAATTTAGCATAATAGTGGCACCTTTGACATTGAGTCAGAAATGTACAACTGCATGAACAATGTACAATTTAGATTCTTCTTTCACTTAATCCTTTAGTGATTAAGAAATGCAATGAGCTGGCTATAATTGTAATTACTGTGATGATATAACAAATGTACCTGACTTTATATATTACAACCCATCCTCCTCTTTCACCCTAAAGCATATCTTGCTGGAAGCTGGGCTTTCTTTGTGTATGATACATATTCGTCAATTGTAATTGGCATACTGATTCATTGTTTTTTTCAAGCAACATATCTGCCTTTGAAACCACTGTCATATATTTGCTACAAAATTACATTATTATCCTTTTATAAGGACTTTATTTGTGTAGCACATTTTATGGTGTTGACATATATGAAATTTGACCTCTGCATTTAACTCGTCCTAAGCATTTAGCATTTCATTGTCTCTCTCCAGGACACTTCAACATGGGGACAGTAGGAACAGGGGATCAAAGCAACAACGGTTCGGTCAAATGATGACCTCCTCTATCCCCAAATGTATATTTCATATAATTATACTTTTATCTCTGTCGGAACACAACTTTTTTTACAAGTCACTCGTTACCTCTTCCATTTTATGTGTGGCTGTTACTGAAATGATGACTCACAGAAAAGCTGCTACTGGTGAAAAAAGAAATGCTGACAGAAAAGTACTGCGATATCAGAGAGAACAGCGGGAGTTTCTCTAAAGCTTCGACGAAATATAAATGTACTGAGTGGAGATACTAGAGAAAATGACTCTAGAGTGTCTCTGAAGGATGGTTGTCTTCATTTATTCATTTATATATATATATATATATATATACTTCCTGTATGGTCCCCAGCTTGGCCCTCACAGCTCCTGACAGCACAGAGTGGAACGTCGCCTGATTTCCTCCTGAGCTTCAGTCGTAGTCGCTACGGCTGCAAGAGCTTGAATGTTGTGTTCCATCTACTCGTCCTTTATAATTGTTTGTGTGTCGTGTCGTACTTTTGAATTACCAGACATCTGTTCTTAGTCTTGGTCATATATTATCTACAGAGTCCGTAGCACTACCAAAAAACTATTTAGCCCCAACTTGCCCCAGAAAACAATATCTGTTGGCTCCTACGTTGCACAAAAGCAGCATACATGATGGGATTTATTTATTCTATTTTTCAACGGTTTTAAGTGTTTCTTTTGTCCATATATCAGTTTGTTTTTTGTTTGTTTTTCTGATGAGGTTTTTAAGGCCTTTTTTATTACTATGGATTCCACTGAATTCATACCTGTTATTAAAAGTATTGATGCAGCTCTATGACAAGTTCCCTTAACCTGACAAAGACCTTACCAGTCATGGGTTAGTATGTCCACCTTGTGCATTATAAGCCATCTAAGCTTCTGTTATTAATTTGATGGATATTGCAGGTTATGTGATTATTGAATCGTCTAAAGGTCAGACTCATTCATTTATTCATTTGGTCTTGTTAAATATGTTAGATATTTCTACTTCGTAACTTATCAGTGTCCATGTAATTTCCCTTGTAAGAAACTGATATTTACCAGTTGGAAGAAAAACAGAAAAAAAAAATCAATATTGCTCATCGGAGGAAGCCGATTGCTTTTCATTTGCTCTGTTTCTTTGTTGCGTTAATCTAATTAAGCTAGTTAAATCCATCTACCCCTTCGTTGGTTGGAACATTTAATCACCTGTCCACTCTGCCACAAAAGTGCCACTTTTATTTTAAAATCTACAAAGACTTGGCTGCCCCATAACTCACCCCAGGTGGAGGTGGGGTATATTGTGATACCAACTTTCACATCTCCTCTCATTTCTCTGTGCAGGAGATCATATAAAATAGCACAAACCCTCAAGGCTTTTAAATAATGCAGTTATAATTTGCTCTGTGGCACATGTAACTCAGCTATTGCAATTGAATACCAATTATCTGTGCATGTGTATGGATGGGCAATGACTTCAAGGTATATCCTTTGGAGTTTCAATCAATTTTGCAGGCTATGTGACCGGGTTTGTGATGCATTTCAAGTACATCCTCTAGTGATTGAATTGCCATTTGTGTTTTCATCTTTGGTTCATTAACAGTCATCTTGCTTTTGGTCGATACTATCGACCAGAGGCACACGGAGAACATCCTCTGCAATAAAGACAGATTTGTTTGCTTTTATCTGTGTACATCCTTTATCGTCTAAACTAAAGCATGCTTTGAATTTGATCTGTGTATATTCAAGTGGGACCACTGTGTCCACCTCAAATATGTTTTGTCCCCGCTTGACTTTGCAACCTTGAGACAATAAATCAGTGAATAGTGTTTGACAACTCATATTTCTTTATTTTGATTTTCAAACTCAAACTAGGTTCATTTTTGTTTTAGCAATGACCAGAAAATGGGAACACACTCCCAAAAAATCTTGCTAAGCAGTTGCAACTACTCTCTGCAACACATTGAATTAATGTACCTCTGCTTTCCGCGCTTGATATGCTTGAGTGATTTTATGAGAACTAATCTCCTTTTTCAGTAATTATGTAGATGGAAAATGTGGCTTATTCAGGTTTTAAAACACTTCTGCTCACTCTCCAAACATAACAGAGCAAATGTGATCCCAAAAAGTGTCTTAATTACACTGACATTCTAGGTGATTTGGTTCTGCTGCAGAGGGTGTTTGGACAGAGAAGTTTAATTTTGCTTTGAGTGAAAGGAGCAGCTATTGGTAATGGGGTTGTTTTCGTCTTGTATTTAATCTGCCCTACACTCTACTAGAATGATTTTGTCATTATCATGTCAGGAGCTTTCTAGTGAGGTCAGGCCATTGTTTAGCTATCTGTCCCACAACTTCAAAGTTTTGGTTTTGTTTCACTCCATTAGTGTTGTTTTTGGCAGCAGCTGGTGGCAACGCTTTAAAACACAAAAAAAATGTACACTGTGTGGAGAAAAAGAAACAAGGATTCCAGCTGATAAAGGCTGTAACACAGGCAAGAGGCGAGAGAGAAATGACGGTAATTGAAAGCATTGTTGCAGCAGGAACACGCATTAACCCGTCCGCTCCTAGCCAACCCTGAGCGTTCAGCATTTTACAATGAAGGAAAACGAGGGGCCGAAAAAGGGAAGAAGATAAAGGGAAAGCCCTTCATATAGTCCCCCATCCTGATCTCATAAGGAGGCGAAATTGGAAGCAGAGACACGGCTCTTGGGACCTTGAGGAAATTAAATACTGAATTCAATGGGCAGACCGACTCAATCACACCACGCTTTTGTAAAATGACTCGGGAATTGAATCCCTTGCCGCTTAGCTGGGGATGTTATTGCTCTTGTAGCTATTTCTGTTTAACTAGGCCCGGGCACAGGCCGGGTCACTCACACACACACACACACACACACACACACACACACACACACACACACACACACACGTGTGTATATACATTTAGAGACAAATACAGTACATTTAATGCCACACAAGTCGGTACACACACACAGACCTGCAAGCATTGAGTGTTTAATACAACAAATGAACAATCGGTCACACACACCATTTAGGTTAAATTGCTTGCAAGAATGAGAACTATCACGCAGCAAGGCGAAAACAAATGGATCGGTACTTATTTCACAGACATTGCACACAAATGTGCAAGTTGATATTTTGTAAAAATGAAAGCTGGAGGGAATACGTGACATCTTCTGGGTCATTTGCATCAGACACCTTCAGATTATCCATTACTTCCTGTTATTTGATTTTTTTTGCGTGGTGACAAATTGTCATCCTGACTATTTGCATGAAGAAGCACAAAGACAACAAATGCATTCAGATGAAATACATGACACTGTTAGTCATAACTTTCACAAAAGGGAATATGTTGGAAGAAACTTGAAAAAGAGATATTTTGAAGTCTGTATTTGGATTTACTGCTCACTCACCATCATTCATCTGTCAATCACTGGAGTCAGAACTTTCAGCGACGGGATAATGTTGATATAGCCTCCTTGTTTCTTCTTTTTTTTTGTTAATCAAGGACAAATTTAACCTTTGAGACTCAAATGTCTAGCAGCACAACAGTGGCCAAACAGAAGCAGCTGCAGTGCTCCATCATCCACCTTCCTCCTCCAGCTCGATAGGACCGATACATTTAGCTTTGTGGATAATAGATGGACCAGAAGCTACAGTATGAAGATGTTTTGGGTTGCAAGGTATGTACATAAAGCATGAGTCTGCATTGGTCAAATGTCTTCACAGAGAATGTGAAAACACAAACACAGTTCTCACAGAGGAAAAAGGAACATCAACTCTAGTTTATTCCTGCTCTTCTTTACAACCGTTGGCAAAAAGAACAACATATCTGCGGACAAACTCCAACCCAAAGGAGTCGGCAAGGGGAATTTGTGTTACAGATTGAGGTTCTTGTTGGGCTTTAGAATTCTGTGAATTCTCCTGGGTGCGTGTGTGTGTGTGTGTGTGTGTGTGTGTTCTCAACTGGACGTGTCTGTCTTCTGTACAGAGTAAAGCGCCCATTCCGATTTAATTAATGTTGACACCATATGGCGAGGCTGATAATTAACGTATATATTTGCATGCAGATATAACCCTATAGCAGACACTGAAGCGAAACATACACATGTTAATGGACACGAATGTCCACAAATTCCCTTCTACCTGCAGTTTCCAGTCAACAGAGTCCACCTGAAAAGAGATTTCATTCAGTTGGTGTTGGTGAGTGACATGCTGATGCCAGACTGTGGTACTGAGCCATTCTCTGTTGAAGTACTGTGGGCTATAGAGCGAGCTACAGAAAGAGGAGTCTGGGGTTATTTGCAACATTTTAGAATATCTTTGATTCCACCTGCAGCCACGGCTGGAGTTTGTTTATCCTGCACATTTTGTACTAGTACCACATCACATTCTCCACAGCCAGCATGCACAGTTTGATTCTCCCTGTATTGAGTTGACTTTTTGTTCCTGCGTTCACCTTGGTTTCCTCCCACAGACTAAAACAAGTGAGGTGGACAAGAGACACCCGTGAATGGGATTGTGATTGTTATGCTGCGGTCACACCGGTCGCGTTGATTTTTTGACGCACTGCAAAATCACGTCCAACGCAAATAACCTATATTCCTACGTGTTGTGGAAGTCACAGATATCCCGGGAAACTAAACGCCGTCATGTCTGGTTCACAATATTGTTCAGAGGAGCTCCGTGGATTGTATCGAGCTGTATTCACTGTGTCTAGCAAGCCGCCGTTCGCTGTTTACACAGACGGCTACAGGATTTATTTGTCCTCCATTGTTGTTTGCGATTCAGCACCGGCCGGAGCTACGGCACTGATGACGGGGGCAGCAACTCAACGCTGATAAGCTATCGCGCCACAGCGTCACGCGATTATGTCACAGAAGTTGAAAAATGTCAACTCGCGCGTTGGCGATTTTGCGGCGTCCACCGCACTGCAATAACTCGTCCAACGCGCCGCGCAAACGCAAAATCGCGGCGCGCCAGTCTCATCGCGTCTGTGCATAGACTTTGTATGTAATCTCGACGCGCGTCAAAAAAAAAACGCGACAGGTGTGACCGCAGCATTAGCGATGTGGTGAATAGCAAACCTGTCAAGGCTGTCCTCATGTGAATGTCTGCTGGGAAAGGCTCCAGTACCCTTGGCAGTTTGGAAAGCATTGAATACATATTGATAATTAATAAATAAATGGCATAGAGGCGCATGCAATCAAGGGCTTAGTCTGTGATTTTCGATGTCATGTCGACACGAGAACGTCCAGCCAAAAAAGAGATAAACATGTCATTGTTGTCTGCAGTATAACTATGGAGCACTATGTGTGCATCATCTGCCTCTGCCCATCTAAAGTGCACTTTTTGTAAACCTACTTTATGTTTTCCTCAAAACATATATTTTTTCTATTCACACCTGAGCGTTTGCAAGCTTCTTGATGGCCTTTGCATTGGTAGTGTTGTGACAGGTTAGCAGTGTTTAAGAAGTGTTGACCTCATTGGCTTTAAAAGCCAGAAGGCACACCCGTCATCACTCAGCTTTATTTAAGCCAGTCATTGTATTATTCTCCCTTCTGTCTTTTTTTTCAAAGCGTAATACTAACATGACTGACCTCCTTAATAACCTCACCCGCCTCCACATTGATACTCCTTCATTTCTACCTGACTTACCTGCATTATAAAAACACATTCTCATATTCGGGGCGAAGAGAGGCTGCCTTCCATTTGCATGTGTTTTATGCTAAGCTGAAAATTGCATTTGCTGATGTTCCGGGATTAGCTTTTCCAGGACTTACTGAAAAGCAGTGGGTTTTCTAAACAAGCCAGGGAGGATTTGGGGTGTGTGTGTGTGTGTGTGTGTGTGTGTGTGTATGCATTTCCAACTACAGGTGCAATGATGTGCATCTGTTTACCTTGCTACGTTTGCTCTCTTTGAGTTTGTTTTTGTGTACGAGTGTGTCTTTGTTTGTGTGAGAATGCATTTTGTGTTCAGAAACAATTGTGTGTTAATGTGTGTGTAATCTTTCTATATATGTTCGCAAATGACACAAACAAACCACAGCAGTAGAGAATTTGGCCTTGTCACGCACCAGTTTCCCCAATGTCGGCACACTTCAAACTCCCATAATCCTCTCTTAACATTCCCTAACACTGTCAGCACGGTCTGTGAAGGCACTGGTTCAAATCCAACCGGTTATTTCAATCGCTTTAGTGGTTAAGTACAGCCGTTTGTACATTTATTACAAACTAAGGTTTGCATTTTACTTTTTACCCTTCCATCCTCCATCCTGGATAGATAGATAGATAGATGGATAGATACTGTAGATGGATAGATGGATGGATTTCTCTGCAACCTTGCACTGTTTGACAAACACACGCAGACACAAAAATGCGGGCATGCACCGACACACAAAGCGAGTCAGTGAGAGTTAAATAATGTAAAATGTGATAAGATCCATGCTGGTGGTTTGGTCCACTTGTATGAATAATTTACTTTGATGGTGTTATGTAAGGTAAGAGACAGACTTCAGCCAAAACAAGGAAGAGAAGGAGAAAGAACTGGTGGTTGAGGAGAGGACGAAAGCAGAACCTGTCAATTACAAAAGTCTCCTCCGGAGAACATTAAAGCAATGTCGCCAAAATAGAAACATTTCCACCCAGAGCCTCATTAACAGCTGTAATTTGGACCAATACCTTTGTTGGTGCTAAGCTAGTGGACAATTCTTAGCTAAAAGCTATCACTTAAAGGTCGCCGTGGCCTAGCGACTACTACAGCAGCAGCATGGCCTCTTTCAAATTGAAAGCAGAAGGCTACAAACAGTTAAGCATTGAGGAATATGCAGGGATAAAGCATGTTCTGTATTACAAAATGTCAATATTGTCTGTCTCTTATTGACACTATCTGTATTGTGGATGTGAGTATTATCAGTGAAAATGGTTGCCAGTCAGTTGCTGGACAAGGATGATAAGACCTACTTCTCTCTCTTACCATCTCCCTCTCGCTGTCGTCGTCGTATTTTCTGTCTATCCTTCAACTTTTTCATCCTCCGTCCATTTACCGCCTCGCTTCTTCTGCCGATACAACAGCCAACTATCTATCAGATGATAGCGCTGAATAACTTACATGATCTGATAAATGTGTGGATTGCCGTACCGGCCCCAATAGTTGTTGTTTATCACCGTTTCAAAACTTTTTTCATCAGCTGCTGTGGCGATAAAGAGGGGACTGATATCCAACAAGGATTCTAAGCCACAATGGGGATATAGCGATTATACACTTGATGTGTCCTCGAGCGCTGGGTTTCTTGATGCTCAAACTCTTGTTATTCTGTATTTTTTTGGACATGCAGTGAGTGGAAGGGACATATTGTTGTTGGTCTTGAGTAGAAGCGGGGGCAGGTGCTGCAACACTGTATTTTTCTACAAGTCTTTGTTGAATTTTCTTTTCATTGCTAATCGACTTTTAACCAAGTCTTGGCCTTTCTCCACAGCTTTTATTATGCTTTAATTGAATATGCACAACAAGTGATGGAATGTACCTACTGATATTATGTCATTGTGTTCAGTCATGTTCAATGTCATCGTACAGCAAAGACAAAGTGGACAGCAGAGACTCTGTTACAAATTATAGCTTTAGACCTATATTGGACATAAATTCAGTGAATACACAGAATTGTCTTCAGTCCATTGAGCCTTTACATGCTCTACTTGTGATCAGTGCTAACTGCGATCCATTGATTCAGTCAATCAGTGGTTTCGTAATCCTGTTCTTGTTGCTTGTCTGGAGGAAGGAGAGGAACGTGCTTGTTTGCTGGATTCCAGTGCGATCATTAGAGCCCAGCTGGCAAGTAACTGCGTGACTAATGTTGCACTGATTTTTGTGTATTGCCGACTGATTCTTGCGCCCTGAATCTAAAACCGTGGGCAGCCCTATTCTTTAACGCCTCCATAGAAATACAGTTCGATGAATATGAATGAAAGCATGAGCATGAAATCCCCGTGAAGGTGCAACCAAAACTTTTTTCTGTTCCTCACAAGAGGCCTACCGTGGCACAGGTGGCGTAGCATGTGTGATTGAGATTCAGCTGAACAATATGCGGTCATTGCCAGTGAGGGAAAGTCATTTATTAGCCTCGCTTGTGCTACTTTGTCAAATATTCCTGTACAGATGCTCTCCTCATTGATATTCTGTACGTAGGTGTCCGGCACATTATGACAGTTACTGACACTTATTTGAGCTATTTCAATTACCATGTAATTTGATACAGATATCCATGGAGGATGAATCCTGATGGATTTTGATGATCCTCTGACATTTTATCTACTGCCATTCCAAATGTGATAATAACAATACAATCATTTTCTGATTGTACCAGAGTCAACAAGATTGGACTTAATGACAGCAACAAAGTTCATTCAACATTTAAAGCATTAAAGCAAATATTTTAGGTACATTTTCTTATCTTTCACATTAAACAATTCCCTTTATTTCAAAATGATGTGATATCACTATGACATACTTAAGGAGAGAATATTAACCCATGTGCCTCACTATGGACATTAAGGCAAGGTTGAGAGTTTTATATTATATATTTTGGAAGTTGAACCTCAGACCCTATAATAAGCCAGAATACAGACACTCAGACCTTCCAGAGGCATTGCTGGTGTGTGTGTGTGTGTGTGTGTGTGTGTGTGTGTGTGTGTGTGTGTGTGTGTGTGTGTGTGTGTGTGTGTGTGTGTGTGACTATATGAGCTAAGTGATTCACATGGCTTTTCAGTAGCAGTTACAGAGATACATGTAATCCATCCATCAGCTTTCAATCTTGAGCCCTGGCTTAAAAATTATAGTTTTTACCTTTTTCCAACACATTGAGCCATTTTCTCACGTTTGCCCCATGGGTGTTTTTCCGTCAGCAGATTTTCAATGCATGACAAAATGCCATTCTCTGGAAAAACGTTCTGTTTACCTGAAAAATGTCCGCCTGGACATCTAAAGGCAAACAAGAGTTCAAATGTACACGCTGTACAGATGTAGAACATACAGGAATTTCAAACTCAGTGTATAATACAAGGACGGCAGAGTATAGGCGTTTCTCATCATCCATACATGCACATGTATTTTCGTCAATCCACTTCTTTCCATCACCTTTAACTTGTGCTGTGTGGAATTCCTACTTCTGGTGACTTATGAATGTAGACCTGCAGGCATTTATTATATCAGGAACTACCACAGTAGCAGTTTTGAATAGTAGTTTGCGAGCTGTTTTTATTTCTGTCTGTCTGCGAACAGATTTTGTCATTGCGATAGGTTCACAATTGTACAAAATGCAGTCACAAAACTTGATAATTGTGTAGTTGAGCTCAAAATGAAGGTTGGGTTCGAAGATGGGGGTTGTCCAAGCAAAGGGGATGGGGTGAAGTAGCCATTGCCCCCCCCTCCACTTTACGCCACTGACCCGATTTGGTGTCACAAAACTTTACGTGTGTGTGTGTGTGTGTGTGTGTGTGTGTGTGTGTGTGTGAGAGAGAGAGAATAAGAGAGCGAGAGAGCGCATCTGGCATGTTGTTTTCATAGAACCACAGACAGACATAACAAGGATAGATTACAGCAGTATAGCGAAGAAAACACGGCAGTTTAGAGATGAGTTTTTACTTCCCAATTTTAGTTTCCCTTTTGCACATGAGCTTTTGAATGAGACATGGCATCCTAATGTAAATAAGATGGATGATAACAGTTTTAAAGATTGATTATGGCAGAGGATGTTCACAAATACAATACCCCCGGCGGGATGTGTGGTGAAATTCAATGAAGGCAGGATAGGCCTATACCCCAGTTTATCCATAAATAAGATGGAGACAGGTTGTTAAAAATATGCAATACCATTCCAATACTACAACTATTAATAACAATAATAACAACAATAACAATAAGAAGAAGAAGAAAAAGAAGAAGCTGCTAGTTTACACTTGGTGGATGTATAACTGGGGAACAAAGTGAGTGCTTTGTCCAATTTGGTGCATTCAATGTTAGTAAACTTTGTTGACATACTGTTAAAAGATCATTTTCGTGGTCTATTTTTGCTATGAGAACATGGCTAAGTGGAGAGCAGGGACGTCAATCCCCGGCTCCAATACTCGCATGTCGGTGTGTCCTTGAGCAAGACCCAACCCCGTATATCAGTTAGTCCGATAGGCAGGTGGCACTTAGCCCCTGCCATCAGTGTGTGAATGGATGAATGATGACAGGAAGTGTGAAAGCGCTTTGAGTGGTCGGAAAGACTAGAAAAACACTTTTTCTTGCAAAACACTCAAGAAGATGTTCTTTGACACTGTGTTGACTCTCGAGAGTGTCAGCCTCACCGCAGTCAAAGTGCATTTGCTGATGAAGGGCATTCGGACAACTCTAGCTGAGCGAAACAGATGCTTCCTTTGGAGCAAAAGTTGACCGTGTTTCCTCGGCTTCTGTGATACTGTGGAGCGATACCTTGTGAAGTGGTTAGAATTCTCTGAAACTGGACACCTGTGCAATGTCCAGTATTTCAACCTCAAGGATGATAAGGTAATGACAGTAGTATCCACTTTTCAAATGGAATATGTTCCTGAAATGAATGAGCTTTACAACAAGACCTGTATTCTGAGAGAGATCTTGCCTCTTGCCTGAGGGCGAGCTTTGGGCACAAGCCTCCATGAATAGGTCTGCTTTCCCCCAGTATGTCAAAACTTCTGTTCTTTCTTTGAGCATCTGTGAGCAAGGCTTACTCTGAGAGGGTGTTCTCCATGATGATAGGAGCCTGGACTGATGTGAGAAATGGGTGCTCTTTGAACCTGGTCCACTGCGAAAGGTCAGGATGAATTTACAGATGAGCTGTGCGGGCTTCCATGAATGAATCCTGGGAAAGAAAGAATAAAGTCCTGGCAGCAGTGAGACAGAGACGGAGGCGTCCAAGGTTGAGGAGCTGACGCTTGGCAGTAGAGGCAGGAGGACCAGACACAGAAGCTGTAGTCAGACTGAGGTTACTGCCGGCACAGGGAAATATGTTTTATAAAACAGGGAAATACTGGAGGCAAGAATCGAAATGGCTGGAAATGTGACCGACTGCTTGAACAGAGTCTACGATATGACAAGTCAGGTTTTTATGGCAGGGCTGATTATGATGAGTGGCTACTGGTTAGTATTTCATGAACATAGCTATAGTACGGTAAGCAATAAAATATTCATGAAATAGTATACCATAAAAAAGCCAAAGTATTGTTCCTTGAAAATACCATGAAAAATATCATGGTATGGTTTGCCATAAAATGTTATGACATAACAAAATCTCATAGTTCACATTGCCATACAAGAGTGATACCATTGTTACTAAAAAGCGGCCTCGAGTCTATGCCTTTAAAACAAATGATGAATAGCTTGCATTAAAAAGTAAAGATACTTTTTGTGATGAATCCTTGTGACAAGGGCTGGACATGTGTGCGTTCTGTCAGCTATGAGTCAGGTAGTGTGAGTAAGAAAATGCAAAAAATCAAAAATGCCTTCATGAATAGTCAAAACCCACTGCTTAAATTTTAATTACAGTTTTCATTTGTGCGAGCACCAGGGATGTATTGTGTGCTATTCATCACAAAAAAATGGAGAAACATATCCGTCAAATTAAAAAGGAGTGGAGGAAGAAGCGTAAGCGGTGCCTTTGTAGTGATGAATCCCGCTGAAAACCTCCCCACTGTAATGTAGTGGATTTGGGTTTAATTACAACCTGTTCACACACACACACACACACACACACACACACACACACACACACACACACACACACACACACACACACACACACACACACACATTGTAGATAAGAAGACAAACACACACTTCCTGTTTGCACTTGGGTAAACCCAGATACACAAAAAGCCTCTATCTGCAAAGCAAGAGACACGAGGACGTGCATACAGAAGGACACACAAACAATTTTGGCACATGAACACACAAACCCAGTGAGTGTGTATAAATACTGAGACACTGAGTTCCTGTCCATAGATCATGACGAGCATTTAAAGGCATGAAATTTAACTTTTTCTATGTTCTTTGCAGCTGATGGAAGGGACAGAAAAATAATCATTTTGGTTCTGAAATAATTTTGTGTCAGTGATATGATCGGAGGAATCTTGTTTTTTGCGTTTGGTTTATTTTAAAGATTTTTTCAAAGCAAGGTGAGCAGAAATGAAACATGTGCAATGGCTGTGGACACTAATCTCTTTTCTTGTATTTCTTGACATTGATTGTGATGGCTGACTCAGAACCTTCATTGCTTTGTCTCCTTTGGTTGACCTGGACAGTGAACATAATGTCCCGTGTTTGTAACAGAACCTGACTTACCATGGCAGATTTGTAAATTTACCTTCAGCTAGATAGCTCTGTGAAATAAATGCTCGTATTAAAATGGCTTTTCCACCCATCTGTGTTCTGGGTCTGTGATAGAACAGATTGTCAGAAACCCCAAGGAGCATGAATCACCACGAGTCTTACATGCTACTGTCACTGAGGGATCATTAGAGGTTTAGGGATTCTCTACTCTGCCCTATCTGATAATTAACCAGGTCTTACTCATTTAAACAGCTAGCTCCTCATAGCCAGTAGGGCAGGCTTTTGTGACTTGGTGACACTTTATAATAACTACATGCTATGAAGCATTAGTTAAGTATAACTCAGCCTTCTGGCCCCGACCACGAGATTCTACCTCTGCTTCCTCGGGGTTCTGTCTCCCTTGACGGCTTGGCGTTACCTGTTGTGTGTTCAGGTTGGAATAAAACGTCGATTTCAACTATCCAGTGTGTCTGTCGTACTGCTTCTGGGTCCCACACCCGTTACAATCTGTAAATCCCTGTCGACCTTTAAATGTTCAGAAAGACAATATATCTTTGTCGATTGTCTATGCACTCTGTCGTTGTAATAACTTGTTGCATTAACTTTAGCACACCATTTGCTCAGTTGTCGCCAGTATGTTCTTTGCCGCAGGGGATCATCTCAAAACTCATTATATTTGATTTAGCCTGCCTACTTTGCACGGAGTAGAGGAGGCATTGGTAACATGCCATGTACAGTGAGTTAGGATATCGATTTGACCAGGATATTTTGAGAGCCTGTTAAAATCCCACATTGCAGCCACCGTCGGATATAGAGTCACTGCAATCTGCTTTTAAAACACTTCATTGCACTTTTTATGAGAAGGTTGGTTTGTACAACTTGACAATGGAACATTATCTTATCTATGTGCTCTACTGAGTCCTAAAACTATCCGTAGCTGCAGCTTTCAGTCATGCAGACAAATTCTGTATGTCGTTCTTTGAAGCTGCACCATTTTTGGAACTTCACCTTGGTGTGCGCGACAGAAACATTTTTACCTAGATTATTTCATGAGAATGCACAATTTTAATAACAGAATTAGGGAATATTTCATCACTCGATGTACTTGGCCTGACACTGAATGATATTTATTTGGTTATAGATTCAAAAATATATATATAAATAAATAAATATTTGTTGTTTTATATTGATTTATACTTTTTTACCAGGACCCCTTAAATTATAAATAAGGTTCAAAATCTCACTGGACTAACCTATCTTGATAAACGTTAAATGCATTTTTTTTTAAAGCATTGCTTTTATTTTGAAGGCCTCTTTTTCTTTATTTTCATACGATTTCGCTTCCCCCTGTGTTTACCTGTGAAATGACAGCAGGCAAAACATACCCTTGGAGAAATAGCTCAAGTGAGTATTTCAAGCAGCAGAACAATGTATGTGGGACTGACTTATGAGCTGCCCGTGTTCAACATGTCACCCAGTTCTACAGTGTAACTCATTGGTGTGGTTTGAACAATAATTAATCAAAAATCAAAATAGAAAATTTGTAAAATTGACATTCAGAATTCTGAAAAAAAAAGCTGTAACACATACAGAGATCTCAGCTTGAAACACTGATTTCGAGAGATGAACGGAGGTGTGCTTAATTCATTCCTCTTAAGAAATGGAGTTTACCCTGTGGTTGTTCCACTCCTCCCCAATGTAGATAACAAGGTAGATAAAACAAACCTCCCCTAAAGGTGTTTATTTTCCTTTTCTTTTACTTCCTTTTTTCTGTTTTATTTTGCTTAAAGAAAGGGAAACGACAGCTTTCTGATGTGGTTATTCCCTCTACATTCGGCATAGTTCTTTGTTTGAGGAAGCTCCTTCAGAAATACCTGCGGGCGGGACTGAGAAGCTGAAAAGAAAAAACGTCAGGAGAGCCTTATGTAACAGGCTCAGACGGTATCCAAACTAATCAAAAGAAGGCAAAAGGGGGCTTTTATTGTGAAGCTGGCAGTTGTGTTCGCTAAAGTAGGACATGGTGTTAATTCAATTCAATTCAATTCAATTTATTTTTGTATAGCCCAAAATCACAAATTTGCCTCAGAGGGCTTTACAATATGTACACATTTGACATCCTCTTGTCCCGAAACCCTCACATCGGAACAGGAAAAACTCCCCAAAAAACCCCTTTAACGGGGAGAAAAGAGGAAGAAACCTGTGGGAGAGCAATAGAGGAGGGATCCCTCTCCCAGGATGGACAGAAGTGCAATGATGTCATGTGTAGAACAGGATAGTCAATTACAACACATTCAATGTAATTACAGCACATTCAATGTATGACAGAACCACGGCAGGAGGCAAGACCTGGTCCAGGTATAACCCGGATACACAGGAACAGTTGGAGTCAGCAGGGCCATGGTAGGAGGAAGGACCAGGGTCCAGATGAAACCATGCTCCATGGAAACCTGTGAGGAGAGAAAGCACAAGTACTCCGGGGAAGAGACAAAATCAGTACTGTGCATTAATGGTATCGGTAATAGGATTAATAATGTTAATAATGAAGATCGTAGTAGGTGTCAGTAGGGCCATGGCTGGTTGAAGAACCAGTGTCCAGATAAAACTGCAGTCATGGGAACCTGTGGGGCGAGAAAGCACAAATACTCCGGGGAAGAAGTAAAGTTAGTAATGAGCATTAATGGGACATTACAGACAGACAGAGGTGAAGAAGAGGAGGAGAGAGGTGCTCAGTGTATCCTAAGGAAGTCCCCCTGTAGTTTTTGCCTATACCAGTTAGTCTAAGGGCCGGTCCAAGGCAAGCCAGAGCCAGCCCTAACTATAAGCACTATCAAAGAGGAAAGTCTTAAGCCTAGTCTTAAATGTGGCGAGTGTGTCTGCCCCCCGGACTGAAACGGGAAGCTGGTTCCACAAAAGAGGTGCTTGATAACTGAAGGCTCTGTCTCCCATCCTACTTCTTAAGACTCTAGGAACCACAAGTAACCCTGAATTAATGGAGCGCAGCTCTCTAGTAGGGCAGTATGGTACTATAAGCTCTTTAAGATATGATGGAGCCTGACCAATTCGGGCTTTGTAGGTAAGTAAAAGGATTTTAAATTCTATTCTAGATTTTACAGGGAGCCAGTGCAGAGAAGCTAATACAGGAGTAATATGATCTCTCCTCTTAGTTCTTGTTAGTACACGAGCTGCAGCATTCTGGATCAACTGGAGAGATTTAAGAGACTTATTAGAGCAGCCTGAAAATAAGGAATTGCAGTAATCCAGTCTAGAGGTAACAAATGCATGAACTAATTTCTCTGCATCGCTTTGAGACAGGATGTGCCTGATTTTTGAAATATTACGTAGGTGAAAAAAGGCAGTTGCAGGTCATCCAGGTTTTTATGTCCTTAAGACACGCTTGCAGTTTAGCTAACTGGTTGGTTTCATCTGGTTTGATCGATATATATAATTGAGTATCATCTGCATAACAATGAAAGTTTATAGAGTGTTTTCTGATAATATTGCCTAAAGGAAGCATATATAAGGTGAACAAGATTGGTCCAAGCACAGAACCTTGTGGAACTCCACAACTGACGTTGGTCTTCATCGAGGCTTCTTCGCTTACATAAACAAACTGAGATCGATCCGATAAATAGGATCCAAACCAGTTCAGTGCGGTTCCTTTGATGCCAATATAATGTTCCAGTCTCTGCAACAGGATGTAGTGGTCTATAGTGTCAAACGCAGCACTAAGGTCTAACAGGACAAGAACAGAGACTAGTCCTTTGTCTGATGCGATTAGAAGGTCATTAGTTATTTTTACCAGAGCTGTTTCTGTGCTATGATGCTTTCTAAATCCTGACTGAAAATCCTCAAATAAACTATTGTTACACAAAAAGTCACACAACTGATTTGCAACTGCTTTCTCAAGGATCTTAGAGAGGAAGGGAAGGTTAGAGATCGGTCTATAGTTGGCCAACACCTCTGGATCGAGAGTGGGCTTCTTAAGAAGAGGTTTAATCACAGCTACTTTGAAGGACTGTGGTACATGACCTGTTAGTAAAGACAGGTTAATCATATCTACTAAAGTTGTGCTAATTAATGGTAGCACTTCTTTAAGCAGCCTAGTCGGTATAGGGTCTAAGAGACAGGTGGAAGGTTTAGAAGTAAAAATTGTTGAAGTCAGTTTGTCAAGGTCGATGGGAGCAAAGCCATCCAAACATACATCAGGGTTCACAGCTGTTTCCAGGGTCACTCCATTTGTGGAAAGATCGGTCGAGGGCAGGAGATTATTAATGTTCTCTCTAATAATTATAATCTTATCATTAAAGAAGTTCATGAAGTCATTGCTACTGAGGTCTATAGGGATACTCGGCACAACAGAGCTGTGACTCTCTGTCAGCCTGGCTACAGTGCTGAAGAGGAACCTGGGGTTGTTCTTATTTTTCTCTATTAATGATGAGTAATAAGCTGCTCTGGCATTACGGAGGGCCTTCTTATATGTCTTAAGACTGTCTCGCCAGAGTAACCTAGATTCTTCCAAGTTAGTGGAACGCCATGTTCTTTCAAGTTTTCGCGATGTTTGCTTCAATTTGCGGGTTTCAGGGTTATACCATGGAGCGAACCTCCTTTGTTTTACCAACTTATTTTTTAAAGAGGCAATAGAGTCTAGTGTCCTTCTCAGTGAGCTTGTAGCACTGTCGACAAGATGATCAATCTGAGTAGGACTAAAGTTAGCACAGGAGTCCTCTGTTATATTGAAGCATGGTATTGAGTTAAATACAGACGGAATTGCTTCTTTAAATTGAGCTACGGCACCATCAGATAGACATCTAGTGCAGTAACTCTTGCTTAACGGTGTACACTCCGTTAGTAGGAATTCAAAGGTTACTAGATAATGGTCCGATAGAAGAGGGTTCTGTGGATAGATTATTAAATCTTCTAGGTTAATGCCATAAATCAGAACCAGGTCGAGAGTGTGGTTAAAACAGTGAGTGGGTTTCTGTACATTCTGACAGAAACGAATCGAATCTGGTAATGAGATAAATGCAGTACTGAGGCTATTGTTCTCGACATCCACATGAATGTTGAAGTCACCTACAATAATTACTTTATCTGTTTTAAGGACTAGACTTGATAAAAACTGAAAAAATTCCGATAAAAATTCAGAATACGGACCTGGGGCCCGGTACACTATAACGAATATAACTGGCTGTATTGTTTTCCAGCTTGGGTGTGAAAGACTAAGAACCAAGCTTTCAAATGAGTTATAGTCTAGTTTAGGTTTAGGGTTTAATAATAGGCTAGAGTCAAAGATGGCTGCTACTCCACCTCCTCGGCCGGTGCCTCGAGGAATGTGAGTATTGATATGACTTGGAGGAGTTGATTCATTTAGGCTGACATATTCTTCATTACTCAGCCAGGTTTCAGTAAGACAAAATAAATCAATATGATTATCTGATATCAGCTCATTTACTAGTACAGCTTTAGATGACAAAGATCTCATATTTAAGAGTCCACATTTGATTATCCTATTTTGTTGTACTGTTGCGGTAGTTTTAACTTGGATTAAGTTATTTTGTTTAACTCCTCGATCGTTTATTTTTGCTTTAATTAATTGAAGTGGCCGTGGGGCAGACACAGTCTCTATGTGGTTTTGCATGAGTAACTGCTCTAATGGAAGCTCAGATGAGTGTGTAAGACTGCAACTCTGCTTCCTGGTCTGATCTCTGGGTTGTCATGGATCAGGTCCATACAGAAACTGGGTCAGGTTTGCAGAGATGAGATCTGCTCCATCCAAAGTAGGATGAATGCCGTCCCTCCTAAGCAAACCAGGTTTCCCCCAGAAAGTGTCCCAGTTGTCTACGAAGCCCACATTGGAGACCTGATGGCGTGAGATTGGACACTGGAGACACTCAAACACACATGCGGGTTTGCAAGTGTGCATGTATGTGTCGAGAAACACACACACACACACACACATTGTTTTTCCTTTTCAATCTATTGCAGATACTCTTCAAAAGGCACAGCCGCAGAGAAAAAGGCGAGTTGATTCTGTCATCCTCAGTGTGTGTGTGTGTGTGTGTGTGTGTGTGTGTGTGTGTGTTCATGTGTGCATGTCAAGGATTTGGAATTCTGTGTCAGCTGCCCTGCACAATGTGTCACAACACATCCTGATCCAGATCCTTTTCCGAGAACTCCCTCCCATCATCCGTCACAGTCTCTGCCTCCTCCAGGGTTACACTGCAGGGTGTGATTTGCTGCTGGCTGCCCTCTATCAGAGACCGAGCATGAAATGCAGAAAAGGAGAAGAGGATGGCGGCCAGTTTGCAACACGTTTGATGAAATCACACCTTTTCCTTTGATTTGTTCAGTCTCAAACAACCTTAGGGTTATAAAAGACATGTCACATGGTTAAAGAATACAGATTCAGCTAAGCATAGCGGACGTCACTGAGCTTGTCGGGTGTTTGAAGAAATAAGAATTAGCGGATATGCTAACTTAAGGCATTGATTATATTGGGCATTCAACAGTTAAAATGTGCCTGCTTACCCTTTTTTGCACATTTTGCAATGCACACAATGCACAATAATCAACATTATGAAAGGTGTGCCATAAATAACATGCAAAATCAGACCAGAAGATCAACAAAGTATGAGTGAGTGAAATTCTTACTGAAATCACATCATCTTAGGAGTAATCTGTTAAATTGGTGACTCTTTAAACACGTCAATTTCATCGTCTCAAACAAACCAAACCACCAGAGTTTATATAAAGCACTTCAGTGTGCAAGAAATACTTCTCTCACAACAGACTGAAACTGTAATAACTCATTTTCAAAGAAACAACTAATAATATAAGTTGTATCTCTTCCTGGGTAATACAAAGGTCAATACAAACACGCACAAAAACAGCCAGAGAGGTAGTAGGATCCAATGAATCGCTGAAGAACAGGGGAAATATGGCCTTTGTAACAGCAACATGCTTCACAGAGATGTAACGGCAGACATGGGGACGCCCTGGCGGTCGTGTAAGCGTCATGATCTCACTGTAACAGTCGCTGTTTAAATCCTGTTCTTCTTTACTGATCTCAGTCTTGTGATTCCTGTTCAAGAAAGCACAAATAAATCATTAACAACCTAAAAAATTGAAGTTGAATTAGTGTAGAATTGTAGTGTAACTCACACAGCCTTACAAATGGGTATAGAACGAATGAATTGCACTGTGTCTACTGTACAGCATGGTCGCTGTAGACTGACTCTCCTGGGAGAATAGCACTAAGCTGCCTTACTTGACTTCAGTGTTTTAGTTCTTTGTACTCCTAAACATTAAAACCCCCTCTTCCACCTTTGCCATGTATCAAAGAACTTGTCCCTCAAAAGAAATGTACAGTATACTGTATCAATATATATTTCCCAACCCTCTCTGTACATCATCAAAAGCATTCAGAGCAAGCATATCTGATGCACTAATCCCTTAGGTCATCCTTTAGCTGATGCAAAACGAGAGAGAGATTACGCTTTGTTTCTATATCCACTTCCACCATGGAAAAGTGCTCTGCTTCCTCAATCTCTCCTTTGCACTCATTTAAAAATGAGTGGATGAAGATGCAGTCTTTGGAATAAATGGTTTCTTGTATCCTCCGGATGCTTGCTCGATCACATTGTCAATAATAATCCCTGCACAGACACAGTTGCAGCGTAATTACACTGAAAGACGGTAAATAAAAGATGCTTTCTCTCTGAAATCGTTTGGAAGGTGTAAAGCCATATTAGGGCAGCCTTGTTCAACATCAGCGAAGTTAAAAATAAGCCTGATCTTATTTCTCTCTCTGTCTAACAACCAGACTGAAAGGGAAGAGAAGGGATACTTTTGTGGTGTGTGTGTGTGTGTGTGTGTGTGTGTGTGTGTGTGTGTGTGTGTGTGTGTGTGTGTGTGTGTGTTGGGCGGTGTGAAGAATGATGATTGAAACACAAAGAGACTGTAAGTCACTAAAGTCCTTAATTCAGCAGTTTGAAACTAGGCCATTAGTGTGTGTGTGTGTGTGTGTGTGTGTGTGTGTGTGTGTGTGTGTGTGTGTGTGTGTGTGTGTGTGTGTGTGAGCCAAAATAAAGACGTGCAGGTCTATGTGTACGTGTGTTCTCCTGCACAATATTCCATCTGTGTCTGTGTGTAGCCTGTAGCTGAAATAGAGATCCTCTCATTGCCGTTACATCACCTCCTGTCTCAAATTGACCAAATACTGACTGTGTTAAGGGTGTGTGTGTGTGTGTGTTTGTGTGTGTGTGTGTGTGTGCGAACGAGACAGAGTAGGAGTTAGAAACTGTTCAAAGTTGGTACGTTGCTGTGTGGAAATCTTCATTGTGTGGGTGTGTTTGTGTGCGTGTGCCCTTCTCATCTCTCCTTTACTCCTTTACTCGCGTATGCAGCATCTAAACCCCTGCATTGCTGTGATTTAGTGTATTGATCATTGACAAAGAGGCGTGTGTGTGTCTGTCACAAGACTGTGTGTGCAGGTGTTGACTTTTTGCGTGTTTACCTGTGCAAACAGGGAGACACATCTATTAAACAACTTGCATTTGACTTGTTATGTGAGAATAAATAAAAATAGACTCAGTGATGCAGTTTGAATGCAGTGAGCTCAGTGTGTCGGCATTTATTTATGTGCTGGTGTGCGCAGCAAAAACACAGCCACTTATTCAGTGAATGATCAAATGGACTGCGTTTATGTTGTGCTTTTATTGAAAGAGCTTTACAATGTATACCTCTCATTCACACACCGGGGGCAGCGAGCTACAATGCAAACCACTGGAGGGTTTGAGTGGACAGGAGCAGAGGACCTGCTGATCCACAGCCTAAACAGTCAACAAATCAGTGACATTAGAATTACCCTTGCACCCGTTTAGCTTGGATGGTGACATAAGAGTTAACCTCAATAAGGCACTGGCAGGATTTCTGAAGAAGGGGAACTGAAATGTTTGCCTGAAGGGTTTATTTTCTGACTGATAATCTCCTCCTCCTCTCTCTGTCTGGAAATTACATCGCCATTTAAACAGACCATCATATTACAGTACTTTAAATCATTTGAGGCAACACCAGCTTGTATGGTAATCTTCTCTGGTGGCTTCTCTTCGCCCTGTAAACTGGAATTTCAAGCAAAGGAAAATTTTAAAAAATGTATTGTGACAGAAACTGCTGCAGCTTGACACAACCTTGTATTATTTGTCAAACAAGATCTCCGTAAAACGTAGATATGAACATTTACTCAAGGGCTGTGATTAAGAGATACTTTACTTGAGTATTTCCATATTACTCCACTACATCTCAGAGGGCAATAGTACTTTTTTTTTCGACACACTTATTTGACACCTTTAGTTAATATAGTTACTGTTCAGATAAGAGTTTACATGCAAATCATAACATGAGCTGATACAGAATCATTCAGTGCTATTAAACTATTCAGTATAAAAGGTGGCTCCACATGGAAGGACTACAACATTTAAATCTGCTTACATGTATTTATTAGTAATGTCCAATACTATTATACAATATAATACAACACTCCAAATGTAAAATGAGTATTGTTTTACTATTATTATATATATTTTTGGTACTTTTACTTCCAGTAAAAGATCTGAATACTTCCTCCACCATTGCAATGTCTAACCAGCAGCACCCATAGTTTAGACAAAGCAGCTGAGGTTGAACAGACCATTGCTTATAGATTCAACACCCTTCCATCAACAGGTGTGTACTTACACCCTCTATAATTAACATTATCGAACTTGTTGCCCATACATCAGAACTGCGACAATCAGTTCACCGGTATGTTATGCATGACATCTGTTTCAAAAGGGGAAGAGCAGCCCGGTCTCTTTAACTTGCCTGATGTTGCCACACAGTAGAAAAGGAGGATTTTTAAAACGTTGATGCTGGATGTTAAAAACGTTGGCACTGAACAAAATCCAGACGTTCTTGTCTGGCCAGAAGCTGCCGAATACACACATACAGCTACTACCATTGAGGTTCATGTTACAACAGCGATAACATTAAGACTGCTCTTCTCCTTTGTTCTCTCTCCTCTGCTACTCACTTAAACCAGAGGGATATATTGATATCACAGATACTTTCCAGATGTTTCTAATATTTATGTTCAAAAAGGAAAACTTGCAGTTCTGTTTAGACCTCTTTAAATTTAAGAATAATTGAGGATAATGACCACCACTCTGGTACTTAAGTGAGTGCGATGCTTTAAGTACGGTATTACAGCTTTTGAAGAACAGAAGAAAAGGGCAAAGATATATAATTGAGAGGCAAATTCTCCGGAATCACACTGGGAATGTCAAACAGACTGTGTTGCTTGGCAACAATCTTTTAAATCTCCCATTAAAAAATAAAATATGTATTCAACATTTATGTTCTCTCGGTTTTCAAACCATGGTGTTTTAGTGCCTTTTTAAGAGCAACAAGCCATTCAAGGCCCAGCATTGGGTGAAATTCGTTGTGCTCTACAGCAATGTAGAATCACTGTACAACACTGAGTGGCTTATTGTTTAAATAGATGTTTAGATTTTTGCTCATACTTGGAATACACATTTTCATT
Source organism: Lycodopsis pacificus (assembly GCA_028022725.1). NCBI lineage: Eukaryota > Metazoa > Chordata > Actinopteri > Perciformes > Zoarcidae > Lycodopsis > Lycodopsis pacificus. The sequence goes on from CM051693.1 coordinate 12,144,511, forward strand.
GGATCTATGAGTGGGAGGTGAGTATATATCACATTAGCCTGCTTTCTCCTCTCAGCCTGCCTTTCTCTATTTAGCTGTGTGCAGCTGGTGCACACAGAAAGTGACTGACAGCTTCTGGCTGTTTCCTCAGACTTCAGTTCTGATTCCTCAATTAACCTGGATTTGGATCAGTGATTCAAATACTTAACTGAGACACTCAAGTAAGCTGGTTCTTAGTTTTGGAGAAATAATAAAGTATATTAGCTTTCTCCAAGGAGGTCATGTTGTGTATCGCTGTTGTTTACTTGGGTTGTCTGACAGCATGCACCGACAACCAAAGACGTTGTTTGTCAATGAGCGTTTATCTGGTTTTCTGACGACCCAAAGAGTAACGGTGGTCGTCAATGCTGTCCAAAACGATTACAAGTCCATGTCAAAAACCCTTGTTGGATCGTGACTATGGTTAAAATAAAAAGTTGTCTGTTGGTAGAATATGCAGAAACCCATCCATCTACTCAGACCCTGAACAGTCATAACTCACACGGCAAGTAGAGGTGCTTGTCAGGTGAATGAAAACACAGGCTGTGATAGACATCTGAAGAAAAGATAAATAGTGTTGATTTTGTTACGTTTTTTTGTCCGATATTAGAGGATTCATTTTTATATTGACATTGATTTTTTACAAAAACTTGTTGCAACACTGTTGATACGAGGGTTGTAAGAGTGCTGACCTGCTGCTGGTGACTGGAAACAAACAAACAAACTGGAAAAAAAAGATCAGAAAGAAAGAAAGTCAGAAAATACACTGGAGGCTGCCACAGAGGCAGAGATACAGAGACTCATTGAACGCTATTAAAAGTTTAGAGAGGCTGAAAGAATGAAGCAATCCAGAAATGAGAATTTAATGAAGACATTTGGCACTTGTCATTTTTATCCTTCTGCATCTCTCTCTCCCATTTCTATTTATCTCTCAACCCATTCACTGTGTTCACACACAGGCGTGCATTCACTTGAAATACAAGCAGCACATAAACTATTTGCTTAAAAACACAAATACATATCATACATATCCGAACATGTACAGTGCTCAAGCATACAAACACACACTCTCACACAGACAGAAATATACAGTGCACCAACACAATTTCATCCGTTTCATCAGCCTCAGTATTTGATGAGGTAATAGGATCCTGTTTATATGAAAAAACATCCCACAGAGATGTCACAGTTACTGATCAATCTTTTACACATAATAAACAGGTGCACATACACACGTGTGTGCCGTTTACAGTATGAATATTGTTAACACATACACACATAACAAAAATGTTCAAAAAGGTGTTTCACTCCTGCTGAGATTTGTAATGAAGGGTTAGGGTGAGAACACAATGTCTCTGAGGGCGAGAGAGGGGGCAAAAAGAATCAAAAGAATCTGGTGAAATAAAAAAAATGGATTTCTAGCGAGAATATAGAAAGACCAAACATGCCGTCTACTTTTTCCTCTTTTCTTTTTTGGTGCCCTGGTGTCACATTTTGCAGCCTATCATGAACACATGTCCAATAGGAGACTTCACAATGGGGTGTCCACATTGCTCTACAGCACTCTGTTTGGTACGTTCTTATTAAAACTCAATTAATTGATTCATATAAAAATACTTTACAAAAATACAATGCTAATGTTAATAAAGTCAAGTTATCTACAGAGGAAAAGGCCTATTGGTGTGAGGTGAAAGCGCTTATGAGACTGTTTACTTCTGTTTCTGACCCGACTGCTCAGCCTTCCTGCTCCTATAGCTCAGCATGATTCATTAAAAACTACTTGAGAAGTGATGATAGGGGGTGAGCGTATTGACCATATTATTGACAGTGTGAAAACCGCAGCATTATCGATGGCTCTACAAAGCACAGGGCTCATTATTTGTCCTTCGACACACTGGTAATGTTACATTAATGAACCGGTGTGCTTCACTATAGAGGCCACCCTCCAAGTTTAGGATGTTTCCCCTTGTCCAATATTTATAGATACTTTCAAATGTGCTGTCACAGACTGAGAAAGTAGAGTTATACTCAAATTCGACACTAATTCAACTTTTATTTTGTGTGTGCAATCTGCCTTTACAATAAGTTGCATGACCATCGCTGCATATATATCATCAATGTTCTATCTCTGTCTGAGTTGCATGAATGCAAGTGGCCTTCAGGTGATTCAACCACACATACTGAACAAGAGTCATTGAGATGTTTAAATCAACAGCCACACACACACAGTGAAGGCTTGCTACACTGTAACGAGCATTATAAATGATGATAATTCTGAGCTGTCTGACTTTTTACGCCCGCTGAATGCACACCAAAGTTTATATGCTGCAAAGACACTTTGGGGAGAAGATGGCCGCACACTAAGCTCCAATGATTTCATTGTATGAAGACTTTTCCAGCAGACATTTTTCAAAAGGAAAAATTGGTACTAACCAATTGAAATAAAACAGTTTGACACTTCATTTTTGGAATTTAAGCCCCAATATAGCGATGATTTACCCACACAGGTGTTTTCACTTACTTTGCCTGATTAGAGCTCTTCACACGGAGTGTCTGTGATTGATTGACTGACATTTCCCGAACCCTCATGGATGGTTATGTTACACCTGCAGGAAAATATTACAGACTTTATTTTAATGGTAGACATTTTTGACATGTCACAGCAAGAGCAGTAATAAAATGTTTAAATCATAATGGTTGCCGTCAATTTAGGTTGCAGAGCCCTTATATTGTCCATGTTGTCTCATTACAAGGACAACTAAATGGATCAGATCCATTGTTACAACATCAACCATTACTATTGTAATTCTAAATGTAAACGATTTATTATCGTTCTTCCCACATCTTGACTCCACGGACCCTTATCGCAGTAATGTTTTGGTGCATTATAGCAGTAAAAGCAGAGGTGCGATTACATTATGATGGCTGCCGTCCTGATCCAGGGTCCTGCACACCCGCACAGGTGTTTTCAGTTATTGTGGCTGATTAGACCTCTGCTTCTGCAGTAGAAGTCGGGAAAGCTGTGCCAGAAAACAAACACAATGTACCGAATTGATAAAGGTCCTATTTTAATGTGGTACAACAGTAGGGTCACGGAGATATCAATCAAGCACAGTCCGCACACACACAGCCGCACTGAAGTGAAGTCTAATCAGGTGGATTAACACAGGTGGACTGTGTGGAGTGATGGGTACAGGAGTAGTTCGCTTACTTTGCAGCCCCCTGGAGAGCAGAGCGTCTTTTAGGAATGTAAACGATGTGAAAAGGACAACTGCAGCAGAGGACGCTCAGAGGACGCTTTCAGTGAAATACAGCCGGTGGAAGATTTATTAAATCTCCAAAAAAATGAATATTCTACAGCTAGCAAGTGAGCTAACTAGGTAGCTCAAAAGAAGTTACTTTTTTTTAAATCTGTGTTTACAATTAGTGGCAGACTATAGCCTAATATACAGCCTGTATAGCCTGGAATGATCTGCCTGCAACTCTACGCCTCGCAGATACTGTGAATACTTTTAAGAACCAGCTCAAAACCCACCTTTTTAGGCTGGCGTTTGAGTAAAAACCCATGTCCTAGACCTGCTCTTAAAATATGTTTTAATTTTTATTATTATTTTATTTATTTATTTTTATTTTATTTTATTCTGTGTATGTAATTTATTGACCCTAGGGTCACATTGTGGTTTTTTATGCTTTTCTGCTGTTAAGCACTTTGCGATGTCATGTCTGTGAAAAGCGCTCTATAAATAAATTTCATTTCATTTCATACATATTAACAGATAAAAAAGGACATTAAGGAAAGAAGAAGTGTCTTTTCGTGACGCTGGAGGCCGTGCTCCCTGTGCACTCTGGGACAAAATGGGACCGGCTGAAACGAGCCTCAATTAATCTCTGCCATTTATAACTGATTCAACAGTTATTCGTTACTGTTGGACATAACTCTTAACAACTATAGGTTGACTCCATTCACTCAATGTGAAGTTTTACGAGTTGAATGTATTAAGTTTAGGGCCTAAATACTTGTATCTGGGATTGGAGAGCTGTGGATCCTTCTGTAAGATTTATGGTAAATAATATTAATATAGTGTAACTATAACTGAATAATGTAATATAATTAATACTTTGTATATTTCTATTCTCACAGTTACTGCAGTGCTAGATGTCGTTTTTAAAACCTGGTTTAACTCCCTTTATGCAAAAAGGTCCCGACAGCACTACCTCTTATAGCTAACTTGTTTAAATTGCCATTGTAGTTTATTCGTACATCATGAGTAATATTCCACGGCGGTTTACTGGTTCCCCCTGCTACCTGCTCCATCAGCTTGCTGTGCCCGTAACAGTCTGCAAAATGTCCTTTTGGAAAAAGTCATATACTGTGGCCATTCATTACGGATAAAGCATGCAGCACACAGTCAGCTTGGGTTTAATTTAATCTTTTCTTCTCAAGAATGATCTCATTAAGTCTAATGGCCTCTACCAGTGCAGTGAGAATGTAAAAACATGTCTTGTTTAGTGAAGCAGATCTGTGTTTTGCGTCCAGGTTAGTTTACCGTCGTACAAACGAGACACTAATTCTGCCTAATAGTTAAAAGTCTGCTCAGGTAGAAGTTACTTTTTATTCAGCTTCCATATAAACATATTTGGTTTGTCTGGTGTGATTGTTCACAAAACAAGCGTGGGACTGTGCAGACGTAATTCACTAAAGAGATGTCAATCAAGATATTCCTCAGATTTGCATACTGGGATTAAAGCTACAGGCGGTGAAATGTTTCTGATGAAACAAACGATATTGGGCAGAATTATACTTCTTGACTGCAGACTTGCTAGGGTCCACACTAGTCGTCAGTGCTTGTCAGTGTTCGGCAGATGCCTGATTAGGGATCTGTCGAACACCACTACATCTCTATTTTAGTATAGACCAAGTGAAAAGCTGACACTGCAGCTCACAGAAGGTTTCAGTGTCATTATAACCTCCCCTGCTACTCAAGTCAGCTGGCAGAATATCTTAGCAACCAGCTCCAAAGAAAGAATGACTCTGGCAAATTTGGTGTCAGAGGTTACATGAAACATCAGCAATTTCATCTCCGAAAGCCAGAGGCAGAATTTTTCTTTTTTTTTCTGAATAACTATATGATTTAGCATTTTGGGTTTATTTTCTTTTATCTGATGCCATGAAAGTCATGTACATGTTGCGTCGTATAATGCAAGATATTTTAGATACATCAGTGACAGAGGGAGATACAGACGAGAGAGGGGAAGGTTGGACAGAGCAGCACTGGTGGCGACACGCTGGTGTAGCTTGATATCTGGGTTTGTGTTGCCACCTCTTGGCCAAGTGGGGTAAAAACAACATGACAAGGCAAATGCGTCACAGGCATTCTGGGCTATTTGTGACTGAAAATGAGGGCAGAAAATAATGGGCTCACAACACACCCTCATCACCCAAATCACTTCAGGAGACAGTTGAGCAGACAAGCACTGCTATTGTTGCCGTAGGACAAAAGCGAACCGGCCAGAATGGATTTTGTAGTTTATTCTGAAACTAACACTTCAAATCTACTAAATAGGTTCATGCCGTGCTACCGCTGCAGAACGACTGTAGGAAAGACAAAAAATAAATACAACAACCTCACTCTAATGAAACCTCGGGTTGAACAGTGTGACTGTTAGTTAGGTATTGTCTTTATCAGGATGTTCAAGCTTTCAAAATGTTTATGGTAACAGGGCGTATACTGCAATGTTGCATGTAAGTAATCTTTGAAAACCTGAACATCGTTTTTGGACAGATGCACTCCAACAGCTGCTCTTTCTTTGATTCCATTTGTCCTCAGCTTAGTAGAGCTGAAGACCATCTCAGCAGAGCTTTGTTGTTGGATGCTGTTGTTCTCCCCAAGCGCAAAGGATTATAATAATACTCTGCTTTGTAATAATAATATAATAATCTGTGTATGATATGGTCATCCACAAAAAAAGTTGAATTAACTAGATAACAATTTTTAATAAAAGCCCATCTACTCCTTCTGAAAATGGCCTTCTGGAGTCAAACTCTGCATACATGTCTTTCCAGGTCAAACGTCCAAGTGAAGTAATAAGCACACATCTTTGAGTGGATGGGGACTAGTTAGCACAAGCACCGACTTGAATCAGAGAAAAGGGAAAAGTAATTTTCCTTCACACGGTCACCACAGATGACCATTTCTGGACCCATCGAGAATGTGGATGTGAACAAGTCTGCCATTTACTGAATTGATGTTACATTGAGCTGCATTACTGCATTAAAAGCAGCGCGGTAATGTTATCTTCAATACGCTTCCTCTTGCCTTCCTTCACTTTCTACCTCCACAATTTCCGCTGCGTGCTTTAGGTTACCTCTGAGCTAAAGAGAGATCCATCAGAGATAATGGCAAACCTGGAGAGGATCGGTTTCTCCTCCATTATTTCTTCCCCCCCCCCCCCCCTCCTGATGAAACGGATGAAAGTTGGATGGGGATGCTTTATGAGGAGACGTCAATCAAACAGACATTCCATTTGTGAACATTTGATCCAGACGCCTGAAATTTGCATAATTTTAACTCAAGCTCCACTTTTGACACTTCTCTCGCACTGCTGCAAATTTTCAACACACTTACCTTCTCTCAATCTTGCAGGGAAATGTCTCATTCTGCCTTGAAACACTTGTGGCGAAGACCCGGCTTCCCATGCTGCACATCAAAACACATGCTGATGCTTCCTATCTCTCTGTAGCTTTATGTTACTCTGCCAGAAACATTCCCATAGAGGTTTAAACTCACCAAATGAGCTCATTGCTGCATCTGGAACAGCTCTCCCCCTACTGCAAATGTTTGTTAAACCAATACTTCCCTTGATTTTTTAAAGATTAGGCTGATTGTGATACCCATAATAAATGGGTATCACAATCTTTTAGCTCAAAGGTGGGACATCTAATGCCTCTGCCATTCAGTTCATAAAATAGCACACACACTCTGAGCAAACTGAATGATAGACCATCAAAGTGGGGTTAGACTCTCAGGTGCACGACGTCCTCTGAGTCCTTAATTATTGCAAGCCTGCGATTTATTTTTTACCCTGAAGTCCCTGTGCGTGCTCAGTGCAACTTTGACTCTTAATACTGATGTTGTTTTACTTCTGTCTCCTGCCGATTCAATCTCCGCTGTGACAGTTTGGGAGGCAATGTGTTGACACAGAGATAATAGAACCTTAAAGGCACCTTTTTGGAATTGAATTTAAGTTCAGTGTGTTTTGATGAGTTTTTCTTATCTCCACAGAGACAAGTCTACTCAACAGCCACACAAAAAGCATTAAAAAAAACATCCACACTCGATTATTCTGAAAAAAAGGAACATCAAAAGTGTATGTCATGTCAGGTGGTCTGTGATTTAGCCCGAGCTGTGAACACTAAGAAGAAGACACTGTGTTTTTTTTAAGCCCCAGACAAAAGAACAAAAGCTCTCCTTTAAACAGAGGTGTGAAGCCAGAGATGGACTTGCTTTTTTATGTGACGAAAGCATTTGACACGGACGTCGCATTCCCGCACTAGTTTCCATTTATTTTTGCAGGTTTCCATGTCTACGACTAATCCGTCACCAGGTATTTTGACAACCACATTTGTCAGTTTGCAGCGGCAGAGTAATCGCGGAGTTGGTTTACCAGCTTGTCTTCAAAACTCTCTGCCATCGTTGTCGCTGCTGAAGTGTCTGCTGACCCCTGACCCTGTCACATGCATGAGGCAGCCGTCATGCAATTACGTGTAGTTAAAAGCCTTCACGCTCTTCATGTTGCCCATGGGAGTAGAGTTAAAATATACAGCCTGCATTCTGATGTTCAGCCATAATCAAAGGGCCTGTCTGAAATGATTGACAGACTAGCGTTTGCCTCCAGATACACAGGTTGACAATTGACAAGGTCTTTATGTGGCTGCTGATCCAGTGTGATCAATGCTGTGTGTGATGAATATTTTCTAAGGCCCTCAAATTCTCTGCTGTGTGATCTTGAAACGGTTTTGCGGTTGAAACTTCACAACTTGCACTCAAAGTATCCGCATTTAAAGTTTTTCTGTCCCTCTTTCTCTGTTCATAACCAACCACCGACACCCCACGACTGTCAGCCCACACACACACACACACACACACACAAATCCATTCCTCTGTCTCTTCTCCTCCATGATTTAGGTGCCGTCAGCATGTTTTGCACAGAGCGATGTCCCTCTATTTGTGTGTGTTGCGTTCTCCATGTGAATGTGTTTGCCACCTGTGAGGAATAATTAGTTTTGCCTTCACACTGTGTTTGTCACACTGTGTTTGTGTGAGAGTGCTGGCGGAAGAGTTCATTTTCATTTCTTTATATAGAAACACATCAAGCAGACAGTTGGATATTTTGGAAAAAGGCTCTGATGTTCTGATTCAGCACAAAGTAGTGATATGGTGTGTGCGTTTGTTTGTTTGTGTGTGTGTGTGTGTGTTTGTGTGTGTAGGTGGTTGTCTGTGTGTGTGTGTGTCCATCCCTGAATGTAGGACAGTTACATTTGTTCTAGCTTCCCGCGTGGTACTCAGGTGCACACACACACACACACGCACACACACACACACACACACACACACACACACAATTACCAAATTCCCTTTCCTCCCACGACCGTGTCAAACCACTCCACTGCAAGGTCCACTTAACAACCTTTTGCATCTCGTGGGTAATTTAAAAAGCTAATTAGCAACCCTAATCAATTATTGATTGTCATTTCACTCCACAAAGAATATGCCAGAAATAATCCTCCCTGCTCAAGCGTCTCTGTAGGGGCATCTTTAGTGAGATACATTATTCTGTACTAACTATTTACACATTATCAAATCCAGAACACAGGACCAACTCTAACATTGGCCCCGGGCCACATTCAACTCAAGTCTGCAAATGTCACCTTAATGAAGCCACCTTGACATGTTACACAGCTATATCAGCTTCTTTTTTTTAACACAGCACAGGCTATTCACGGCAATGGATATTGGCAAAAAATGTCTTTAACACAGATAGTGGGTGTTAAATGAAGTCAAGAGATTGAAACTTTAATTTTGTCTTTGTTCAAGTGTGCTACATGTTGCAGCTGGAAACATGGTTGATGAGAGCAGTAAACGTGAACCAACACACTGAAGTTGCTGCGATGAAAACAAAGCAATGGGCTGAAATGTGCTAAAACGCTCTGCAGAGCCGAGGGAAACTTTGTATCTATTTATCAGCACAGCTTTGACAAACAAAGGGTCCTCTGTTCAGTTCAAAATATGTTTTTAAGCAGAAGGTCATACAACGCCTTACGAATGTGCAGTTTATCAACTGTTGGACAGCGTGGATGGATGCATGGCTCAAGAATGAACAAAAAACAAACAAATCATGGTCCCATAAGGGCATTATTGGGGCGTAAACTCCAGAAACCGTTCATTCATTGTAGATTGCTGGATTGCCTGAATTAGACATATACAGGCATATAAAGAGGGAGTGGTATATAAAGCATGGGGTCAACTGATCAATCTAAGCAGAGACCATTAGTCCTGTGGGCTATAGCTCAATAATGGCCTTAAAATGGTGTGCTGTTAGAGATGCTAGTGACTGGGAACAAGGCCAGTGGACAACTGAGATGAAGCAATGAAAGGAGTGTCAAGGAAAAGCAGATAAGTTTGAAAAAGAGGAGGTATGGGGAGAACAACACAGATGGGGAGGAGAGAGGAAGTCTGAAGAGAAGTGAGGTGAAGGGAAAGGAGTGAGATCATTTGAAAGAATCGGGGTAAAGAGACAGATGAGAGATGGAACAGAGAGGGTAAAACGGAAAGGATGGATGAGGAGGGAAGGTGAACAGGGGAAAGGAAGGAAGGGAGGGTTGGGAGTTCATTATAGTTGACTGTAGAGGCTTTCACTCTGTGGCAATTATCTTCATACAGTGTACGTGAGGGGAGGTGGAGTTTACTGGGTCTCACAGGGGGTTGGTAGATAGCTGATGTGTGCTGTCCTCCCCACTGCACCCCACCAACACCCACTGCATGTGTGTGTGTGTGTGTGTGTGTGTGTGTGTGTGCGTGGACGCTAACAGAGTTTTACCAGACTGCTCTTTACAGCGCTGTATCAGCATTAATTGTCTAAGGTAGATGTAGTGTTGGGGAGAGTGAGCGATTGAGTGGAAGAAGAGAGAGTGCAGGAGGAAGGAAAAAACAATTAAGAGACAGAGATAGATGAGGTGGTGTGTGTGTGTGTGTGTGTGTGTGTGTGTGTGTGTGTGTGTGTGTGTGTGTGTCTTCTTGTGGTATCTTTATAAGCCCCACGATCTAAACGATCTCCGTCCACACGGCCGTTTCAGCACCGTTTTTGAAATGATCTACGTCCAGACTAACACGCCTGAAAAGGAATATCACGTGACTGTTCACGTACACTGGGCATGCGGCTGGGTGCCGGGGTAAAGCGGAAGTAGATTGGTTGATTACTTTAAAAAAAATATGACAGCGTAATAAAGAAGTCTTTAATAATGAAAGGCAGTGCTTGATACTTAAGAGCTTCCTCTATAAACTCAAACAGACACATTCAGGAGAGAGTTTTAGAAGATTTATTTTTCAGACGCTGCAGGTCTTGCTCTCTCACGCATCAAATTTACCTAAAAATTGACACTTACACATAATGCTTTACTAAATCATGGGTCCATTAATGCGGTCAACACACGCCTCTCACTCGTTTCCTCGGTTTCGTTGTCTGTTCTCACCCGTAGCTCTGCTGGTGGCTGAAGTCTCTGTCGTACTACAGAGCAATCAGTGTTTTGTTCCTTCCAAAAGAAGTTGAGGACGTTTTTGAGAGATTTTGTTACATTATTCTGATATCGGGGTATCGCCTCCTTCTTTATCAAATAGCCTACGTAGCAAAGAGACTGTATTTATGTCCTCCGTATAAAATAATCATGAATATTGCACTCTGACAAATGTTTGCCCTCCTCCCACTCCAGGCTTCATTTGAGACATTCCCTTCGGTTATGCATTTTAAAATGCCGCTGGCTAATAAAAACCTCTACACGTCCCTCAGCTCTTCACATCATCCACTTCATCAACAACGCTTAATGAACTGTAGTTGAACTCTGTGCTGTTATTATTTCGTCTGGGTGTCGTCCCTGTCAGCAACATGCACATGCATTTCAATGGTCCTATTTAAAATGTAGATAATATTTTCAGATAATATTTTACAATACATGAAATTACAACTATTCTTACGACTTTTTTTCTTTCCTCTTCTGTTTAAGAACTGAGCAAGTGCTCAGGGTTAATAAGTAAAAAAGAAGTATATTACATGAATCCAAGTTCATGTTGAATGTGCTGTACAGAAAGGAAATATGACACCAAAACTTTAACGAGAGGAATGACAATATGAACACACTGCAATAGGAATAAAGTCAGAATGATAATGATGCTATTTCCCCATGTCTTTTATTTATGCTGCAAAGACTCATCTTCTCTGTACGCCATCCACTCGAGGATTCTCGAGCCATACGGAACTCCGCATATTAAAGCGAGAATATTCTCAGGGTGTGAATATGAAAACGATGGTGCTAGATTTAGTGTTGTTTATCTGCATTGTGTTTTCCACCACTGTGACCAGTGACCCATACGCTTTGTGGACTGCATTTTGAAAAGTTGCAAAGCAACTAAACATTTCACTGTGTTATTGTATCTCTGTCTCATCAGGTCAAACAGTCATGTGTTATGAACTGCATCAGGTTCTCCAGATTTTGATTTACATGGCGCCAGAAATCCTTATGAAAATATAGTGGGTAGGATTCTATTGGAGGATTTTCCCTCGTGACGATTCCCAACTGCACATTATGATTCACCCACATTTGAATTCCTATTACATTTCTGGTTCAAACAAATGAGGGGGAATTTTTATTATTTGTCAAAAACAACTGCACTTGGGGACAAGAGCAACATTTACTTACTGCAGAAGCAAGAGTGATTTCAATTTTGGCTCTTTCTTAAGTCTCTCTATTGAGAGTACGGCTGTCACTTTCTCAAGCTATTGCTATGTCATTGATTATGATTAAAAATGTTGTGTGATGCTGGTTTAAGATGTATGCTCCATCAATGAGAAAGAGACAGGGAGAGATAGATATGGAAGAATGAGAGTCCTGCATTGGATTGAAAGTAAATAATTCAAGTTAGGGGTCACCAAGATTACCTTGAAACAAGAGAAGCGACGAGTGATGAATACATTCTCATGACAAAAGTGTCAGTCAGAGCAACACGCCCTGCAGCAGAGCACAATATACAAGAGATCAGTGCAAGATAATTGGGTCTCCAGACCCGGACAAACACCAGGCTGTGGAAAGAAAATCAGTCCTGAGCATCCAAAGATCCAAACAATCGCTGGATATTTACATGCATACTAGTATTCAAAGCTACAATATACCGCCTTACGTGGGAAGTCCAACCTTCACATTGATTGTGTTCCAGCCTGAACTCTTAATATGGCAACTAATCTGGAGTAAGCAGCATCTATTACAAAATAAAAGCAGGAAACACTAAACCTGAATGAATAACATAAAACATGAAATTATACAAATAGATCTTCAAAAGATGCAACACAGTAATGGAGCCGGACGGACAAGTCCTGCATACTTCTGCAGGAGAGGAGAGGAGAGGAGAGGTGAGAGATGCCACGAAGAAACAAATGTTCAAACCTCTCTGCCTAAAGGTCCCTTGCAGCCCAACCCAGAGGCAACTTCTCTCTCTCTCTCTCTCTCTCTCTCTCTCTCTCTGTCTCACCCTGCCCCCACAATCAACTTCATATCCTGGTCCTGTACAGTGACTCAGGTTACATTTATCCGCAGCAGCCTCAGGATATCTCCAGACAATCTGAATGTCAGCCAGCCAGATCAATGACACCATGTAGCCATCTGACTCACCGAGACATGCTTTTTTTTTTGTTGCACATATATATACAGTATATATATATACAACACACCCACCCACACACATTTGCTTCCACAATCATACTCAGGCACACACACACACATATTGCATGGAGATGCACATACAAGGAAGGAAGTCTATCTATCCATCAAAGGTGTCTTTAAAGAACTCCCAACACCTTCAGCCCCTGCAGTGAGCTAACGAGTCCTGCACCAGTGTCTTAAATGAGACCCAAAGAGACTCCAGATCATCAGCAAACATGACGACCTCCAAAGTGGTTGCGGTAACGAGGTTACTGGGATTAGTAACTGCTGTGTAATTACTGAAAATTACTACTGAAAAAGCTATCATAGTACTATAATGCCCCATAATGTAAGCTGTACTGCCCAGCAGTAATATTACTGTAATATACATGCACACATTCAGGAGACCACATACATTTTCACCATCCACCCCCCAGCAGCCCCGTGGGTCAATGCAGCTGTAGAAACAAGCAGACAAAATTCACAGCGGGAAACCAACCTCAAGACACTATGAAGCAACAGAGGAAGCAAAAAACATAAAGAGAGAGAGAGAGAGAGAGAGAGAGAGAGAGAGAGAGAAATAAAAATGGAACAGTAAGAGGAGAGGAGAGGGGGAAGTGGGGCAGAGAAATAGTGCAAAAGTAACTCCCAGCAGACTTCGGCAATTAAGAGCACCTCGTTAAGGAAGCTCTCAGTGACTAATGGACAAGACACACAGACACACACACACCACAGGGGAAGAGTGATGGGCAGATGTAGACATTTAACAGCTTCTGTAGTGTGATCTTTGCATTCTTAATTCCCCCCCATTTTCCTCCCCTCTCTTCTCCTCAGCTTACATTACTTTTCCAAATACGTACATCCCATGGAGCGGTTTCCCTGCTCGTCCGTTACTGGCCTGCACTTTCAACTGTCTCTCTGTTTGTCTCACGCACATTTCTCTTGACATTATTAAAGAAAGGAGGTTTGCACTTCACCCCGAGTTGCACTGAGTGAGTAATTGGTTCGAGGTTTTGATCATCAACAAGAAGATGACATCAGTATGATAAATGTGTGTGTTTCATTGAATCTCTTTTTGTGTGCAAAGAACGTATTTGTGCACGCTCTATACGAGAATTCCATTTGGGTAAACAGGTTGACTCTCAATTAGCAGGGAAGGGACGCTCTGCTTTGCGTGCAGCCCCACTTTTTGATTCGGGCTGATGAGATGAGCGTGTTTGTACATAATAGTATACTTCGGCACTACAGCAATGGCTGTCGTCCAATCTCAATTTCTAATGAAGCAACAGTGAACTATAATGAATGCAACATAAGAGTGTCTGGCTGGATTCCCTGTACAAATGATTCCCTGAGTCCTCAGAATCACATCAAAGTAAGGTTGAAGAAATGTTTGCTGCATGCTGCTGTCCACCTCCTGAGCCCTGAGTGCAGCGGGAGCTGTCTCGTGTTGTTACGATCAGCGAGGGCCAGACTGGGTTGTTTGCGGGTTTTGAGGTTAGAAAAGCCGGCTCGTGTCTGGAAGGTCACAAGTTCGAATCACAGTCCAGACCGGGTAAGATGTTGGTGTTGGAAATGAAATATGACTCTTCAGTAATATCTAGTGGTAGCTGTGGGGAACTACAACACTTGCCGATGTGCCTCCTCTTGTCAATTCTTCCTCTTCTTCCTCTTAAATCTAAAAATCACTATTTAAGATGATGAACTACTTCAAAGAAAAGCATAACTTAGGATGCCTCACATTCAAAGTTTCACCAGTGCAAGTCATCTATGTACTGCCCTGTTCGATCAAGGCATAATATAATAGCTAGCTAGCTTATGTGGCTACTGAATCATAGGTAGCCCCAGGTTGTGCAGGTCGTTCCAACTCCATGACTAATAGTGACACTAGTAAAATATGAATACATTTTATTTATTTAAGGTATAAAACAATGGAAAATAGCATAAATATCTAAATAAATATATGTGACTAAGGACATAAATGACTAAACCACCTCTTAATTTTCATGTTCATTTTATTATTTGGCAGAAAAAACACCAGAGCAATAAAAAACATTGTGGACTTGACCCAATTAATAGCTGTTTTCCTGCAGGTTTCCCGCCATCTCAACTGAAAACTGAGAATAAGAACAGTCAGAAGTTAAACATTCTTCGTATGCGTTGTATTATATTGTATTTAAATTGTAAAAAAAGGGGAAGTATTTCCAATGAGATGTGGGATTTTCTAGTTCTGCTGGCACTGATCAGCAACACTTTGGAGCCCTCACTGGTACATTGCAGTCACTGTGTGCAAAGTAATGTTACAGAGTGCACCTTAAATTGGGTAACCATCTCCTTCAACAACTTGCTGCGCTGATTGTGCTGAGCTGCCACCGGTGGTGATTGCTCTTCCCAGGTGGGAACATGCTGCAACGAAGCAAAGTTTGTAACTTTTAACAAGCCCAAGAAAACACTGTTAGCTGTGCTTTACGAACCCTCTTTTGCAAAAGTAACCAAAAAGCCATTTCTTTCCGTTCAACCAATTTTGCTCTCGTGTCGATGCATGATGATGAGAATGATGATTGACCAAAGGAAAAAAACAACCAATTAGCTCGGAGAGACTGAGTATTGGCATGAAAATGATATGAGGATGAAACACACCGCCACTCTCACAGGCTATAATTTATTTCATATCATTTTACTTTTGATTTTGAAGCTTTGATTGAATCTCTCATCTGTTGCCGCAATTACATTTTTAATGGGAAACTAAATTGAGTTGAAATGGGATCCTGCATTAAAAAAACGAACCGCCACTTTGATTGAAGGATAAAGTCACATTTTCTCCCTTTTTTCACGCTCACTCCACCTGTTTTTCGAGATTTGTCTTGTCTTGACGCTGCTGTTTATTTCCACACGATCCAATGTCAACCATGGCAGCTTTTGAGGTGGCGGACTGAAGTGAATGCTTACCATACCCGACTGATTAATCCCGGCATCTCAGAAAACAGAAATGGCTCTAAAAAATATATATAAAAGGCAATCACAAAGAGAAAAAAGGGAAAATAACCAAAAATTCAAAGAATGTGCAGATCCCAAGTTAAAGAAAATGATGAGAAAAATCATTATACTTTAAGTATTATTTTCAGTTCAGTTATTAGAGCTCTTGTTTTTTTTTCCACCGTGCAATAACATTTTTTTTGCGCCTCGTGAATGCTTTTATGTTAATATAAAACAGGTGCTAAATGAGCTAAACCTGCATCAATAAACACTGTTGATATTCACACCTCCTAATGGTGAATGTCCCGCTGTGTTGTGGTTTGCGTTCTACTTTCTAGTGTCTGAATATTCATCGGCTAATTTAATGAGAAATTTAGTTCTGTTTAGTTTCGTAATAAAAAAGGGATTTAGGTTCTTGAATCTATCTCTATCCGACACGCTGAAATAAGAGAGCGAGCAAGAGTTAAAGGATTAATATGTAAGAGTGCATGGTAGATTAAGTGTGTGTGTGTGTGTGTGTGTGTGTTACAGAGAGAGAGAGAGAGAGTTATACAGAAAGTAGAGCGAGCGAGAGCAGTAATATCCTTGTGAGACCTCTGTATTTACTGCACTGTTACGCAGCATTCATTTATCAAATGAAAATCCTGCCACACACACACACACACACACACACACACACACGCAGACACACACTCATGCATGTCCACAAATGGCCCAGTGAGGGCTTTCTCCCAAGACAGCTTATCTAATTAGCTCCATTTAAATGAATGGGTTAAGCAGAGTTATTTTTACACGGTGTGCTGGTACTACGAATGCAGCTTGTTTCAACCCCACACACGCATCCAGGTCTGGATTTCTGGGAAGTAGAGGACAATCTGGTGGAGCAATCGAGACGCACCCGTTGTATTTCTACACTCAGGATCTATTTCCCATCAGAGAGCATTAAGGAAAGAGAGGAGGCGGGTAAGGAGGGAAAGAAAGAGAAGTTGAAGAGAAGGGCAGGAAGGATGCTGAGAGGAAACGTGAGCAGGAGCAAGAGGACGGAGCAGAAAAGAAGGTCCAGCACACCAGATGTTAAGGAACAGAGACCTTCTTTAATTTGGTCAACTGCACCACCGGAAAATACCTGAAAGACGTTGCTGTTACAGGGTTATGCATGTACATTTGTGTAGCCTGTACTTCACAAAGACATCGACCCTATTTAATTATTTAAAAATCCTATAGAACAAAACTCCCACAGCAACATTTCCTTGAGCCTTAAACTCCCCCAGATCTGGCACTGAAATAACTACCCATCTCCTGTAGTCACTCCTCTGTCCAAAACCACATTCCGTATGTTTTATTGCCAGCTTAAGTGTCTTAACAGCTGCCCTGACCCTCACTAGAGTGACAAGAATACTGCTGACAAGACACAAACTTTATTCTTTCACACTTCTGGTCGTAAACTACACCCCATAGCCCTTGAAAGGGGGCACACTTCTCCAGCAATGCAAAACTATACAAAGGGGCCTCAGAAGCATTGTGAGTTATTTTACAAAGCATTATTTGTCAAAAACGTTAAGGCCATATAACTGCAACATCCCTGGTTGAATTCCCCTCTCGTCCTTCCATGTTTCCTGTCTGTACTGTATCTCTAGTGCAGCTATCTAAAAACAATCCTTCAAGCTTCCTTGAATAATACTCATATATATTTATTTTTTTTTTTTCTTTTTTTTTATTGGTTTATTTGAACGGGACAGTGCACATTAATAAAAACATTTCTGCAAATGTGCCAGAGTTAGCCAAAAGGCTATTTTTCATCTGTAGTCCCAAATTAATGCATTTTGAATGAGAATTGTAGTCAGCTGTGAGTTTGCAGCTAACTACAATCACTCACGCACAGGCAAAGTCCTAAAAACCTGAGTGAAGTGCATTTCTGTTTATTAAAGTTAACTTGAGGACACGGGTCAAAAAACTTTTTCAGACAAACTGTCTTCATGAGCACACATAATTCACCATTTACAAGTCTCCCCTTCATAATGAGCACAGACTCCTATTCTTCCCTGCCATCATTCATCATCCCACATATACCTCTGTGGCATTAATAAGTCATGGAAGTGCTTTTTGGGCATAACACCTCCCAGTACGCCGGCAGGGGAGGCGGGCTGGTGAGAGAGTGTGTTTACCCGCTGAAATATTTAACAGCTCTGTGTTCAGCAGCTGTTAACCTGCATGCACTGCGAGGAGACATACTGAGTGTGTGCGTGTGTGTGTGTGTGTGTGCGTGTGTGTGTGTGTGTGTGTGTGGCCTATAACCTGATTTCAGTTCTGACTACCTGTTGGGATGCTATGAATATTTCAGATCCTCCCAAATCAGGTCTGAAAGTCAATGATAATGTAGATGTTGATGATGATGATGATGATGATATTTGTGTGATATATCATCTATCTATCGAGATAGATCTATTATCTGATAGAAGTGTCCTCTGCGTATCCTTCCAGGATGAATCCCACACTGGCTGGGTAGAAAACAAGTTTCTTTCCATCCTCAAATAAAAGAAAACACAAGTTGTACCTCCTCATTTGAGCACTCAAATTCCCCCCACTGAAACTATGTGAAATCTCATTTGTTGCAAAGTAAAATATTGCTTTGAAAGCAGGACAGGCAGCAAGAGAATGGGGGAAAAAAACAAGTGAAGAGAGATGGGAAGAACAGGAGCGGCAAACTAATTAAAGAGAAAGTGGAGAAGGGAGAGACAGGAAAGAGGAGGAGTTATGTCAGACGAGTTATGTCAGACGGCTTTATTTGTCAGATGCGTGTGTGTGTGTGTGTGTGTGTGTGTGTGTGTGTGTGTGTGTGTGTGTGTGTGTGTGTGTGTGTGTGTGTGTGTGTGTGTGTTTGGACATGCTTGTCTGACTTTTAAATCCTCTGCAAAGTCAGAGGAGTCTTTCATTCCCAAGGTGAGGAAACAATGGCCCACTTATCATCCCGACTGCTGCACCTTCAACCGAAAACCGCTCGCGTGTGATTCTCTCTCCCCGTGCCAACAGCCCATTTCATAGAGAACAGATAGCAGAAATGTAAATATTGTTCCTCAAGCATCTGTTTAATGACAAAATAAGAGAGGAGGGCAAGGAGATAACACATACAGGCCATAGTGTTCCCGCTTCCTCACACACAGCCCTCACTGTGTGGGATGTCCACACCTTCATATTTCCTGTTCCAGATGTGGTTATTGTTAAGGGGAGACACTAACAAATAAATATTACCTGAAACCACTTGATGACTTATATCAAGGAAATTATGTTTTGCTTTAGAAGTTTTCTGGAATTCTATGTTTAAATATGGAAATGAGCCACTTTAATTATGTGCTATTTTGTAGAACAGAATCTGAGAATTGAAAAAAGCATGGTTCAACATTCTTGTTTCATTTTGTTGATGTGTTTGGATGTTTGGAATTTGGATATCTCTTTTTATCATTCCATAAATCAGAAAATACTGTCAGCTGCTATAAAGCTTTTTCAATTTTTGGATTGTTTTAAAGAATAAAATGTTCTATAAATCAGACTATGACGGATATATGAACAAACCCCTCTGAAACCTTCAGATATAGTTATGAATGCAACTGGAAAGTTTGGTGTATAAAAGTGCTGCTGAAGTGGAGATTGCTGGCTCTGTATGAGGAAAAACTCAAAGACCTTTAAAGATATGTATTGTGAAATCCCAAGACACTTCCACAGTTGGTTACATGCATTAAAGGAACAGTGTGTACGATGGCATTTAATGGTGTGTTGCAGATATTATATTCCATTTCTGCCAATTAGTCCTCCTTCTTGATTGTTGTTGATTGTTGTTAAATGTTACGCACCTCCCGTCATGTCAAATTCCTTGTATGTTCAACATACAATGGCAATAAACGGTTCTGATTCTGAATCTGATTCTGATTCTGATTCTGATTGTGATTCCTAAATGTTACACTGTTCCTTTAAAACAATTACTTTTTGCACAAGTTTTCTGAAATTGTATGATAAAATATGCAAATGAGGCATTTGGTTTTTCTAACTTTTGGATAATTAAGAAAAAAATCTACAGAAGCAAATAGAAAAAGTAATAAAATAAACACCGAAATAAATATTTTGTATGTTTCCTTTCCATTAGTCTGAAAGCCCAAAATCTCAAAAATGACCACTGCAACAACGTTTTTGCCTTTAT
Organism: Lycodopsis pacificus; assembly: GCA_028022725.1. NCBI lineage: Eukaryota > Metazoa > Chordata > Actinopteri > Perciformes > Zoarcidae > Lycodopsis > Lycodopsis pacificus. The sequence continues at coordinate 12,164,661 of CM051693.1, forward strand.
CTCTTGCCTTAAAGCCACAGTTATGATTTATCCTTTTCTTACTATTCATATGCAAATGTGGTGTTTGGTTAGCTAGACGGAGATTTGTTTTTTTCATTTTCTATCGCCTAGTGGGGAGAGTCTTTCATCCAACCTCCCTCTGTCTTATCTCTCATCTCAGCTGTCTGCAGTGCTCTGAATGCCTGCTGCTGCTGCTGTTGAGCAGTTGTTTGTCCAAAACACGCAGCTCTTGCTGCACAAGCTCTTTGGAAAAAGTTTTATGGAAATTGAATGCGTTTTGTGGAGCTGTAAAAAAAAAATATGGCTGTGATATACGAGAGGTCGCCTTGTATATAGAGGATCATTTCAGAATCAAATGAGGACTCCGTCCTTTATTCATGAAACAGCATGCAGACACAACAACTAGGGTGGGGCATCACTGTTCAAGTCACTCCAACACTTCAGCTGTCAAAGAGCACATGAGATGTTGTCATCAAACATCATCACTGCTGTTTTGGCAACTTCAAGGCTGGATTGCCCGGCAGGTAAAAGCTCTCCCAGAGCCCCAGACACCTAGGGGCCCCACACACCTAGGGGCCCCAAAGGCCTGAGGATCCTGGTGTGGCAGTTCGTTTGTGGGACTTTTTCTCCAGTTCAAACGGTAAGGACATTTCAGTGGCTCGTGCATTTTAACCTAACCTTGAAGCTAGATGGGCCCTTTATCAAAATCTACTTTCAATACATACAAATGCATTTTGTTATATATACGATTTTAACACATGCAAATATATAATAATGGTCTTTTTTTATCAATATTGGCATGAGTAAGTAAATGTGGACCCACTGCTGATTTTTGCCTTGGGACCTCTGAGCAGGTTTCTCCATCCCTGAGAACCACAGATCCTACAAAGCATCAGTATGGAACAGAGAAGCAGCTGCGGATCATTCATAAAGACACAGGTTAAGTCAGTTTTTAGTTTAATAATAAAAGTAAACTTTCAAATTGTTTTACTTATCCAACATCTGAGCCCCCCCCCCCCCCTTCCCTGAGAGTTTATGTTTGGCCATAAAACGTTATCTCATCCTACTCAGTGTAAATCTGGACACAAGTTGGCAGTTACCATGTAAATAGCAAAGATACACAACCCAATTTAAATGCAAAAATTCATGATTCTAACGTAAAGCAGTAACAACGTTTGCTTCGCCACACACACAACATCAAGATTAGATTGGGCTGAGTGTGGTGGAGCAGTAAGGACATTTCGTCAATTGAGTTTTCCAGCACAACACACTACTGTACTGAACTGTGTTCTTCATTAAGTGCACTGGTTTGAAAAAAGAGAAACCCAGAGGATGAAATGAAGACAGGAGGATTTTTGCTAAAGAGCATTAGTTTATTTTCCACAGGTTACTTCAGAAACAGGTAATTATGTACAACATCTGGAATGTTGGATAAATGCATATCAATCATCTCACTGTGGCCGTTTCCAGAGAAACCTTAGAAATACTAGCTATACATTAAGAACAGTTCCTCTGCATTGGAATGTATTGCTGGTTTTACAATCGTAAGTCAATCATGCTGATGATTCTTTTCTCAATCTTTTTTGAGAGTATTTACAATTTGATTAGTAAGGTCTAAAACCAGAAGACTGCTAAATAAATAAGAACAATACAGGAGCATAAGAAACCGACCCACATGAGTGGCCAAGATTCCAAACTATTTTCATGCCAGACTACAAGGCTTTTGAATCAAGAAATAAAACATATCCCTTACAGATTAGTAAATTCTTTACCAATAAATACACCATTAATTCAATACATTCAGGGGTTTTCTGCAACAGGCTTACTTGGTCTGGTATGACCAGTAGTTTATGGGCGGCGAATGTTTAAATGTAACCTTTAAATAGATATGTTCACTGTTTTAGCATTCATCATTATCACATATGGGCTCACTTTATGTGTAGCATTTCAAGTATTCAGCTATCACTGATTGTATTAATATGATATAAATGTGACTGTGGTACTAAGCTGTTGCAATTAGCAACAGTCATTAGTGACCTTTTACTATTTTCAGAACTCATAATATAACACCACATCAGTCAAACAGAGTTTTGTAAATACATTTGGTTCAGGGGGGAGACGCTGTTTCAAATCAGTGTTCAATTTGCATGATATGTACTGGATAGAAATCTCAGTCCAGCTCTCAGTTGGATTGTTATGATCACACACAGACGTTTGACAGTAAAGCGAGAGGAAGACTCTCCCACCCTTCCTGCTCCCAGACTTATCCCACCGACTGATGATGAGCAACAGACTAAACGTGGAAAATGAGGTCACGGCAGAGAACAACACTGTCTTACTTTCAACACAGTCTGCAGTCTGAGTTAATGTTACAGTTTCACCCCGCACAGTGTTGTCTTGCTTAATTGGGGAGATGGGATGATTGTGTTTGGAAGAAGAAAAGAGGGCGTCTTACTTGTGAGACTGTGGTGCCATCTGTTGGCAAAAATATATCAGTGAATAAAAAGTGAATGAAGTTACAATACTGCCAGCATGTGGAGGTTGTCCAGATGACATACATGCATGATTAGTGTCCCTTGTTTTTAGAAATATGTCGCAAAATGCACCACAAAGAGATCTTCTCACTATGTGCATATACAGTTGAATAGTAAACCTTTGTGGCACAACATGAGACTAATAGCCAACAATCTAGCGTTAAATATTACAATCACACAGAAAATAGGATAACCACTCTGCCCATATTCCTCACCTCTAAACTCCACAAGGAAGTAAAGAACGGTCATCAATGGCAGAAAGCGTGTGAACTGAATCACTGCTCTGTGCCCGCTTGGCGCTCAGCGGGAAATATCACATCTCATCATCGTGGTTAGCGAGACCAAACTATCTACAAACACATTTCTCAAGTCAAAAACTATAGAAATGATCCCTGAAAGTATAGTCTTAACAATCTTACGGGTGAAAACAGTAATTCATTCACAGGACGATAATTCCCTCTCGGGGTTCCTCTCTGCCATCAACAAGCTCCTCCTCATCTTGCATCTCATCCAGTCATGTGTGTTGATGTAACTGGGCTCGTTCAAGATGAACTGCGCCTCGCCTGGAAAGTACAGGAGAGCAGGCGGCAGCAACAGGGGGCGTTGACAAAAAACTGCGGTCAAGTCGAACTTTTCAGCCGCCTTCAAAGAATGAACAGGAAGTCAAAGAAAAAGGTACTTCCTGTTAGATCCGATCTGTAGGCTACTTGTAGTTTACAGACCTCGTTTGGATTCAGTCACGTGTTTGTAAATATATATTTATGTGAAAACTTGCATAGTGTCTGTCAAACACTTTGATGCTTGTTTTTATATTTTCTCGATAAATAATCTTCATGATTATCAATCACACCAGATATGTTTTTAGATTAAACCTTTGTGGCACAACATGAGACTAATAGCCAACAACCTATCATTAAATATTACAATTACACAGAAAATAGGATAACAACTCTGCCCATATTCCTCACCTCTTAACTCCACAAGGAAGTAAAGAACGGTCATCAATGGCAGAAAGCGTGTGAACTGAATCACTGCTCTGTCCCCGCTTGGCGCTCAGTGGGAAATATCACATCTCATCATCGTGGTTAGCGAGACCAAACAATCTAGAAACACATTTCTCAAATCAAAAACTATAGAAATGATCCCTGAAAGTATAGTCTTAACGATCATACGGTTGAAAACAGTAATTCATTCACAGGACGATAATTCCCTCTCGGGGTTCGTCTCTGCCATCAACAAGCTCCTCCTCATCTTGCATCTCATCCAGTCATGTGTGTTTATGTAACTGGGCTCGTTCAAGATGAACTGCGCCTCGCCTGGAAAGTAGAGGAGAGCAGGCGGCAGCAACAGGGGGCGTTGACAAAAAACTGCGGTCAAGTCGGACAGTTTTCAGACGCCTTCAAAGAATGAACAGGAAGTCAAAGAAAAAGGTACTTCCTGTTAGATCCGATCTGTAGGCTACTTGTAGTTTACAGACCTCGTTTGGATTCAGTCACGTGTTTGTAAATATATATTCATGTGGAAACTTGCATAATGTGTGTCGGTCAAACACTTTGATGTTTGTTTTGATATTTTCTCGATCAATAATCTTCATGATTATCAACCACACCAGATATGTTTTTAGATTAAACCTTTGTTGCACAACATGAGACTAATAGCCAACAACCTATCATTAAATATTACAATAACACAGAAAATAGGATAACCACTCTGCCCATATTCCTCACCTCTTAACTCCACAAGGAAGTAAAGAACGGTCATCAATAGCAGAAAGCTTGTGAACTGAATCACTGCTCTGTGCCCGCTTGGCGCTCAGTGGGAAATATCACATCTCATCATCGTGGTTAGCGAGACCAAACAATCTAGAAACACATTTCTCAAGTCAAAAACTATAGAAATGATCCCTGAAAGTATAGTCTTAACAATCTTACGGGTGAAAACAGTAATTCATTCAGAGGACGATAATTCCCTCTCGGGGTTCCTCTCTGCCATCAACAAGCTCCTCCTCATCTTGCATCTCATCCAGTCATGTGTGTTGATGTAACTGGGCTCGTTCAAGATGAACTGCGCCTCGCCTGGAAAGTACAGGAGAGCAGGCGGCAGCAACAGGGGGCGTTGACAAAAAACTGCGGTCAAGTCGGACAGTTTTCAGCCGCCATCAAAGAATGAACAGGAAGTCAAAGAAAAAGGTACTTCCTGTTAGATCCGATCTGTAGGCTACTTGTAGTTTACAGACCTCGTTTGGATTCAGTCACGTGTTTGTAAATATATATTCATGTGGAAACTTGCATAGTGTCTGTCAAACACTTTGATGCTTGTTTTGATATTTTCTCGATAAATAATCTTCATGATTATCAACCACACCAGATATGTTTTTAGATTAAACCTTTGTTGCACAACATGAAACTAATAGTCGACAATCGACCTTTAAATATTGCAATTACACAGAAAATAGGATAACCACTCTGCCCACATTCCTCACCTCTTAACTCCACAAGGAAGTAAAGAACGGTCATCAATGGCAGAAAGCGTGTGAACTGAATCACTGCTCTGTGCCCGCTTGGCGCTGCGTGGGAAATATCACATCTCATCATCGTGGTTAGCGAGACCAAACAATCTAGAAACACATTTCTCAAGTCAAAAACTATAGAAATGATCCCTGAAAGTATAGTCTTAACGATCTTACGGGTGAAAACAGTAATTCATTCACAGGACGATAATTCCCTCTCGGGGTTCCTCTCTGCCATCAACAAGCTCCTCCTCATCTTGCATCTCATCCAGTCATGTGTGTTGATGTAACTGGGCTCGTTCACGATGAACTGCGCCTCGCCTGGAAAGTACAGGAGAGCAGGCGCAGCAACAGGGGGCGTTGACAAAAAACTGCGGTCAAGTCGGACAGTTTTCAGCCGCCATCAAAGAATGAACAGGAAGTCAAAGAAAAAGGTACTTCCTGTTAGATCCGATCTGTAGGCTACTTGTAGTTTACAGGCCTCGTTTGGATTCAGTCACGTGTTTGTAAATATATATTCATGTGGAAACTTGCATAGTGTCGGTCAAACACTTTGATGCTTGTTTTGATATTTTCTCGATCAATAATCTTCATGATTATCAACCACACCAGATATGTTTTTAGATTAAACCTTTGTTGCACAACATGAGACTAATAGCCAACAACCTATCATTAAATATTACAATTACACAGAAAATAGGATAACCACTCTGCCCATATTCCTCACCTCTGAACTCCACAAGGAAGTAAAGAACTGTCATCAATGGCAGAAAGCGTGTGAACTGAATCACTGCTCTGTGCCCGCTTGGTGCTCAGTGGGAAATATCACATCTCATCATCGTAGTTAGCGAGACCAAACAATCTAGAAACACATTTCTCAAGTCAAAAACTATAGAAATGATCCCTGAAAGTATAGTCTTAACGATCTTACGGGTGAAAACAGGAATTCATTCACAGGACGATAATTCCCTCTCGGGGTTCCTCTCTGCCATCAACAAGCTCCTCCTCATCTTGCATCTCATCCAGTCATGTGTGTTGATGTAACTGGGCTCGTTCAAGATGAACTGCGCCTCGCCTGGAAAGTACAGGAGAGCAGGCGGCAGCAACAGGGGGCGTTGACAAAAAACTGCGGTCAAGTCGAACTTTTCAGCCGCCTTCAAAGAATGAACAGGAAGTCAAAGAAAAAGGTACTTCCTGTTAGATCCGATCTGTAGGCTACTTGTAGTTTACAGACCTCGTTTGGATTCAGTCATCCAGTCATGTGTGTTTATGTTGTTGTGGAATATTTCTGAAACTGTTCGGGAGAAAGGTGTAAAGTGTTATCAAATCAATGTCAAATGATACAGAGTCTGGATGAACGATCAAAGATGTATAGTCAATTTATTTGCTTGTAAGCAAAAGAGAGAACAGTTCTCAACAGACAGCGTAAAGCAGAGTCTACTGAGGAGTGCCCTGAATTCATCTACATGCATGCTACATTTATACCCACAGAGCAGAGAAACCAGCTGCTGAAACAGGCAATGTCTGGTGTATTTCCCTGCAACAATGGGGTTATATATGGCCTGCAATTGTCTTCTCCTGTGCTCTTTGATCTTTGTGGATGTTTTAGGGTCAGGTAGAGGTTTATGATACAGCTATGTGGACGTTTTCCTTGAAGGCATAGAGTTCTGTTTTGATAACCTGAAGGCGCTCAAAAGCCTGTTTACAAATCCCTTTGTCCCCAGTATGCCCCACAATAAACCCTGTTTTACAATCACACATCATATCTTCTGTAGAGGGTCGTCCTTCAGCTAAAGCTCAACACAAGGAAATTACCGCAATTTTCAGCTTTTCAACAGTTTTCAGCCGCCATCAAAGAATGAACAGGAAGTCAAAGAAGAAGGTACTTCCTGTTAGATCCGATCTGTAGGCTACTTGTAGTTTACAGACCTCGTTTGGATTCAGTCACGTGTTTGTAAATATATATTCATGTGGAAACTTGCATATTGTCTGTTGTTGGGATCAATAGGGGCTTGTGTTTGAGTTATCAGCTTTAAGAATCTGAATTCTTGACATCAATAGAATTATTAATGTGAATAACAATTATTAATGATTATTAATAATAACGGGGCACCACCCTGCGAACAGGGACCGATAACCAAACGATAAAACTAAGTCTCATAATTAGTAGTCACTCATCAGTGACAGTGAAGGTTTGAATCCGAGCGCAGGCTACAACATACAGATCATCACATACATATGCACCATTAATCACAGACGACTGCTCTTTAAAGTATACTAGAGTTTATTAAATTAGAATAATAAAAGATCAGATCAATTAATATCGCAATCAACAAACGCCATTATACAATCTTATGTACCTAATATCTAAAGAAATGAAATAAAAGAGGAGGAGGGTGTGTATATAAGTATGTGTGTATGTGTATGTGTGTGTGTGTGTCTGTGTATAAAAGGAAGGGGGGTGAGGGCCCTTTACACTCACAGTCAAAGACTACAAAGATGGCCGCTGGCCACCAAGCAGAAGGGGGTGAGACTGTGGGTTAAAAGGGGAAGGGCTTAAGGTATTACCGCTGAACACCACCAGATGGCGTAGTCGAGGGACTTAGACAAACTGGGGGGGGGGGGGGGTGAACCTTAAGATGCTACCGTGTCCCGCCACTAGATGGCCTAGTCGAGTGACTTGGGCAAACTGGCGGAGGAGAGGGGGGGGTCGCTGTGTGTGAGCACGTGTGAGAGAGAGAGGGTCAGAGAGAGAGGGGGTCACCTCCTGCTGTGTTGGCAGGAGGGTGAGCCAAGAAAAGGTGGAGAGAAATCGTAAGTCAACATAAATCAAACTTCTGCTGCGATATCCTGAGGAGCATAAGTACGTTATTCTCTCATGCGCAAGCATACCGTTGTCGTCTTGAACTGTCGGCAGCCTACACAGTGATGAACACGGCACTCAGCTCACTCACAGAGCCGAGTTAATGAAGAGAGAAATATCCCACAAAGTTGAATACAAATGAATGACAATAATCCCAAAGAAAACAGTCAATGCAGTTAATACACAATACAAACGGAGCTTCTCTGGTCCGTGATGTTTGTGTATTTACCTCCGTATACTGCGACGGTGTCTTTAACGCGAACAGAATACGGGCAATGCACAGTGGAGCGGAGCTGGGGCCCGCTGAGTGTTGCGCAATACCTTGATATTACGCAATAGTAACGAAACACACAAAAACACGGGAATATCAACATATACATGAATTAACTTGAATGAACTTTAAGTTAATTTAAGCTAAGCTAGCCCAGATGCACAATGAACTTACGTTGGAGACGCTTCTTTGTGGCGGGGAGAGTGGCCGTTGAGAATCGTGCTTTCTTTGTGGTTCTTCCTGAAGAAGAAAAAAAAGTCTTGGGGCGCTGGCTGTTTTGAGCACAGCGGGGCAGCGTTTGCTGTTGCTGGAAGCTTTGCACGGCTTTGCGGTGCTGCTGGGTCCCACTCCTGCAGAGAGAGGGCCTGGTTTCAACGTCGGGCCGAGATACGTGGTCGATTCGTATCTGCCGGTAATGAACGGTGAAGAAGGAGGTTTAGTCGATCTGGTACCGTTGGGTCGTGCACGAAAGAAAAAGCGGCGGAGCGGATGCGGTTCTCGCGGGCTCAGGGCCGTAACTCAGAATATGCGTGGTCTATTTCGGCCGGCGAAATGGCACGTGGTCGCTGAGTTGACGGTGATCGGCCCTCTGGGGCCTCTCCATGAGGTACTGGACGGAGTCCAGAACGAAGAGAGTTTGTGTGCCTCCTTACTCGACGGAGGTCGAGGGGGAAAAAGCGTGGAGGTGTGAACTGCAGTCAGTTTTGTTGAACAGTGGCTGAACCACAGGGGTCCTGGTGCTGTCTTGGCTCTCGGCCAATGAGGTTGCAGCGGTGCTCTCAGGTGACTTCAGGAACCATAGTTTTTTTGGGGGGGGGGGAATTCACACCCTAATGTGAAAGTCCTTCAGAGGGGGTTTGGTGCTCATCAAACCACAATCAGGATGAAACCTTTGCTTGCAAAAGGGAAGGCCTGATTTTCTTTGTTCACAGCACATGTGCAGCCATATGCTCAGACCCCAACATCCCCCCTTTGGTGTGAAGAGCGAGGTGTTGGCTTCGGTCTTTAGAGCAAACCCAGGGCTGGCACGTGCATCCATGTGTTGGGGAAACCTGAAGAGGTGAGACAATCCAAGTATTCCTGAGACCAAAAGCAGTGGTTAAAAGGCAGTGTTCAAGTTCATAGAGTTCAAGGTTCATAGTTCATAGCGTTCAAGTTCATGGTTCATTGGCATCTGGGCAGATGACTAAAGTTGCATCTGGGCAGATGACTTTAACTACTTTTACCTACATCTACTATCATACACAATTCAAATCATAGGTGAGCAACACATTATTCCCAAATAATTCAATCGCTATTATGATGTCGTGATAATCTAGCATTGCGGCATAGTGTCAAAGAAAGTAACAACCCAAATAAAACAAAACAAAACACAAAAGAGATAGAAGGAAAGAATAGAAAGACAAGAAGCAGGTGAGGGGAGGGGGGACAGTGATTACTGGTTCAACTCCAAGACAGGACTGGAGTCCGTCGGCGGAGCAGTCGTAGGTTGGCTACGTGGTGTTATGAATAGGAGGGAATCAGTTTAGTCTGTCATTTCTGGATCTATGAGTGCATGATGTGTGCGTCTATCTCTCTCTAATCGGTAGATTTAGAGCGAGTCCTGTGTCTAAGTTTTGAATCTATCGATGTTGGAGTTGCGTTGCTAAGACTATAGGCCAGGTGTACCTATGAAGGTTGCATAACAGTAGTGGTAGCAGATTTACAGATCTTGATAACATGGCTAGTGTGACCAGCTAGGCTGGGGTTTTCGCTGCTCAAGCTGTTAACAGCTGAGCCTTCTCGGATGAGGTTCTGGGATCAATCTGACTGCTGCGGCCTGGGTTATGTCTTCTTTGGTTACTTCTGGTAGAGTCTATAAAGCATGCAACGGGTTGTTATGAGAGTGGAGCATCAGGTTACAGTCACAATGAACGTTTTTCAGGTCATGCAACTGTTCTGGTTCAAGTTGGATGTGTTAGCAGTTAGTGCATGTCTACAGGGCGAGTTGAGGCATGCAGCTAAATGTTAGTAGTCAATAAGTAAGCCGCCATTCGGCCGGTTGGTTTCGACACTGGCAAGATTAGAGTGTACTTCCTGTGAAGTGCATCTCTCTAAGTTTCTGTTGTCAGAGCCCACCCCCCTCGCGCTGTTCAAGTGGCGAGGGTGCATACCCCCCAGGTTACTGTCAGCACTCAGGGAAACGTCGCGAACAGTTTCACTCTGGAGTGTGTCATGGCAGGCTGGTGATATCTCCCTCCCCCCACCCTCCTAATTAAAGATGGAGACAGGTCCGGCGTGTAAGTCAAGTTCAGTTACCTACGGCACTGGCTACTTGACAGGCCCGGGCGGTGACTCGGCTGAAAGAAGGCGGTGGCTTCGTTGAACAAGCTGGAGGTGGATCGTGCTGACAGAGCAGGAGAACAAGGCTTAGTTGACGAAAGATTTTACGAGCGAGGGTGCTCGAAAGGGTGCTCGAAGGGTCTCTGAGGGTGTGACACCCTAGAGGTGAATGCGAAAAGGTGGGGGAACACATGAGGCTCATTTCTGACCCGGAGTCGGGTAGAGCAAGAGTGTTATGACCCCCCAGTAAGACTGAAGAATATGTATAGATATATACATAACGGGCATTGCCTTTGCGGACAAGGTCGCCCAAGAAGGTGGAAGAACGAGGTGCGAAATTGGGAGTGGTCGTTTCCGGAAGTGGGCTGAGTTCTCTTCCCCCCCTCCCTACCACGTCGACTTGGCAGCAGGGGGAGAGATCACTCGGCTTAGTCAGGTGGGCTGCGAGTCAGTGTTACCTGAAGTTGCCCTTGAGGGCGTCTTTCACCGTCCCGTGGGTCCTTCGACCGCCACGGTCGTTTGTTCCTCGGGGGTGACCAGGGCTCGCTAGGCCAAGGCCTCTCGTCGTCTTCCAACACTAGGTCGGAGTCGCTCGACTGTTGGATGCTCAAGACTATGTCGGTGTCATCGTGCTGATTTATCGGCCGACCGCGTGTCTCCCATGCAAGTTGCGCATATTTCCTAATCTCTGGCATGGTGAGGTTACTCGTTCTGCAGTGCATGGTAACGTCGTATCTCACATGGTCGTGGAGATTGTGCAGAAATAGCGACTTAAAGGCGTGGTCTTCTTCTAGACCTGGGGCGTTACGTCCCTGGAAGTATGCAGATCTCAAGCGCCTGAAGTAGTCTCTCGGGGACTCTAGCTTTCTCTGGGAAATGGCGAAGGCGCTGAGGGTGGCAGAAGCTGGGTCGGTGTACAGGGAGTACTCCTCCCTAAGGGCGTGACAAAGGGATGAATAGCGGTCGCGGATGTTCGGCTGGAGCGTTTCCATGAAAACGTGGACGTTTCGAGTCGTGGTTTTCCACACTAGTTTGAGTTTTTCGCGCGCTGAGGGGCGTGATAAGTCGAGGAGGCAGCGATCGATCTCCCTTAGGTAGTCATCGATGCTCGAGTCGTGATTATCGGGATTGAAGCGCTCTACATCTTTTGCAAGAGACTCAATCTGCCGGGTACGCAGGCCTCCAAGGTTGATGGGGCCTGGGCCGTCCGAGTCGTCTGAGTCTCCATACTCGCGATGGTGGTAACGACGGTCATCCTCCCTCCCTGAGGGGGATGAGGTCAGTTCTTGTTGTGCGCGTGAACTGCGTGGAGGATTGCGTTCGCCTGAGGTGGGTTTGAAGCTACCTGGGCTGGCTAGGACCTGGTGTTGGTCCTCTCTACTCCTAGTTGGGGAACGCGGTTTGTCGAGACGCAGGCTGGGGCGGCTCTCGGGGAATGAGGGACCCGAGACCAAGAAATGACTGGGCTGAGGGGCTCGATAGGGGGTAGTGGTACCTACCGGGGCTGCTGGAGCACCTTGAAGCGCTTTCAGTTTGTCATTACTCTCTAACGCCTTAGAGAGTTCTAGGTTGACCTCTCTGAGATCACTGCGCAAGCTACTATTTTCTAACTGTAGGGCTCTACAGTCGTGTGACAAGTCCTGAACCTCTGTTCGGAGTGTCCGGATCTCGCGTTGCTGCTTGTCGCTCTGTGCCCGGGTGCGGGCAGCTTGCAGCTGCATTTTCTGATGATAGATGAGCAGTATTTCGCCGATTACTTCCTGAATCAGGCGCTCTCGCTTACCTGATGGGTTATTTACATAAGCCACCAGCTGCTCTAACTGCTCGTCACATAGGACAGCAGTGTATTTCGCAAAGTACTCTCTTTCGCTTGCTGAGAGTCTGAGGACATCAGCCACCGCATCTCGCAGTGCGGTGTCTTCTGGAGCTTTAGCTCCAGGAATGGGGGATTGCTCATCGGTCATTCTCTCTAATGAGCGCGGCTCCCAATGGTTGTTAATTCCCTAGTGTTAGAACGGAAACTGTTAGTGTTTACGGTTCTCAGTGAAATGTCTAGTTCTGCGTTGAACTGATTTCTACTGTTAGGTGTTAGTTGTTGTTAGTGTTACTATTCATGCAGGCGCACAGTGAAACGTGTAGCTCTCTGACTTCCGTTTCTACTGCTGCTGCTCTGAGGGTATCACTACTGCTTTGCAGCCAAAGGTGCGAAAATGCTAATGTGGTTTAGCACTTTGGGCCTGTGACAGCTGTGTGTACTGCTATGGGGGGATTTAAGAAAAACAAGCAAAGGATTGGTATTACAAAATAAACGATCAAATCTACTACACAGCTGGCTGTTAGTTTACGAAATGAAACGAATAATTAAACCTGGAAAGGAAATTAAAGTTCAATTAAAATTAAGATTAAAAATCAACAATTACAATCAAAAATTAACTTACAAGAAGAAAATATTTTGAATATCAAAGCCTACCTATTTTGGGAAATAAGTTCCAGGAATTTGGATCATTCAAAAGAAGAAAAAAAATAATTTTTCGAAAAAAAAATATTTTTTTTTTTGAAAATTAATATTTCAAAATTATGGATTAATGTACATATGTATCGTAATAACTGTAATAACGTAGCCTCACACGGGGCACCACTTTGTTGGGATCAATAGGGGCTTGTGTTTGAGTTATCAGCTTTAAGAATCTGAATTCTTGACATCAATAGAATTATTAATGTGAATAACAATTATTAATGATTATTAATAATAACGGGGCACCACCCTGCGAACAGGGACCGATAACCAAACGATAAAACTAAGTCTCATAATTAGTAGTCACTCATCAGTGACAGTGAAGGTTTGAATCCGAGCGCAGGCTACAACATACAGATCATCACATACATATGCACCATTAATCACAGACGACTGCTCTTTAAAGTATACTAGAGTTTATTAAATTAGAATAATAAAAGATCAGATCAATTAATATCGCAATCAACAAACGCCATTATACAATCTTATGTACCTAATATCTAAAGAAATGAAATAAAAGAGGAGGAGGGTGTGTATATAAGTATGTGTGTATGTGTATGTGTGTGTGTGTGTCTGTGTATAAAAGGAAGGGGGGTGAGGGCCCTTAACACTCACAGTCAAAGACTACAAAGATGGCCGCTGGCCACCAAGCAGAAGGGGGTGAGACTGTGGGTTAAAAGGGGAAGGGCTTAAGGTATTACCGCTGAACACCACCAGATGGCGTAGTCGAGGGACTTAGACAAACTGGGGGGGGGGGGGTGAACCTTAAGATGCTACCGTGTCCCGCCACTAGATGGCCTAGTCGAGTGACTTGGGCAAACTGGCGGAGGAGAGGGGGGGGTCGCTGTGTGTGAGCACGTGTGAGAGAGAGAGGGTCAGAGAGAGAGGGGGTCACCTCCTGCTGTGTTGGCAGGAGGGTGAGCCAAGAAAAGGTGGAGAGAAATCGTAAGTCAACATAAATCAAACTTCTGCTGCGATATCCTGAGGAGCATAAGTACGTTATTCTCTCATGCGCAAGCATACCGTTGTCGTCTTGAACTGTCGGCAGCCTACACAGTGATGAACACGGCACTCAGCTCACTCACAGAGCCGAGTTAATGAAGAGAGAAATATCCCACAAAGTTGAATACAAATGAATGACAATAATCCCAAAGAAAACAGTCAATGCAGTTAATACACAATACAAACGGAGCTTCTCTGGTCCGTGATGTTTGTGTATTTACCTCCGTATACTGCGACGGTGTCTTTAACGCGAACAGAATACGGGCAATGCACAGTGGAGCGGAGCTGGGGCCCGCTGAGTGTTGCGCAATACCTTGATATTACGCAATAGTAACGAAACACACAAAAACACGGGAATATCAACATATACATGAATTAACTTGAATGAACTTTAAGTTAATTTAAGCTAAGCTAGCCCAGATGCACAATGAACTTACGTTGGAGACGCTTCTTTGTGGCGGGGAGAGTGGCCGTTGAGAATCGTGCTTTCTTTGTGGTTCTTCCTGAAGAAGAAAAAAAAGTCTTGGGGCGCTGGCTGTTTTGAGCACAGCGGGGCAGCGTTTGCTGTTGCTGGAAGCTTTGCACGGCTTTGCGGTGCTGCTGGGTCCCACTCCTGCAGAGAGAGGGCCTGGTTTCAACGTCGGGCCGAGATACGTGGTCGATTCGTATCTGCCGGTAATGAACGGTGAAGAAGGAGGTTTAGTCGATCTGGTACCGTTGGGTCGTGCACGAAAGAAAAAGCGGCGGAGCGGATGCGGTTCTCGCGGGCTCAGGGCCGTAACTCAGAATATGCGTGGTCTATTTCGGCCGGCGAAATGGCACGTGGTCGCTGAGTTGACGGTGATCGGCCCTCTGGGGCCTCTCCATGAGGTACTGGACGGAGTCCAGAACGAAGAGAGTTTGTGTGCCTCCTTACTCGACGGAGGTCGAGGGGGAAAAAGCGTGGAGGTGTGAACTGCAGTCAGTTTTGTTGAACAGTGGCTGAACCACAGGGGTCCTGGTGCTGTCTTGGCTCTCGGCCAATGAGGTTGCAGCGGTGCTCTCAGGTGACTTCAGGAACCATAGTTTTTTTGGGGGGGGGGGAATTCACACCCTAATGTGAAAGTCCTTCAGAGGGGGTTTGGTGCTCATCAAACCACAATCAGGATGAAACCTTTGCTTGCAAAAGGGAAGGCCTGATTTTCTTTGTTCACAGCACATGTGCAGCCATATGCTCAGACCCCAACACTGTCAAACACTTTGATGCTTGTTTTTAGATTTTCTCGATAAATAATCTTCATGATTATCAACCACACCAGATATGTTTTTAGATTAAACCTTTGTTGCACAACATGAAACTAATAGCCAACAATCGACCGTTAAATATTACAATTACACAGAAAATAGGATAACCACTCTACCCATATTCCTCACCTCTTAACTCCACAAGGAAGTAAAGAACAGTCATCAATGGCAGAAAGCGTGTGAACTGAATCACTGCTCTGTGCCCTCTTGGCGCTCAGTGGGAAATATCACATCTCATCATCGTGGTTTGCGAGACCAAACAATCTACAAACACATTTCTCAAGTCAAAAACTGTAGAAATGATCCTTGAAAGTATAGTCTTAACGATCTTACGGGTGAAAACAGTAATTCATTCACAGGACGATAATTCCCTCTCGGGGTTCCTCTCTGCCATCAACAAGCTCCTCCTCATCTTGCATCTCATCCAGTCATGTGTGTTTATGTAACTGGGCTCGTTCAAGATGAACTGCGCCTCGCCTGGAAAGTACAGGAGAGCAGGCGGCAGCAACAGGGGGCGTTGACAAAAAACTGCGGTCAAGTCGAACTTTTCAGCCGCCTTCAAATAATGAACAGGAAGTCAAAGAAAAAGGTACTTCCTGTTAGATCCGATCTGTAGGCTACTTGTAGTTTACAGGCCTCGTTTGGATTCAGTCACGTGTTTGTAAATATATATTTATGTGAAAACTTGCATAGTGTCTGTCAAACACTTTGATGCTTGTTTTTATATTTTCTCGATAAATAATCTTCATGATTATCAACCACACCAGATATGTTTTTAGATTAAACCTTTGTGGCACAACATGAGACTAATAGTCAACAATCTACCGTTAAATATTACAATTACACAGAAAATAGGATAACCACTCTGCCCGTATTCCTCACCTCTTAACTCCACAAGGAAGTAAAGAACGGTCATCAATGGCAGAAAGCGTGTGAACTGGATCACTGCTCTGTCCCCGCTTGGCGCTTCGTGGGAAATATCACATCTCATCATCGTGGTTAGCGAGACCAAACAATCTACAAACACATTTCTCAAGTCAAAAACTATAGAAATGATCCCTGAAAGTATAGTCTTAACAATGTTAAGGGTGAAAACAGTAATTCATTCACAGGACGATAATTCCCTCTCGGGGTTCCTCTCTGCCATCAACAAGCTCCTCCTCATCTTGCATCTCATCCAGTCATGTGTGTTGATGTAACTGGGCTCGTTCAAGATGAACTGCGCCTCGCCTGGAAAGTAGAGGAGAGCAGGCGGCAGCAACAGGGGGCGTTGACAAAAAAATGCGGTCAAGTCGGACAGTTTTCAGCCGCCTTCAAAGAATGAACAGGAAGTCAAAGAAAAAGGTACTTCCCGTTAGATCCGATCTGTAGGCTACTTGTAGTTTACAGACCTCGTTTGGATTCAGTCACGTGTTTGTAAATATATATTTATGTGGAAACTTGCATATTGTCTGTCAAACACTTTGATGCTTGTTTTTATATTTTCTCGATAAATAATCTTCATGATTATCAACCACACAAGATATGTTTTTAGATTAAACCTTTGTGGCACAACATGAGACTAACAGCCAACAATCTACCGTTAAATATTACAATTACACAGAAAATAGGATAACCACTCTGCCCACATTCCTCACCTCTGAACTCCACAAGGAGGTAAAGAACGGTCATCAATGGCAGAAAGCGTGTGAACTGAATCACTGCTCTGGGCCCGCTTGGCGCTCAGTGGGAAATATCACATCTCATCATCGTGGTTAGCGAGACCAAACAATCTACAAACACATTTCTCAAGTCAAAAACTATAGAAATGATCCCTGAAAGTATAGTCTTAACGATCTTACGGGTGAAAACAGTAATTCATTCACAGGACGATAATTCCCTCTCGGGGTTCCTCTCTGCCATCAACAAGCTCCTCCTCATCTTGCATCTCATCCAGTCATGTGTGTTGATGTAACTGGGCTCGTTCAAGATGAACTGCGCCTCGCCTGGAAAGTACAGGAGAGCAGGCGGCAGCAACAGGGGGCGTTGACAAAAAACTGCGGTCAAGTCGAACTTTTCAGCCGCCTTCAAAGAATGAACAGGAAGTCAAAGAAAAAGGTACTTCCTGTTAGATCCGATCTGTAGGCTACTTGTAGTTTACAGACCTCGTTTGGATTCAGTCATCCAGTCATGTGTGTTTATGTTGTTGTGGAATATTTCTGAAACTGTTCGGGAGAAAGGTGTAAAGTGTTATCAAATCAATGTCAAATGATACAGAGTCTGGATGAACGATCAAAGATGTATAGTCAATTTATTTGCTTGTAAGCAAAAGAGAGAACAGTTCTCAACAGACAGCGTAAAGCAGAGTCTACTGAGGAGTGCCCTGAATTCATCTACATGCATGCTACATTTATACCCACAGAGCAGAGAAACCAGCTGCTGAAACAGGCAATGTCTGGTGTATTTCCCTGCAACAATGGGGTTATATATGGCCTGCAATTGTCTTCTCCTGTGCTCTTTGATCTTTGTGGATGTTTTAGGGTCAGGTAGAGGTTTATGATACAGCTATGTGGACGTTTTCCTTGAAGGCATAGAGTTCTGTTTTGATAACCTGAAGGCGCTCAAAAGCCTGTTTACAAATCCCTTTGTCCCCAGTATGCCCCACAATAAACCCTGTTTTACAATCACACATCATATCTTCTGTAGAGGGTCGTCCTTCAGCTAAAGCTCAACACAAGGAAATTACCGCAATTTTCAGCTTTTCAACAGTTTTCAGCCGCCATCAAAGAATGAACAGGAAGTCAAAGAAGAAGGTACTTCCTGTTAGATCCGATCTGTAGGCTACTTGTAGTTTACAGACCTCGTTTGGATTCAGTCACGTGTTTGTAAATATATATTTATGTGGAAACTTGCATAGTGTCTGTCAAACACTTTGATGCTTGTTTTTATATTTTCTCGATAAATAATCTTCATGATTATCAACCACACCAGATATGTTTTTAGATTAAACCTTTGTTGCACAACATGAAACTAATAGCCGACAATCGACCGTTTAATATTACAATTACACAGAAAATAGGATAACCACTCTGCCCATATTCCTCACCTCTTAACTCCACAAGGAAGTAAAGAACGGTCATCAATGGCAGAAGGCGTGTGAACTGAATCACTGCTCTGTGCCCGCTTGGCGCTTAGTGGGAAATATCACATCTCATCATCGTGGTTAGCGAGACCAAACAATCTACAAACACATTTCTCAAGTCAAAAACTATAGAAATGATCCCTGAAAGTATAGTCTTAACAATCTTAAGGGTGAAAACAGTAATTCATTCACAGGACGATAATTCCCTCTCGGGGTTCCTCTCTGCCATCAACAAGCTCCTCCTCATCTTGCATCTCATCCAGTCATGTGTGTTTATGTAACTGGGCTCGTTCAAGATGAACTGCGCCTCGCCTGGAAAGTACAGGAGAGCAGGCGGCAGCAACAGGGGGCGTTGACAAAAAACTGCGGTCAAGTCGAACTTTTCAGCCGCCTTCAAATAATGAACAGGAAGTCAAAGAAAAAGGTACTTCCTGTTAGATCCGATCTGTAGGCTACTTGTAGTTTACAGGCCTCGTTTGGATTCAGTCACGTGTTTGTAAATATATATTTATGTGAAAACTTGCATAGTGTCTGTCAAACACTTTGATGCTTGTTTTTATATTTTCTCGATAAATAATCTTCATGATTATCAACCACACCAGATATGTTTTTAGATTAAACCTTTGTGGCACAACATGAGACTAATAGTCAACAATCTACCGTTAAATATTACAATTACACAGAAAATAGGATAACCACTCTGCCCGTATTCCTCACCTCTTAACTCCACAAGGAAGTAAAGAACGGTCATCAATGGCAGAAAGCGTGTGAACTGGATCACTGCTCTGTCCCCGCTTGGCGCTTCGTGGGAAATATCACATCTCATCATCGTGGTTAGCGAGACCAAACAATCTACAAACACATTTCTCAAGTCAAAAACTATAGAAATGATCCCTGAAAGTATAGTCTTAACGATCTTATGGGTGAAAACAGTAATTCATTCACAGGACGATAATTCCCTCTCTGGGTTCCTCTCTGCCATCAACAAGCTCCTCCTCATCTTGCATCTCATCCAGTCATGTGTGTTGATGTAACTGGGCTCGTTCAAGATGAACTGCGCCTCGCCTGGAAAGTAGAGGAGAGCAGGCGGCAGCAACAGGGGGCGTTGACAAAAAAATGCGGTCAAGTCGGACAGTTTTCAGCCGCCTTCAAAGAATGAACAGGAAGTCAAAGAAAAAGGTACTTCCCGTTAGATCCGATCTGTAGGCTACTTGTAGTTTACAGACCTCGTTTGGATTCAGTCACGTGTTTGTAAATATATATTTATGTGGAAACTTGCATATTGTCTGTCAAACACTTTGATGCTTGTTTTTATATTTTCTCGATAAATAATCTTCATGATTATCAACCACACAACACATGTTTTTAGATTAAACCTTTGTGGCACAACATGAGACTAACAGCCAACAATCTACCGTTAAATATTACAATTACACAGAAAATAGGATAACCACTCTGCCCACATTCCTCACCTCTGAACTCCACAAGGAGGTAAAGAACGGTCATCAATGGCAGAAAGCGTGTGAACTGAATCACTGCTCTGGGCCCGCTTGGCGCTCAGTGGGAAATATCACATCTCATCATCGTGGTTAGCGAGACCAAACAATCTACAAACACATTTCTCAAGTCAAAAACTATAGAAATGATCCCTGAAAGTATAGTCTTAACGATCTTACGGGTGAAAACAGTAATTCATTCACAGGACGATAATTCCCTCTCGGGGTTCCTCTCTGCCATCAACAAGCTCCTCCTCATCTTGCATCTCATCCAGTCATGTGTGTTGATGTAACTGGGCTCGTTCAAGATGAACTGCGCCTCGCCTGGAAAGTACAGGAGAGCAGGCGGCAGCAACAGGGGGCGTTGACAAAAAACTGCGGTCAAGTCGAACTTTTCAGCCGCCTTCAAAGAATGAACAGGAAGTCAAAGAAAAAGGTACTTCCTGTTAGATCCGATCTGTAGGCTACTTGTAGTTTACAGACCTCGTTTGGATTCAGTCATCCAGTCATGTGTGTTTATGTTGTTGTGGAATATTTCTGAAACTGTTCGGGAGAAAGGTGTAAAGTGTTATCAAATCAATGTCAAATGATACAGAGTCTGGATGAACGATCAAAGATGTATAGTCAATTTATTTGCTTGTAAGCAAAAGAGAGAACAGTTCTCAACAGACAGCGTAAAGCAGAGTCTACTGAGGAGTGCCCTGAATTCATCTACATGCATGCTACATTTATACCCACAGAGCAGAGAAACCAGCTGCTGAAACAGGCAATGTCTGGTGTATTTCCCTGCAACAATGGGGTTATATATGGCCTGCAATTGTCTTCTCCTGTGCTCTTTGATCTTTGTGGATGTTTTAGGGTCAGGTAGAGGTTTATGATACAGCTATGTGGACGTTTTCCTTGAAGGCATAGAGTTCTGTTTTGATAACCTGAAGGCGCTCAAAAGCCTGTTTACAAATCCCTTTGTCCCCAGTATGCCCCACAATAAACCCTGTTTTACAATCACACATCATATCTTCTGTAGAGGGTCGTCCTTCAGCTAAAGCTCAACACAAGGAAATTACCGCAATTTTCAGCTTTTCAACAGTTTTCAGCCGCCATCAAAGAATGAACAGGAAGTCAAAGAAGAAGGTACTTCCTGTTAGATCCGATCTGTAGGCTACTTGTAGTTTACAGACCTCGTTTGGATTCAGTCACGTGTTTGTAAATATATATTTATGTGGAAACTTGCATAGTGTCTGTCAAACACTTTGATGCTTGTTTTTATATTTTCTCGATAAATAATCTTCATGATTATCAACCACACCAGATATGTTTTTAGATTAAACCTTTGTTGCACAACATGAAACTAATAGCCGACAATCGACCGTTTAATATTACAATTACACAGAAAATAGGATAACCACTCTGCCCATATTCCTCACCTCTTAACTCCACAAGGAAGTAAAGAACGGTCATCAATGGCAGAAGGCGTGTGAACTGAATCACTGCTCTGTGCCCGCTTGGCGCTTAGTGGGAAATATCACATCTCATCATCGTGGTTAGCGAGACCAAACAATCTACAAACACATTTCTCAAGTCAAAAACTATAGAAATGATCCCTGAAAGTACAGTCTTAACGATCTTACGGGTGAAAACAGTAATTCATTCACAGGACGATAATTCCCTCTCGGGGTTCCTCTCTGCCATCAACAAGCTCCTCCTCATCTTGCATCTCATCCAGTCATGTGTGTTGATGTAACTGGGCTCGTTCAAGATGAACTGCGCCTCGCCTGGAAAGTACAGGAGAGCAGGCGGCAGCAACAGGGGGCGTTGACAAAAAACTGCGGTCAAGTCGGACAGTTTTCAGCCGCCATCAAAGAATGAACAGGAAGTCAAAGAAAAAGGTACTTCCTGTTAGATCCGATCTGTAGGCTACTTGTAGTTTACAGACCTCGTTTGGATTCAGTCACGTGTTTGTAAATATATATTCATGTGGAAACTTGCATAATGTGTGTCGGTCAAACACTTTGATGTTTGTTTTGATATTTTCTCGATAAATAATATTCATGATTATCAACCACACCAGATATGTTTTTAGATTAAACCTTTGTTGCACAACATGAGACTAATAGCCAACAATCTACCGTTAAATATTACAATTACACAGAAAATAGAATAACCACTCTGCCCATATTCCTCACCTCTTAACTCCACAAGGAAGTAAAGAACGGTCATCAACGGCAGAAAGCGTGTGAACTGAATCACTGCTCTGTGCCCGCTTGGCGCTCAGTGGGAAATATCACATCTCATCATCGTGGTTAGCGAGCCCAAACAATCTAGAAACACATTTCTCAAGTCAAAAACTATAAAAATGATCCCTGAAAGTATAGTCTTAACGATCTTACGGGTGAAAACAGGAATTCATTCACAGGACGATAATTCCCTCTCGGGGTTCCTCTCTGCCATCAACAAGCTCCTCCTCATCTTGCATCTCTTCCAGTCATGTGTGTTTATGTAACTGGGCTCGTTCAAGATGAACTGCGCCTCGCCTGGAAAGTAGAGGAGAGCAGGCGGCAGCAACAGGGGGCGTTGACAAAAAACTGCGGTCAAGTCGAACTTTTCAGCCGCCTTCAAAGAATGAACAGGAAGTCAAAGAAAAAGGTACTTCCTGTTAGATCCGATCTGTAGGCTACTTGTAGTTTACAGACCTCGTTTGGATTCAGTCACGTGTTTGTAAATATATATTCATGTGGAAACTTGCATATTGTCTGTCAAACACTTTGATGCTTGTTTTGATATTTTCTCGATAAATAATCTTCATGATTATCAACCACACCAGATATGTTTTTAGATTAAACCTTTGTTGCACAACATGAGACTAATAGCCAACAATCGACCGTTAAATATTACAATTACACAGAAAATAGGATAACCACTCTGCCCATATTCCTCACCTCTGAACTCCACAAGGAAGTAAAGAACGGTCATCAATGGCATAAAGCGTGTGAACTGAATCACTGCTCTGTGCCCGCTTGGCGCTCAGTGGGAAATATCACATCTCATCATCGTGGTTAGCGAGACCAAACAATCTAGAAACACATTTCTCAAGTCAAAAACTATAAAAATGATCCCTGAAAGTATAGTCTTAACAATGTTAAGGGTGAAAACAGGAATTCATTCACAGGACGATAATTCCCTCTCGGGGTTCCTCTCTGCCATCAACAAGCTCCTCCTCATCTTGCATCTCATCCAGTCATGTGTGTTGATGTAACTGGGCTCGTTCAAGATGAACTGCGCCTCGCCTGGAAAGTAGAGGAGAGCAGGCGGCAGCAACAGGGGGCGTTGACAAAAAACTGCGGTCAAGTCGAACTTTTCAGCCGCCTTCAAAGAATGAACAGGAAGTCAAAGAAAAAGGTACTTCCTGTTAGATCCGATCTGTAGGCTACTTGTAGTTTACAGACCTCGTTTGGATTCAGTCACGTGTTTGTAAATATATATTCATGTGGAAACTTGCATATTGTCTGTCAAACACTTTGATGCTTGTTTTGATATTTTCTCGATAAATAATCTTCATGATTATCAACCACACCAGATATGTTTTTAGATTAAACCTTTGTTGCACAACATGAGACTAATAGCCAACAATCGACCGTTAAATATTACAATTACACAGAAAATAGGATAACCACTCTGCCCATATTCCTCACCTCTTAACTCCACAAGGAAGTAAAGAACGGTCATCAATGGCAGAAGGCGTGTGAACTGAATCACTGCTCTGTGCCCGCTTGGCGCTCAGTGGGAAATATCACATCTCATCATCGTGGTTAGCGAGACCAAACAATCTACAAACACATTTCTCAAGTCAAAAACTATAGAAATGATCCCTGAAAGTATAGTCTCAACAATCTTATGGGTGAAAACAGTAATTCATTCACAGGACGATAATTCCCTCTCGGGGTTCCTCTCTGCCATCAACAAGCTCCTCCTCATCTTGCATCTCATCCAGTCATGTGTGTTGATGTAACTGGGCTCGTTCAAGATGAACTGCGCCTCGCCTGGAAAGTAGAGGAGAGCAGGCGGCAGCAACAGGGGGCGTTGACAAAAAACTGCAGTCAAGTCGAACTTTTCAGCCGCCTTCAAAGAATGAACAGGAAGTCAAAGAAAAAGGTACTTCCTGTTAGATCCGATCTGTAGGCTACTTGTAGTTTACAGACCTCCTTTGGATTCAGTCACGTGTTTGTAAATATATATTTATGTGAAAACTTGCATAGTGTCTGTCAAACACTTTGATGCTTGTTTTTATATTTTCTCGATAAATAATCTTCATGATTATCAACCACACCAGATATGTTTTTAGATTAAACCTTTGTTGCACAACATGAGACTAATAGCCAACAATCGACCGTTAAATACTACAATTACACAGAAAATAGGATAACCACTCTGCCCATATTCCTCACCTCTTAACTCCACAAGGAAGTAAAGAACGGTCATCAATGGCAGAAAGCGTGTGAACTGAATCACTGCTCTGTGCCCGCTTGGCGCTCAGTGGGAAATATCACATCTCATCATCGTGGTTAGCGAGCCCAAACAATCTAGAAACACATTTCTCAAGTCAAAAACTATAAAAATGATCCCTGAAAGTACAGTCTTAACAATCTTACGGGTGAAAACAGTAATTCATTCACAGGACGATAATTCCCTCTCGGGGTTCCTCTCTGCCATCAACAAGCTCCTCCTCATCTTGCATCTCATCCAGTCATGTGTGTTGATGTAACTGGCCTCGTTCAAGATGAACTGCGCCTCGCCTGGAAAGTAGAGGAGAGCAGGCGGCAGCAACAGGGGGCGTTGACAAAAAACTGCGTCAAGTCGAACTTTTCAGCCGCCTTCAAAGAATGAACAGGAAGTCAAAGAAAAAGGTACTTCCTGTTAGATCCGATCTGTAGGCTACTTGTAGTTTACAGACCTCGTTTGGATTCAGTCACGCGTTTGTAAATATATATTCATGTGGAAACTTGCATATTGTCTGTCAAACACTTTGATGCTTGTTTTGATATTTTCTCGATAAATAATCTTCATGATTATCAACCACACCAGATATGTTTTTAGATTAAACCTTTGTTGCACAACATGAGACTAATAGCCAACAATCGACCGTTAAATACTACAATTACACAGAAAATAGGATAACCACTCTGCCCATATTCCTCACCTCTTAACTCCACAAGGAAGTAAAGAACGGTCATCAATGGCAGAAAGCGTGTGAACTGAATCACTGCTCTGTGCCCGCTTGGCGCTCAGTGGGAAATATCACATCTCATCATCGTGGTTAGCGAGCCCAAACAATCTAGAAACACATTTCTCAAGTCAAAAACTATAAAAATGATCCCTGAAAGTACAGTCTTAACAATCTTACGGGTGAAAACAGTAATTCATTCACAGGACGATAATTCCCTCTCGGGGTTCCTCTCTGCCATCAACAAGCTCCTCCTCATCTTGCATCTCATCCAGTCATGTGTGTTGATGTAACTGGCCTCGTTCAAGATGAACTGCGCCTCGCCTGGAAAGTAGAGGAGAGCAGGCGGCAGCAACAGGGGGCGTTGACAAAAAACTGCGGTCAAGTCGAACTTTTCAGCCGCCTTCAAAGAATGAACAGGAAGTCAAAGAAAAAGGTACTTCCTGTTAGATCCGATCTGTAGGCTACTTGTAGTTTACAGGCCTCGTTTGGATTCAGTCACGTGTTTGTAAATATATATTCATGTGGAAACTTGCATAGTGTCAGTCAAACACTTTGATGCTTGTTTTGATATTTTCTCGATCAATAATCTTCATGATTATCAACCACACCAGATATGTTTTTAGATTAAACCTTTGTTGCACAACATGAGACTAATAGCCAACAATCGACCGTTAAATATTACAATTACACAGAAAATAGGATAACCACTCTGCCCATATTCCTCACCTCTGAACTCCACAAGGAAGTAAAGAACGGTCATCAATGGCAGAAAGCGTGTGAACTGAATCACTGCTCTGTGCCCGCTTGGCGCTCAGTGGGAAATATCACATCTCATCATCGTGGTTAGCGAGCCCAAACAATCTAGAAACACATTTCTCAAGTCAAAAACTATAAAAATGATCCCTGAAAGTACAGTCTTAACAATCTTACGGGTGAAAACAGTAATTCATTCACAGGACGATAATTCCCTCTCGGGGTTCCTCTCTGCCATCAACAAGCTCCTCCTCATCTTGCATCTCATCCAGTCATGTGTGTTGATGTAACTGGCCTCGTTCAAGATGAACTGCGCCTCGCCTGGAAAGTAGAGGAGAGCAGGCGGCAGCAACAGGGGGCGTTGACAAAAAACTGCGTCAAGTCGAACTTTTCAGCCGCCTTCAAAGAATGAACAGGAAGTCAAAGAAAAAGGTACTTCCTGTTAGATCCGATCTGTAGGCTACTTGTAGTTTACAGACCTCGTTTGGATTCAGTCACGCGTTTGTAAATATATATTCATGTGGAAACTTGCATATTGTCTGTCAAACACTTTGATGCTTGTTTTGATATTTTCTCGATAAATAATCTTCATGATTATCAACCACACCAGATATGTTTTTAGATTAAACCTTTGTTGCACAACATGAGACTAATAGCCAACAATCGACCGTTAAATACTACAATTACACAGAAAATAGGATAACCACTCTGCCCATATTCCTCACCTCTTAACTCCACAAGGAAGTAAAGAACGGTCATCAATGGCAGAAAGCGTGTGAACTGAATCACTGCTCTGTGCCCGCTTGGCGCTCAGTGGGAAATATCACATCTCATCATCGTGGTTAGCGAGCCCAAACAATCTAGAAACACATTTCTCAAGTCAAAAACTATAAAAATGATCCCTGAAAGTACAGTCTTAACAATCTTACGGGTGAAAACAGTAATTCATTCACAGGACGATAATTCCCTCTCGGGGTTCCTCTCTGCCATCAACAAGCTCCTCCTCATCTTGCATCTCATCCAGTCATGTGTGTTGATGTAACTGGCCTCGTTCAAGATGAACTGCGCCTCGCCTGGAAAGTAGAGGAGAGCAGGCGGCAGCAACAGGGGGCGTTGACAAAAAACTGCGGTCAAGTCGAACTTTTCAGCCGCCTTCAAAGAATGAACAGGAAGTCAAAGAAAAAGGTACTTCCTGTTAGATCCGATCTGTAGGCTACTTGTAGTTTACAGGCCTCGTTTGGATTCAGTCACGTGTTTGTAAATATATATTCATGTGGAAACTTGCATAGTGTCAGTCAAACACTTTGATGCTTGTTTTGATATTTTCTCGATCAATAATCTTCATGATTATCAACCACACCAGATATGTTTTTAGATTAAACCTTTGTTGCACAACATGAGACTAATAGCCAACAATCGACCGTTAAATATTACAATTACACAGAAAATAGGATAACCACTCTGCCCATATTCCTCACCTCTGAACTCCACAAGGAAGTAAAGAACGGTCATCAATGGCAGAAAGCGTGTGAACTGAATCACTGCTCTGTGCCCGCTTGGCGCTCAGTGGGAAATATCACATGTCATCATCGTGGTTCGCGAGACCAAACAATCTACAAACACATTTCTCAAGTCAAAAACTATAGAAATGATCCCTGAAAGTACAGTCTTAACGATCTTACGGGTGAAAACAGTAATTCATTCACAGGACGATAATTCCCTCTCGGGGTTCCTCTCTGCCATCAACAAGCTCCTCCTCATCTTGCATCTCTTCCAGTCATGTGTGTTTATGTAACTGGGCTCGTTCAAGATGAACTGCGCCTCGCCTGGAAAGTAGAGGAGAGCAGGCGGCAGCAACAGGGGGCGTTGACAAAAAACTGCGGTCAAGTCGAACTTTTCAGCCGCCTTCAAAGAATGAACAGGAAGTCAAAGAAAAAGGTACTTCCTGTTAGATCCGATCTGTAGGCTACTTGTAGTTTACAGACCTCGTTTGGATTCAGTCACGTGTTTGTAAATATATATTCATGTGGAAACTTGCATATTGTCTGTCAAACACTTTGATGCTTGTTTTGATATTTTCTCGATAAATAATCTTCATGATTATCAACCACACCAGATATGTTTTTAGATTAAACCTTTGTTGCACAACATGAGACTAATAGCCAACAATCGACCGTTAAATATTACAATTACACAGAAAATAGGATAACCACTCTGCCCATATTCCTCACCTCTGAACTCCACAAGGAAGTAAAGAACGGTCATCAATGGCATAAAGCGTGTGAACTGAATCACTTCTCTGTGCCCGCTTGGCGCTCAGTGGGAAATATCACATCTCATCATCGTGGTTAGCGAGACCAAACAATCTACAAAAACATTTCTCAAGTCAAAAACTATAGAAATGATCCCTGAAAGTACAGTCTTAACGATCTTACGGGTGAAAACAGTAATTCATTCACAGGACGATAATTCCCTCTCGGGGTTCCTCTCTGCCATCAACAAGCTCCTCCTCATCTTGCATCTCATCCAGTCATGTGTGTTGATGTAACTGGGCTCGTTCAAGATGAACTGCGCCTCGCCTGGAAAGTACAGGAGAGCAGGCGGCAGCAACAGGGGGCGTTGACAAAAAACTGCGGTCAAGTCGGACAGTTTTCAGCCGCCATCAAAGAATGAACAGGAAGTCAAAGAAAAAGGTACTTCCTGTTAGATCCGATCTGTAGGCTACTTGTAGTTTACAGACCTCGTTTGGATTCAGTCATCCAGTCATGTGTGTTTATGTTGTTGTGGAATATTTCTGAAACTGTTCGGGAGAAAGGTGTAAAGTGTTATCAAATCAATGTCAAATGATACAGAGTCTGGATGAACGATCAAAGATGTATAGTCAATTTATTTGCTAGTAAGCAAAAGAGAGAACAGTTCTCAACAGACAGCGTAAAGCAGAGTCTACTGAGGAGTGCCCTGAATTCATCTACATGCATGCTACATTTATACCCACAGAGCAGAGAAACCAGCTGCTGAAACAGGCAATGTCTGGTGTATTTCCCTGCAACAATGGGGTTATATATGGCCTGCAATTGTCTTCTCCTGTGCTCTTTGATCTTTGTGGATGTTTTAGGGTCAGGTAGAGGTTTATGATACAGCTATGTGGACGTTTTCCTTGAAGGCATAGAGTTCTGTTTTGATAACCTGAAGGCGCTCAAAAGCCTGTTTACAAATCCCTTTGTCCCCAGTATGCCCCACAATAAACCCTGTTTTACAATCACACATCATATCTTCTGTAGAGGGTCGTCCTTCAGCTAAAGCTCAACACAAGGAAATTACCGCAATTTTCAGCTTTTCAACAGTTTTCAGCCGCCATCAAAGAATGAACAGGAAGTCAAAGAAGAAGGTACTTCCTGTTAGATCCGATCTGTAGGCTACTTGTAGTTTACAGACCTCGTTTGGAATCAGTCACGTGTTTGTAAATATATATTTATGTGAAAACCTGCATGGTGTCTGTCAAACACTTTGATGCTTGTTTTTATATTTTCTCAATAACTAATCTTCATGATTATCAATCACACCAGATATGTTTTTAGATTAAACCTTTGTTGCACAACATGAGACTAATAGCCAACAATCGACCGTTAAATATTACAATTACACAGAAAATAGGATAACCACTCTGCCCATATTCCTCACTTCTTAACTCCACAAGGAAGTAAAGAACGGTCATCAATGGCAGAAAGTGCATGAACTGAATCACTGCTCTGTGCCCGCTTGGCGCTCAGTGGGAAATATCACATCTCATCATCGTGGTTAGCGAGACCAAACAATCTACAAACACATTTCTCAAGTCAAAAACTATAGAAATGATCCCTGAAAGTATAGTCTTAACAATCTTACGGGTGAAAACAGTAATTCATTCACAGGACGATACTTCCCTCTCGGGGTTCCTCTCTGCCATCAACAAGCTCCTCCTCATCTTGCATCTCATCCAGTCATGTGTGTTGATGTAACTGGGCTCGTTCAAGATGAACTGCGCCTCGCCTGGAAAGTAGAGGAGAGCAGGCGGCAGCAACAGGGGGCGTTGACAAAAAACTGCGGTCAAGTCGAACTTTTCAGCCGCCTTCAAAGAATGAACAGGAAGTCAAAGAAAAAGGTACTTCCTGTTAGATCCGATCTGTAGGCTACTTGTAGTTTACAGACCTCGTTTGGATTCAGTCACGTGTTTGCAAATATATATTTATGTGAAAACTTGCATAGTGTCTGTCAAACACTTTGATGCTTGTTTTGATATTTTCTCGATAAATAATCTTCATGATTATCAATCACACCAGATATGTTTTTAGATTAAACCTTTGTTGCACAACATGAAACTAATAGCCAACAATCGACCGTTAAATACTACAATTACACAGAAAATAGGATAACCACTCTGCCCATATTCCTCACCTCTTAACTCCACAAGGAAGTAAAGAACGGTCATCAATGGCATAAAGCGTGTGAACTGAATCACTGCTCTGTGCCCGCTTGGCGCTCAGTGGGAAATATCACATCTCATCATCGTGGTTAGCGAGACCAAACAATCTACAAAAACATTTCTCAAGTCAAAAACTATAGAAATGATCCCTGAAAGTACAGTCTTAACGATCTTACGGGTGAAAACAGTAATTCATTCACAGGACGATAATTCCCTCTCGGGGTTCCTCTCTGCCATCAACAAGCTCCTCCTCATCTTGCATCTCATCCAGTCATGTGTGTTGATGTAACTGGGCTCGTTCAAGATGAACTGCGCCTCGCCTGGAAAGTACAGGAGAGCAGGCGGCAGCAACAGGGGGCGTTGACAAAAAACTGCGGTCAAGTCGAACTTTTCAGCCGCCTTCAAAGAATGAACAGGAAGTCAAAGAAAAAGGTACTTCCTGTTAGATCCGATCTGTAGGCTACTTGTAGTTTACAGACCTCGTTTGGATTCAGTCACGTGTTTGTAAATATATATTTATGTGAAAACTTGCATAGTGTCTGTCAAACACTTTGATGCTTGTTTTTATATTTTCTCGATAAATAATCTTCATGATTATCAACCACACCAGATATGTTTTTAGATTAAACCTTTGTGGCACAACATGACACTAATAGCCAACAATCGACCGTTAAACATTACAATCACACAGAAAATAGGATAACCACTCTGCCCATATTCCTCACCTCTTAACTCCACAAGGAAGTAGAGAACGGTCATCAACGGCAGAAAGCGTGTGAACTGAATCACTGCTCTGTGCCCGCTTGGCGCTCAGTGGGAAATATCACATCTCATCATCGTGGTTAGCGAGCCCAAACAATCTAGAAACACATTTCTCAAGTCAAAAACTATAAAAATGATCCCTGAAAGTATAGTCTTAACAATGTTAAGGGTGAAAACAGGAATTCATTCACAGGACGATAATTCCCTCTCGGGGTTCCTCTCTGCCATCAACAAGCTCCTCCTCATCTTGCATCTCATCCAGTCATGTGTGTTGATGTAACTGGGCTCGTTCAAGATGAACTGCGCCTCGCCTGGAAAGTAGAGGAGAGCAGGCGGCAGCAACAGGGGGCGTTGACAAAAAACTGCGGTCAAGTCGAACTTTTCAGCCGCCTTCAAAGAATGAACAGGAAGTCAAAGAAAAAGGTACTTCCTGTTAGATCCGATCTGTAGGCTACTTGTAGTTTACAGACCTCGTTTGGATTCAGTCACGTGTTTGTAAATATATATTCATGTGGAAACTTGCATATTGTCTGTCAAACACTTTGATGCTTGTTTTGATATTTTCTCGATAAATAATCTTCATGATTATCAACCACACCAGATATGTTTTTAGATTAAACCTTTGTTGCACAACATGAGACTAATAGCCAACAATCGACCGTTAAATACTACAATTACACAGAAAATAGGATAACCACTCTGCCCATATTCCTCACCTCTTAACTCCACAAGGAAGTAAAGAACGGTCATCAATGGCAGAAGGCGTGTGAACTGAATCACTGCTCTGTGCCCGCTTGGCGCTCAGTGGGAAATATCACATCTCATCATCGTGGTTAGCGAGACCAAACAATCTACAAACACATTTCTCAAGTCAAAAACTATAGAAATGATCCCTGAAAGTATAGTCTTAACAATCTTATGGGTGAAAACAGTAATTCATTCACAGGACGATAATTCCCTCTCGGGGTTCCTCTCTGCCATCAACAAGCTCCTCCTCATCTTGCATCTCATCCAGTCATGTGTGTTGATGTAACTGGGCTCGTTCAAGATGAACTGCGCCTCGCCTGGAAAGTAGAGGAGAGCAGGCGGCAGCAACAGGGGGCGTTGACAAAAAACTGCGGTCAAGTCGAACTTTTCAGCCGCCTTCAAAGAATGAACAGGAAGTCAAAGAAAAAGGTACTTCCTGTTAGATCCGATCTGTAGGCTACTTGTAGTTTACAGACCTCCTTTGGATTCAGTCACGTGTTTGTAAATATATATTTATGTGAAAACTTGCATAGTGTCTGTCAA
This sequence comes from Lycodopsis pacificus, assembly GCA_028022725.1. Taxonomy (NCBI): domain Eukaryota; kingdom Metazoa; phylum Chordata; class Actinopteri; order Perciformes; family Zoarcidae; genus Lycodopsis; species Lycodopsis pacificus. The sequence goes on from CM051693.1 coordinate 12,197,066, forward strand.
ACACTTTGATGCTTGTTTTTATATTTTCTCGACAAATAATCTTCATGATTATCAACCACACCAGATATGTTTTTAGATTAAACCTTTGTTGCACAACATGAAACTAATAGCCAACAATCGACCGTTAAATATTACAATTACACAGAAAATAGGATAACCACTCTGCCCATATTCCTCACCTCTTAACTCCACAAGGAAGTAAAGAACAGTCATCAATGGCAGAAAGCGTGTGAACTGAATCACTGCTCTGTGCCCGCTTGGCGCTCAGTGGGAAATATCACATCTCATCATCGTGGTTAGCGAGACCAAACAATCTACAAACACATTTCTCAAGTCAAAAACTATAGAAATGATCCCTGAAAGTACAGTCTTAATGATCTTACGGGTGAAAACAGGAATTCATTCACAGGACGATAATTCCCTCTCGGGGTTCCTCTCTGCCATCAACAAGCTCCTCCTCATCTTGCATCTCATCCAGTCATGTGTGTTGATGTAACTGGGCTCGTTCAAGATGAACTGCGCCTCGCCTGGAAAGTAGAGGAGAGCAGGCGGCAGCAACAGGGGGCGTTGACAAAAAACTGCGTCAAGTCGAACTTTTCAGCCGCCTTCAAAGAATGAACAGGAAGTCAAAGAAAAAGGTACTTCCTGTTAGATCCGATCTGTAGGCTACTTGTAGTTTACAGACCTCGTTTGGATTCAGTCACGCGTTTGTAAATATATATTCATGTGGAAACTTGCATATTGTCTGTCAAACACTTTGATGCTTGTTTTGATATTTTCTCGATAAATAATCTTCATGATTATCAACCACACCAGATATGTTTTTAGATTAAACCTTTGTTGCACAACATGAGACTAATAGCCAACAATCGACCGTTAAATACTACAATTACACAGAAAATAGGATAACCACTCTGCCCATATTCCTCACCTCTTAACTCCACAAGGAAGTAAAGAACGGTCATCAATGGCAGAAAGCGTGTGAACTGAATCACTGCTCTGTGCCCGCTTGGCGCTCAGTGGGAAATATCACATCTCATCATCGTGGTTAGCGAGCCCAAACAATCTAGAAACACATTTCTCAAGTCAAAAACTATAAAAATGATCCCTGAAAGTATAGTCTTAACGATCTTACGGGTGAAAACAGGAATTCATTCACAGGACGATAATTCCCTCTCGGGGTTCCTCTCTGCCATCAACAAGCTCCTCCTCATCTTGCATCTCTTCCAGTCATGTGTGTTTATGTAACTGGGCTCGTTCAAGATGAACTGCGCCTCGCCTGGAAAGTAGAGGAGAGCAGGCGGCAGCAACAGGGGGCGTTGACAAAAAACTGCGGTCAAGTCGAACTTTTCAGCCGCCTTCAAAGAATGAACAGGAAGTCAAAGAAAAAGGTACTTCCTGTTAGATCCGATCTGTAGGCTACTTGTAGTTTACAGACCTCGTTTGGATTCAGTCACGTGTTTGTAAATATATATTCATGTGGAAACTTGCATATTGTCTGTCAAACACTTTGATGCTTGTTTTGATATTTTCTCGATAAATAATCTTCATGATTATCAACCACACCAGATATGTTTTTAGATTAAACCTTTGTTGCACAACATGAGACTAATAGCCAACAATCGACCGTTAAATATTACAATTACACAGAAAATAGGATAACCACTCTGCCCATATTCCTCACCTCTGAACTCCACAAGGAAGTAAAGAACGGTCATCAATGGCATAAAGCGTGTGAACTGAATCACTGCTCTGTGCCCGCTTGGCGCTCAGTGGGAAATATCACATCTCATCATCGTGGTTAGCGAGACCAAACAATCTAGAAACACATTTCTCAAGTCAAAAACTATAAAAATGATCCCTGAAAGTATAGTCTTAACAATGTTAAGGGTGAAAACAGGAATTCATTCACAGGACGATAATTCCCTCTCGGGGTTCCTCTCTGCCATCAACAAGCTCCTCCTCATCTTGCATCTCATCCAGTCATGTGTGTTGATGTAACTGGGCTCGTTCAAGATGAACTGCGCCTCGCCTGGAAAGTAGAGGAGAGCAGGCGGCAGCAACAGGGGGCGTTGACAAAAAACTGCGGTCAAGTCGAACTTTTCAGCCGCCTTCAAAGAATGAACAGGAAGTCAAAGAAAAAGGTACTTCCTGTTAGATCCGATCTGTAGGCTACTTGTAGTTTACAGACCTCGTTTGGATTCAGTCACGTGTTTGTAAATATATATTCATGTGGAAACTTGCATATTGTCTGTCAAACACTTTGATGCTTGTTTTGATATTTTCTCGATAAATAATCTTCATGATTATCAACCACACCAGATATGTTTTTAGATTAAACCTTTGTTGCACAACATGAGACTAATAGCCAACAATCGACCGTTAAATATTACAATTACACAGAAAATAGGATAACCACTCTGCCCATATTCCTCACCTCTTAACTCCACAAGGAAGTAAAGAACGGTCATCAATGGCAGAAGGCGTGTGAACTGAATCACTGCTCTGTGCCCGCTTGGCGCTCAGTGGGAAATATCACATCTCATCATCGTGGTTAGCGAGACCAAACAATCTACAAACACATTTCTCAAGTCAAAAACTATAGAAATGATCCCTGAAAGTATAGTCTCAACAATCTTATGGGTGAAAACAGTAATTCATTCACAGGACGATAATTCCCTCTCGGGGTTCCTCTCTGCCATCAACAAGCTCCTCCTCATCTTGCATCTCATCCAGTCATGTGTGTTGATGTAACTGGGCTCGTTCAAGATGAACTGCGCCTCGCCTGGAAAGTAGAGGAGAGCAGGCGGCAGCAACAGGGGGCGTTGACAAAAAACTGCAGTCAAGTCGAACTTTTCAGCCGCCTTCAAAGAATGAACAGGAAGTCAAAGAAAAAGGTACTTCCTGTTAGATCCGATCTGTAGGCTACTTGTAGTTTACAGACCTCCTTTGGATTCAGTCACGTGTTTGTAAATATATATTTATGTGAAAACTTGCATAGTGTCTGTCAAACACTTTGATGCTTGTTTTTATATTTTCTCGATAAATAATCTTCATGATTATCAACCACACCAGATATGTTTTTAGATTAAACCTTTGTTGCACAACATGAGACTAATAGCCAACAATCGACCGTTAAATACTACAATTACACAGAAAATAGGATAACCACTCTGCCCATATTCCTCACCTCTTAACTCCACAAGGAAGTAAAGAACGGTCATCAATGGCAGAAAGCGTGTGAACTGAATCACTGCTCTGTGCCCGCTTGGCGCTCAGTGGGAAATATCACATCTCATCATCGTGGTTAGCGAGCCCAAACAATCTAGAAACACATTTCTCAAGTCAAAAACTATAAAAATGATCCCTGAAAGTACAGTCTTAACAATCTTACGGGTGAAAACAGTAATTCATTCACAGGACGATAATTCCCTCTCGGGGTTCCTCTCTGCCATCAACAAGCTCCTCCTCATCTTGCATCTCATCCAGTCATGTGTGTTGATGTAACTGGCCTCGTTCAAGATGAACTGCGCCTCGCCTGGAAAGTAGAGGAGAGCAGGCGGCAGCAACAGGGGGCGTTGACAAAAAACTGCGTCAAGTCGAACTTTTCAGCCGCCTTCAAAGAATGAACAGGAAGTCAAAGAAAAAGGTACTTCCTGTTAGATCCGATCTGTAGGCTACTTGTAGTTTACAGACCTCGTTTGGATTCAGTCACGCGTTTGTAAATATATATTCATGTGGAAACTTGCATATTGTCTGTCAAACACTTTGATGCTTGTTTTGATATTTTCTCGATAAATAATCTTCATGATTATCAACCACACCAGATATGTTTTTAGATTAAACCTTTGTTGCACAACATGAGACTAATAGCCAACAATCGACCGTTAAATACTACAATTACACAGAAAATAGGATAACCACTCTGCCCATATTCCTCACCTCTTAACTCCACAAGGAAGTAAAGAACGGTCATCAATGGCAGAAAGCGTGTGAACTGAATCACTGCTCTGTGCCCGCTTGGCGCTCAGTGGGAAATATCACATCTCATCATCGTGGTTAGCGAGCCCAAACAATCTAGAAACACATTTCTCAAGTCAAAAACTATAAAAATGATCCCTGAAAGTACAGTCTTAACAATCTTACGGGTGAAAACAGTAATTCATTCACAGGACGATAATTCCCTCTCGGGGTTCCTCTCTGCCATCAACAAGCTCCTCCTCATCTTGCATCTCATCCAGTCATGTGTGTTGATGTAACTGGCCTCGTTCAAGATGAACTGCGCCTCGCCTGGAAAGTAGAGGAGAGCAGGCGGCAGCAACAGGGGGCGTTGACAAAAAACTGCGGTCAAGTCGAACTTTTCAGCCGCCTTCAAAGAATGAACAGGAAGTCAAAGAAAAAGGTACTTCCTGTTAGATCCGATCTGTAGGCTACTTGTAGTTTACAGGCCTCGTTTGGATTCAGTCACGTGTTTGTAAATATATATTCATGTGGAAACTTGCATAGTGTCAGTCAAACACTTTGATGCTTGTTTTGATATTTTCTCGATCAATAATCTTCATGATTATCAACCACACCAGATATGTTTTTAGATTAAACCTTTGTTGCACAACATGAGACTAATAGCCAACAATCGACCGTTAAATATTACAATTACACAGAAAATAGGATAACCACTCTGCCCATATTCCTCACCTCTGAACTCCACAAGGAAGTAAAGAACGGTCATCAATGGCAGAAAGCGTGTGAACTGAATCACTGCTCTGTGCCCGCTTGGCGCTCAGTGGGAAATATCACATGTCATCATCGTGGTTCGCGAGACCAAACAATCTACAAACACATTTCTCAAGTCAAAAACTATAGAAATGATCCCTGAAAGTACAGTCTTAACGATCTTACGGGTGAAAACAGTAATTCATTCACAGGACGATAATTCCCTCTCGGGGTTCCTCTCTGCCATCAACAAGCTCCTCCTCATCTTGCATCTCTTCCAGTCATGTGTGTTTATGTAACTGGGCTCGTTCAAGATGAACTGCGCCTCGCCTGGAAAGTAGAGGAGAGCAGGCGGCAGCAACAGGGGGCGTTGACAAAAAACTGCGGTCAAGTCGAACTTTTCAGCCGCCTTCAAAGAATGAACAGGAAGTCAAAGAAAAAGGTACTTCCTGTTAGATCCGATCTGTAGGCTACTTGTAGTTTACAGACCTCGTTTGGATTCAGTCACGTGTTTGTAAATATATATTCATGTGGAAACTTGCATATTGTCTGTCAAACACTTTGATGCTTGTTTTGATATTTTCTCGATAAATAATCTTCATGATTATCAACCACACCAGATATGTTTTTAGATTAAACCTTTGTTGCACAACATGAGACTAATAGCCAACAATCGACCGTTAAATATTACAATTACACAGAAAATAGGATAACCACTCTGCCCATATTCCTCACCTCTGAACTCCACAAGGAAGTAAAGAACGGTCATCAATGGCATAAAGCGTGTGAACTGAATCACTTCTCTGTGCCCGCTTGGCGCTCAGTGGGAAATATCACATCTCATCATCGTGGTTAGCGAGACCAAACAATCTACAAAAACATTTCTCAAGTCAAAAACTATAGAAATGATCCCTGAAAGTACAGTCTTAACGATCTTACGGGTGAAAACAGTAATTCATTCACAGGACGATAATTCCCTCTCGGGGTTCCTCTCTGCCATCAACAAGCTCCTCCTCATCTTGCATCTCATCCAGTCATGTGTGTTGATGTAACTGGGCTCGTTCAAGATGAACTGCGCCTCGCCTGGAAAGTACAGGAGAGCAGGCGGCAGCAACAGGGGGCGTTGACAAAAAACTGCGGTCAAGTCGGACAGTTTTCAGCCGCCATCAAAGAATGAACAGGAAGTCAAAGAAAAAGGTACTTCCTGTTAGATCCGATCTGTAGGCTACTTGTAGTTTACAGACCTCGTTTGGATTCAGTCATCCAGTCATGTGTGTTTATGTTGTTGTGGAATATTTCTGAAACTGTTCGGGAGAAAGGTGTAAAGTGTTATCAAATCAATGTCAAATGATACAGAGTCTGGATGAACGATCAAAGATGTATAGTCAATTTATTTGCTAGTAAGCAAAAGAGAGAACAGTTCTCAACAGACAGCGTAAAGCAGAGTCTACTGAGGAGTGCCCTGAATTCATCTACATGCATGCTACATTTATACCCACAGAGCAGAGAAACCAGCTGCTGAAACAGGCAATGTCTGGTGTATTTCCCTGCAACAATGGGGTTATATATGGCCTGCAATTGTCTTCTCCTGTGCTCTTTGATCTTTGTGGATGTTTTAGGGTCAGGTAGAGGTTTATGATACAGCTATGTGGACGTTTTCCTTGAAGGCATAGAGTTCTGTTTTGATAACCTGAAGGCGCTCAAAAGCCTGTTTACAAATCCCTTTGTCCCCAGTATGCCCCACAATAAACCCTGTTTTACAATCACACATCATATCTTCTGTAGAGGGTCGTCCTTCAGCTAAAGCTCAACACAAGGAAATTACCGCAATTTTCAGCTTTTCAACAGTTTTCAGCCGCCATCAAAGAATGAACAGGAAGTCAAAGAAGAAGGTACTTCCTGTTAGATCCGATCTGTAGGCTACTTGTAGTTTACAGACCTCGTTTGGAATCAGTCACGTGTTTGTAAATATATATTTATGTGAAAACCTGCATAGTGTCTGTCAAACACTTTGATGCTTGTTTTTATATTTTCTCAATAACTAATCTTCATGATTATCAATCACACCAGATATGTTTTTAGATTAAACCTTTGTTGCACAACATGAGACTAATAGCCAACAATCGACCGTTAAATATTACAATTACACAGAAAATAGGATAACCACTCTGCCCATATTCCTCACTTCTTAACTCCACAAGGAAGTAAAGAACGGTCATCAATGGCAGAAAGTGCATGAACTGAATCACTGCTCTGTGCCCGCTTGGCGCTCAGTGGGAAATATCACATCTCATCATCGTGGTTAGCGAGACCAAACAATCTACAAACACATTTCTCAAGTCAAAAACTATAGAAATGATCCCTGAAAGTATAGTCTTAACAATCTTACGGGTGAAAACAGTAATTCATTCACAGGACGATACTTCCCTCTCGGGGTTCCTCTCTGCCATCAACAAGCTCCTCCTCATCTTGCATCTCATCCAGTCATGTGTGTTGATGTAACTGGGCTCGTTCAAGATGAACTGCGCCTCGCCTGGAAAGTAGAGGAGAGCAGGCGGCAGCAACAGGGGGCGTTGACAAAAAACTGCGGTCAAGTCGAACTTTTCAGCCGCCTTCAAAGAATGAACAGGAAGTCAAAGAAAAAGGTACTTCCTGTTAGATCCGATCTGTAGGCTACTTGTAGTTTACAGACCTCGTTTGGATTCAGTCACGTGTTTGCAAATATATATTTATGTGAAAACTTGCATAGTGTCTGTCAAACACTTTGATGCTTGTTTTGATATTTTCTCGATAAATAATCTTCATGATTATCAATCACACCAGATATGTTTTTAGATTAAACCTTTGTGGCACAACATGACACTAATAGCCAACAATCGACCGTTAAACATTACAATCACACAGAAAATAGGATAACCACTCTGCCCATATTCCTCACCTCTTAACTCCACAAGGAAGTAGAGAACGGTCATCAACGGCAGAAAGCGTGTGAACTGAATCACTGCTCTGTGCCCGCTTGGCGCTCAGTGGGAAATATCACATCTCATCATCGTGGTTAGCGAGCCCAAACAATCTAGAAACACATTTCTCAAGTCAAAAACTATAAAAATGATCCCTGAAAGTATAGTCTTAACAATGTTAAGGGTGAAAACAGGAATTCATTCACAGGACGATAATTCCCTCTCGGGGTTCCTCTCTGCCATCAACAAGCTCCTCCTCATCTTGCATCTCATCCAGTCATGTGTGTTGATGTAACTGGGCTCGTTCAAGATGAACTGCGCCTCGCCTGGAAAGTAGAGGAGAGCAGGCGGCAGCAACAGGGGGCGTTGACAAAAAACTGCGGTCAAGTCGAACTTTTCAGCCGCCTTCAAAGAATGAACAGGAAGTCAAAGAAAAAGGTACTTCCTGTTAGATCCGATCTGTAGGCTACTTGTAGTTTACAGACCTCGTTTGGATTCAGTCACGTGTTTGTAAATATATATTCATGTGGAAACTTGCATATTGTCTGTCAAACACTTTGATGCTTGTTTTGATATTTTCTCGATAAATAATCTTCATGATTATCAACCACACCAGATATGTTTTTAGATTAAACCTTTGTTGCACAACATGAGACTAATAGCCAACAATCGACCGTTAAATACTACAATTACACAGAAAATAGGATAACCACTCTGCCCATATTCCTCACCTCTTAACTCCACAAGGAAGTAAAGAACGGTCATCAATGGCAGAAGGCGTGTGAACTGAATCACTGCTCTGTGCCCGCTTGGCGCTCAGTGGGAAATATCACATCTCATCATCGTGGTTAGCGAGACCAAACAATCTACAAACACATTTCTCAAGTCAAAAACTATAGAAATGATCCCTGAAAGTATAGTCTTAACAATCTTATGGGTGAAAACAGTAATTCATTCACAGGACGATAATTCCCTCTCGGGGTTCCTCTCTGCCATCAACAAGCTCCTCCTCATCTTGCATCTCATCCAGTCATGTGTGTTGATGTAACTGGGCTCGTTCAAGATGAACTGCGCCTCGCCTGGAAAGTAGAGGAGAGCAGGCGGCAGCAACAGGGGGCGTTGACAAAAAACTGCGGTCAAGTCGAACTTTTCAGCCGCCTTCAAAGAATGAACAGGAAGTCAAAGAAAAAGGTACTTCCTGTTAGATCCGATCTGTAGGCTACTTGTAGTTTACAGACCTCCTTTGGATTCAGTCACGTGTTTGTAAATATATATTTATGTGAAAACTTGCATAGTGTCTGTCAAACACTTTGATGCTTGTTTTTATATTTTCTCGACAAATAATCTTCATGATTATCAACCACACCAGATATGTTTTTAGATTAAACCTTTGTTGCACAACATGAAACTAATAGCCAACAATCGACCGTTAAATATTACAATTACACAGAAAATAGGATAACCACTCTGCCCATATTCCTCACCTCTTAACTCCACAAGGAAGTAAAGAACAGTCATCAATGGCAGAAAGCGTGTGAACTGAATCACTGCTCTGTGCCCGCTTGGCGCTCAGTGGGAAATATCACATCTCATCATCGTGGTTAGCGAGACCAAACAATCTACAAACACATTTCTCAAGTCAAAAACTATAGAAATGATCCCTGAAAGTACAGTCTTAATGATCTTACGGGTGAAAACAGGAATTCATTCACAGGACGATAATTCCCTCTCGGGGTTCCTCTCTGCCATCAACAAGCTCCTCCTCATCTTGCATCTCATCCAGTCATGTGTGTTGATGTAACTGGGCTCGTTCAAGATGAACTGCGCCTCGCCTGGAAAGTAGAGGAGAGCAGGCGGCAGCAACAGGGGGCGTTGACAAAAAACTGCGTCAAGTCGAACTTTTCAGCCGCCTTCAAAGAATGAACAGGAAGTCAAAGAAAAAGGTACTTCCTGTTAGATCCGATCTGTAGGCTACTTGTAGTTTACAGACCTCGTTTGGATTCAGTCACGCGTTTGTAAATATATATTCATGTGGAAACTTGCATATTGTCTGTCAAACACTTTGATGCTTGTTTTGATATTTTCTCGATAAATAATCTTCATGATTATCAACCACACCAGATATGTTTTTAGATTAAACCTTTGTTGCACAACATGAGACTAATAGCCAACAATCGACCGTTAAATACTACAATTACACAGAAAATAGGATAACCACTCTGCCCATATTCCTCACCTCTTAACTCCACAAGGAAGTAAAGAACGGTCATCAATGGCAGAAAGCGTGTGAACTGAATCACTGCTCTGTGCCCGCTTGGCGCTCAGTGGGAAATATCACATCTCATCATCGTGGTTAGCGAGCCCAAACAATCTACAAACACATTTCTCAAGTCAAAAACTATAAAAATGATCCCTGAAAGTACAGTCTTAACGATCTTACGGGTGAAAACAGTAATTCATTCACAGGACGATAATTCCCTCTCGGGGTTCCTCTCTGCCATCAACAAGCTCCTCCTCATCTTGCATCTCTTCCAGTCATGTGTGTTGATGTAACTGGCCTCGTTCAAGATGAACTGCGCCTCGCCTGGAAAGTAGAGGAGAGCAGGCGGCAGCAACAGGGGGCGTTGACAAAAAACTGCGGTCAAGTCGAACTTTTCAGCCGCCTTCAAAGAATGAACAGGAAGTCAAAGAAAAAGGTACTTCCTGTTAGATCCGATCTGTAGGCTACTTGTAGTTTACAGGCCTCGTTTGGATTCAGTCACGTGTTTGTAAATATATATTCATGTGGAAACTTGCATATTGTCTGTCAAACACTTTGATGCTTGTTTTGATATTTTCTCGATAAATAATCTTCATGATTATCAACCACACCAGATATGTTTTTAGATTAAACCTTTGTTGCACAACATGAGACTAATAGCCAACAATCGACCGTTAAATATTACAATTACACAGAAAATAGGATAACCACTCTGCCCATATTCCTCACCTCTGAACTCCACAAGGAAGTAAAGAACGGTCATCAATGGCATAAAGCGTGTGAACTGAATCACTTCTCTGTGCCCGCTTGGCGCTCAGTGGGAAATATCACATCTCATCATCGTGGTTAGCGAGACCAAACAATCTACAAAAACATTTCTCAAGTCAAAAACTATAGAAATGATCCCTGAAAGTACAGTCTTAACGATCTTACGGGTGAAAACAGTAATTCATTCACAGGACGATAATTCCCTCTCGGGGTTCCTCTCTGCCATCAACAAGCTCCTCCTCATCTTGCATCTCATCCAGTCATGTGTGTTGATGTAACTGGGCTCGTTCAAGATGAACTGCGCCTCGCCTGGAAAGTAGAGGAGAGCAGGCGGCAGCAACAGGGGGCGTTGACAAAAAACTGCGGTCAAGTCGAACTTTTCAGCCGCCTTCAAAGAATGAACAGGAAGTCAAAGAAAAAGGTACTTCCTGTTAGATCCGATCTGTAGGCTACTTGTAGTTTACAGACCTCCTTTGGATTCAGTCACGTGTTTGTAAATATATATTTATGTGAAAACTTGCATATTGTCTGTCAAACACTTTGATGCTTGTTTTTATATTTTCTCGATAAATAATCTTCATGATTATCAACCACACCAGATATGTTTTTAGATTAAACCTTTGTTGCACAACATGAAACTAATAGCCAACAATCGACCGTTAAATATTACAATTACACAGAAAATAGGATAACCACTCTGCCCATATTCCTCACCTCTTAACTCCACAAGGAAGTAAAGAACAGTCATCAATGGCAGAAAGCGTGTGAACTGAATCACTGCTCTGTGCCCGCTTGGCGCTCAGTGGGAAATATCACATCTCATCATCGTGGTTAGCGAGACCAAACAATCTACAAACACATTTCTCAAGTCAAAAACTATAGAAATGATCCCTGAAAGTACAGTCTTAATGATCTTACGGGTGAAAACAGGAATTCATTCACAGGACGATAATTCCCTCTCGGGGTTCCTCTCTGCCATCAACAAGCTCCTCCTCATCTTGCATCTCATCCAGTCATGTGTGTTGATGTAACTGGGCTCGTTCAAGATGAACTGCGCCTCGCCTGGAAAGTACAGGAGAGCAGGCGGCAGCAACAGGGGGCGTTGACAAAAAACTGCGGTCAAGTCGGACAGTTTTCAGCCGCCATCAAAGAATGAACAGGAAGTCAAAGAAAAAGGTACTTCCTGTTAGATCCGATCTGTAGGCTACTTGTAGTTTACAGACCTCGTTTGGATTCAGTCATCCAGTCATGTGTGTTTATGTTGTTGTGGAATATTTCTGAAACTGTTCGGGAGAAAGGTGTAAAGTGTTATCAAATCAATGTCAAATGATACAGAGTCTGGATGAACGATCAAAGATGTATAGTCAATTTATTTGCTAGTAAGCAAAAGAGAGAACAGTTCTCAACAGACAGCGTAAAGCAGAGTCTACTGAGGAGTGCCCTGAATTCATCTACATGCATGCTACATTTATACCCACAGAGCAGAGAAACCAGCTGCTGAAACAGGCAATGTCTGGTGTATTTCCCTGCAACAATGGGGTTATATATGGCCTGCAATTGTCTTCTCCTGTGCTCTTTGATCTTTGTGGATGTTTTAGGGTCAGGTAGAGGTTTATGATACAGCTATGTGGACGTTTTCCTTGAAGGCATAGAGTTCTGTTTTGATAACCTGAAGGCGCTCAAAAGCCTGTTTACAAATCCCTTTGTCCCCAGTATGCCCCACAATAAACCCTGTTTTACAATCACACATCATATCTTCTGTAGAGGGTCGTCCTTCAGCTAAAGCTCAACACAAGGAAATTACCGCAATTTTCAGCTTTTCAACAGTTTTCAGCCGCCATCAAAGAATGAACAGGAAGTCAAAGAAGAAGGTACTTCCTGTTAGATCCGATCTGTAGGCTACTTGTAGTTTACAGACCTCGTTTGGAATCAGTCACGTGTTTGTAAATATATATTTATGTGAAAACCTGCATAGTGTCTGTCAAACACTTTGATGCTTGTTTTTATATTTTCTCAATAACTAATCTTCATGATTATCAATCACACCAGATATGTTTCTAGATTAAACCTTTGTTGCACAACATGAGACTAATAGCCAACAATCGACCGTTAAATATTACAATTACACAGAAAATAGGATAACCACTCTGCCCATATTCCTCACCTCTTAACTCCACAAGGAAGTAAAGAACGGTCATCAATGGCAGAAAGCGTGTGAACTGAATCACTGCTCTGTGCCCGCTTGGCACTCAGTGGGAAATATCACATCTCATCATCGTGGTTAGCGAGACCAAACAATCTACAAACACATTGCTCAAGTCAAAAACTATAGAAATGATCCCTGAAAGTATAGTCTTAACAATCTTACGGGTGAAAACAGTAATTCATTCAGAGGACGATAATTCCCTCTCGGGGTTCCTCTCTGCCATCAACAAGCTCCTCCTCATCTTGCATCTCATCCAGTCATGTGTGTTGATGTAACTGGGCTCGTTCAAGATGAACTGCGCCTCGCCTGGAAAGTAGAGGAGAGCAGGCGGCAGCAACAGGGGGCGTTGACAAAAAACTGCGGTCAAGTCGAACTTTTCAGCCGCCTTCAAAGAATGAACAGGAAGTCAAAGAAAAAGGTACTTCCTGTTAGATCCGATCTGTAGGCTACTTGTAGTTTACAGACCTCGTTTGGATGCAGTCACGTGTTTGTAAATATATATTCATGTGAAAACTTGCATAGTGTCTGTCAAACACTTTGATGTTTGTTTTGATATTTTCTCGATCAATAATCTTCATGATTATCAACCACACCAGATATGTTTTTAGATTAAACCTTTGTTGCACAACATGAGACTAATAGCCAACAACCTATCATTAAATATTACAATAACACAGAAAATAGGATAACCACTCTGCCCATATTCCTCACCTCTTAACTCCACAAGGAAGTAAAGAACGGTCATCAATAGCAGAAAGCTTGTGAACTGAATCACTGCTCTGTGCCCGCTTGGCGCTCAGTGGGAAATATCACATCTCATCATCGTGGTTAGCGAGACCAAACAATCTAGAAACACATTTCTCAAGTCAAAAACTATAGAAATGATCCCTGAAAGTATAGTCTTAACAATCTTACGGGTGAAAACAGTAATTCATTCAGAGGACGATAATTCCCTCTCGGGGTTCCTCTCTGCCATCAACAAGCTCCTCCTCATCTTGCATCTCATCCAGTCATGTGTGTTGATGTAACTGGGCTCGTTCAAGATGAACTGCGCCTCGCCTGGAAAGTACAGGAGAGCAGGCGGCAGCAACAGGGGGCGTTGACAAAAAACTGCGGTCAAGTCGAACTTTTCAGCCGCCTTCAAATAATGAACAGGAAGTCAAAGAAAAAGGTACTTCCTGTTAGATCCGATCTGTAGGCTACTTGTAGTTTACAGGCCTCGTTTGGATTCAGTCACGTGTTTGTAAATATATATTTATGTGAAAACTTGCATAGTGTCTGTCAAACACTTTGATGCTTGTTTTTATATTTTCTCGATAAATAATCTTCATGATTATCAACCACACCAGATATGTTTTTAGATTAAACCTTTGTGGCACAACATGAGACTAATAGTCAACAATCTACCGTTAAATATTACAATTACACAGAAAATAGGATAACCACTCTGCCCGTATTCCTCACCTCTTAACTCCACAAGGAAGTAAAGAACGGTCATCAATGGCAGAAAGCGTGTGAACTGAATCACTGCTCTGTGTCCGCTTGGTGCTCAGTGGGAAATATCACATCTCATCATCGTGGTTAGCGAGGCCAAACAATCTAGAAACACATTTCTCAAGTCAAAAACTGTAAAAATGATCCCTGAAAGTACAGTCTTCATGATCTTACGGGTGAAAACAGTAATTCATTCACAGGACGATAATTCCCTCTCGGGGTTCCTCTCTGCCATCAACAAGCTCCTCCTCATCTTGCATCTCATCCAGTCATGTGTGTTGATGTAACTGGGCTCGTTCAAGATGAACTGCGCCTCGCCTGGAAAGTAGAGGAGAGCAGGCGGCAGCAACAGGGGGCGTTGACAAAAAACTGCGTCAAGTCGAACTTTTCAGCCGCCTTCAAAGAATGAACAGGAAGTCAAAGAAAAAGGTACTTCCTGTTAGATCCGATCTGTAGGCTACTTGTAGTTTACAGACCTCGTTTGGATTCAGTCACGCGTTTGTAAATATATATTCATGTGGAAACTTGCATATTGTCTGTCAAACACTTTGATGCTTGTTTTGATATTTTCTCGATCAATAATCTTCATGATTATCAACCACACCAGATATGTTTTTAGATTAAACCTTTGTTGCACAACATGAGACTAATAGCCAACAATCGACCGTTAAATATTACAATTACACAGAAAATAGGATAACCACTCTGCCCATATTCCTCACCTCTGAACTCCACAAGGAAGTAAAGAACGGTCATCAATGGCATAAAGCGTGTGAACTGAATCACTTCTCTGTGCCCGCTTGGCGCTCAGTGGGAAATATCACATCTCATCATCGTGGTTAGCGAGACCAAACAATCTACAAAAACATTTCTCAAGTCAAAAACTATAGAAATGATCCCTGAAAGTACAGTCTTAACGATCTTACGGGTGAAAACAGTAATTCATTCACAGGACGATAATTCCCTCTCGGGGTTCCTCTCTGCCATCAACAAGCTCCTCCTCATCTTGCATCTCATCCAGTCATGTGTGTTGATGTAACTGGGCTCGTTCAAGATGAACTGCGCCTCGCCTGGAAAGTACAGGAGAGCAGGCGGCAGCAACAGGGGGCGTTGACAAAAAACTGCGGTCAAGTCGGACAGTTTTCAGCCGCCATCAAAGAATGAACAGGAAGTCAAAGAAAAAGGTACTTCCTGTTAGATCCGATCTGTAGGCTACTTGTAGTTTACAGACCTCGTTTGGATTCAGTCACGTGTTTGCAAATATATATTTATGTGAAAACTTGCATAGTGTCTGTCAAACACTTTGATGCTTGTTTTGATATTTTCTCGATAAATAATCTTCATGATTATCAATCACACCAGATATGTTTTTAGATTAAACCTTTGTTGCACAACATGAAACTAATAGCCAACAATCGACCGTTAAATACTACAATTACACAGAAAATAGGATAACCACTCTGCCCATATTCCTCACCTCTTAACTCCACAAGGAAGTAAAGAACGGTCATCAATGGCAGAAAGCGTGTGAACTGAATCACTGCTCTGTGCCCGCTTGGCGCTCAGTGGGAAATATCACATCTCATCATCGTGGTTAGCGAGACCAAACAATCTACAAACACATTTCTCAAGTCAAAAACTATAGAAATGATCCCTGAAAGTATAGTCTTAACAATCTTACGGGTGAAAACAGTAATTCATTCAGAGGACGATAATTCCCTCTCGGGGTTCCTCTCTGCCATCAACAAGCTCCTCCTCAACTTGCATCTCATCCAGTCATGTGTGTTGATGTAACTGGGCTCGTTCAAGATGAACTGCGCCTCGCCTGGAAAGTAGAGGAGAGCAGGCGGCAGCAACAGGGGGCGTTGACAAAAAACTGCGGTCAAGTCGAACTTTTCAGCCGCCTTCAAAGAATGAACAGGAAGTCAAAGAAAAAGGTACTTCCTGTTAGATCCGATCTGTAGGCTACTTGTAGTTTACAGACCTCGTTTGGATTCAGTCACGCGTTTGTAAATATATATTTATGTGGAAACTTGCATAGTGTCTGTCAAACACTTTGATGCTTGTTTTGATATTTTCTCGATAAATAATCTTTATGATTATCAATCACACCAGATATGTTTTTAGATTAAACCTTTGTTGCACAACATGAGACTAATAGCCAACAATCTACCGTTAAATACTACAATTACACAGAAAATAGGATAACCACTCTGCCCATATTCCTCACCTCTTAACTCCACAAGGAAGTAAAGAACAGTCATCAATGGCAGAAAGCGTGTGAACTGAATCACTGCTCTGTGCCCGCTTGACGCTCAGTGGGAAATATCACATCTCATCATCGTGGTTAGCGAGACCAAACTATCTACAAACACATTTCTCAAGTCAAAAACTATAGAAATGATCCCTGAAAGTATAGTCTTAACGATCTTACGGGTGAAAACAGTAATTCATTCAGAGGACGATAATTCCCTCTCGGGGTTCCTCTCTGCCATCAACAAGCTCCTCCTCATCTTGCATCTCATCCAGTCATGTGTGTTTATGTAACTGGGCTCGTTCAAGATGAACTGCGCCTCGCCTGGAAAGTACAGGAGAGCAGGCGGCAGCAACAGGGGGCGTTGACAAAAAACTGCGGTCAAGTCAAACTTTTCAGCCGCCTTCAAAGAATGAACAGGAAGTCAAAGAAAAAGGTACTTCCTGTTAGATCCGATCTGTAGGCTACTTGTAGTTTACAGACCTCGTTTGGATTCAGTCACGTGTTTGTAAATATATATTTTTGTGAAAACTTGCATATTGTCTGTCAAACACTTTGATGCTTGTTTTTATATTTTCTCGATAAATAATCTTCATGATTATCAATCACACCAGATATGTTTTTAGATTAAACCTTTGTGGCACAACATGAGACTAACAGCCAACAATCGACCGTTAAATATTACAATTACACAGAAAATAGGATAACCACTCTGCCCATATTCCTCACCTCTGAACTCCACAAGGAAGTAAAGAACGGTCATCAATGGCAGAAAGCGTGTGAACTGAATCACTGCTCTGTGCCCGCTTGGCGCTCAGTGGGAAACATCACATCTCATCATCGTGGTTAGCGAGACCAAACAATCTAGAAACACATTTCTCGAGTCAAAAACTATAGAAATGATCCCTGAAAGTATAGTCTTAACGATCTTACAGGTGAAAACAGTAATTCATTCACAGGACGATAATTCCCTCTCGGGGTTCCTCTCTGCCATCAACAAGCTCCTCCTCATCTTGCATCTCATCCAGTCATGTGTGTTTATGTAACTGGGCTCGTTCAAGATGAACTGCGCCTCGCCTGGAAAGTACAGGAGAGCAGGCGGCAGCAACAGGGGGCGTTGACAAAAAACTGCGGTCAAGTCAAACTTTTCAGCCGCCTTCAAAGAATGAACAGGAAGTCAAAGAAAAAGGTACTTCCTGTTAGATCCGATCTGTAGGCTACTTGTAGTTTACAGACCTCGTTTGGATTCAGTCACGTGTTTGTAAATATATATTTATGTGGAAACTTG
This sequence comes from Lycodopsis pacificus, assembly GCA_028022725.1. Classification (NCBI taxonomy): domain Eukaryota; kingdom Metazoa; phylum Chordata; class Actinopteri; order Perciformes; family Zoarcidae; genus Lycodopsis; species Lycodopsis pacificus. Next base: position 12,215,009 of record CM051693.1, read on the forward strand.
CATATTGTCTGTCAAACACTTTGATGCTTGTTTTGATATTTTCTCGATAAATAATATTCATGATTGTCAACCACACCAGATATGTTTTTAGATTAAACCTTTGTTGCACAACATGAGACTAATAGCCAACAATCGACCGTTAAATACTACAATTACACAGAAAATAGGATAACCACTCTGCCCATATTCCTCACCTCTTAACTCCACAAGGAAGTAAAGAACAGTCATCAATGGCAGAAAGCGTGTGAACTGAATCACTGCTCTGTGCCCGCTTGACGCTCAGTGGGAAATATCACATCTCATCATCGTGGTTAGCGAGACCAAACTATCTACAAACACATTTCTCAAGTCAAAAACTATAGAAATGATCCCTGAAAGTATAGTCTTAACGATCTTACGGGTGAAAACAGTAATTCATTCAGAGGACGATAATTCCCTCTCGGGGTTCCTCTCTGCCATCAACAAGCTCCTCCTCATCTTGCATCTCATCCAGTCATGTGTGTTTATGTAACTGGGCTCGTTCAAGATGAACTGCGCCTCGCCTGGAAAGTACAGGAGAGCAGGCGGCAGCAACAGGGGGCGTTGACAAAAAACTGCGGTCAAGTCAAACTTTTCAGCCGCCTTCAAAGAATGAACAGGAAGTCAAAGAAAAAGGTACTTCCTGTTAGATCCGATCTGTAGGCTACTTGTAGTTTACAGACCTCGTTTGGATTCAGTCACGTGTTTGTAAATATATATTTTTGTGAAAACTTGCATATTGTCTGTCAAACACTTTGATGCTTGTTTTTATATTTTCTCGATAAATAATCTTCATGATTATCAATCACACCAGATATGTTTTTAGATTAAACCTTTGTGGCACAACATGAGACTAACGGCCAACAATCGACCGTTAAATATTACAATTACACAGAAAATAGGATAACCACTCTGCCCATATTCCTCACCTCTGAACTCCACAAGGAAGTAAAGAACGGTCATCAATGGCAGAAAGCGTGTGAACTGAATCACTGCTCTGTGCCCGCTTGGCGCTCAGTGGGAAACATCACATCTCATCATCGTGGTTAGCGAGACCAAACAATCTAGAAACACATTTCTCGAGTCAAAAACTATAGAAATGATCCCTGAAAGTATAGTCTTAACGATCTTACGGGTGAAAACAGTAATTCATTCACAGGACGATAATTCCCTCTCGGGGTTCCTCTCTGCCATCAACAAGCTCCTCCTCATCTTGCATCTCATCCAGTCATGTGTGTTTATGTAACTGGGCTCGTTCAAGATGAACTGCGCCTCGCCTGGAAAGTACAGGAGAGCAGGCGGCAGCAACAGGGGGCGTTGACAAAAAACTGCGGTCAAGTCAAACTTTTCAGCCGCCTTCAAAGAATGAACAGGAAGTCAAAGAAAAAGGTACTTCCTGTTAGATCCGATCTGTAGGCTACTTGTAGTTTACAGACCTCGTTTGGATTCAGTCACGTGTTTGTAAATATATATTTATGTGGAAACTTGCATATTGTCTGTCAAACACTTTGATGCTTGTTTTGATATTTTCTCGATAAATAATATTCATGATTGTCAACCACACCAGATATGTTTTTAGATTAAACCTTTGTTGCACAACATGAGACTAATAGCCAACAATCGACCGTTAAATACTACAATTACACAGAAAATAGGATAACCACTCTGCCCACATTCCTCACCTCTTAACTCCACAAGGAAGTAAAGAACGGTCATCAATGGCAGAAAGCGTGTGAACTGAATCACTGCTCTGTGCCCGCTTGGCGCTCAGTGGGAAATATCACATCTCATCATCGTGGTTAGCGAGACCAAACAATCTACAAACACATTTCTCGAGTCAAAAACTATAGAAATGATCCCTGAAAGTATAGTCTTAACGATCTTACGGGTGAAAACAGTAATTCATTCACAGGACGATAATTCCCTCTCGGGGTTCCTCTCTGCCATCAACAAGCTCCTCCTCATCTTGCATCTCATCCAGTCATGTGTGTTGATGTAACTGGGCTCGTTCAAGATGAACTGCGCCTCGCCTGGAAAGTACAGGAGAGCAGGCGGCAGCAACAGGGGGCGTTGACAAAAAACTGCGGTCAAGTCGAACTTTTCAGCCGCCTTCAAAGAATGAACAGGAAGTCAAAGAAAAAGGTACTTCCTGTTAGATCCGATCTGTAGGCTACTTGTAGTTTACAGACCTCGTTTGGATTCAGTCACGTGTTTGTAAATTTATATTTTTGTGAAAACTTGCATATTGTCTGTCAAACACTTTGATGCTTGTTTTTATATTTTCTCGATAAATAATCTTCATGATTATCAATCACACCAGATATGTTTTTAGATTAAACCTTTGTGGCACAACATGAGACTAATAGCCAACAATCGACCGTTAAATATTACAATTACACAGAAAATAGGATAACCACTCTGCCCATATTCCTCACCTCTTAACTCCACAAGGAAGTAAAGAACGGTCATCAATGGCAGAAAGCGTGTGAACTGAATCACTGCTCTGTGCCCGCTTGGCGCTCAGTGGGAAATATCACATCTCATCATCGTGGTTAGCGAGACCAAACTATCTACAAACACATTTCTCAAGTCAAAAACTATAGAAATGATCCCTGAAAGTATAGTCTTAACGATCTTCCGGGTGAAAACAGTAATTCATTCAGAGGACGATAATTCCCTCTCGGGGTTCCTCTCTGCCATCAACAAGCTCCTCCTCATCTTGCATCTCATCCAGTCATGTGTGTTGATGTAACTGGGCTCGTTCAAGATGAACTGCGCCTCGCCTGGAAAGTACAGGAGAGCAGGCGGCAGCAACAGGGGGCGTTGACAAAAAACTGCGGTCAAGTCAAACTTTTCAGCCGCCTTCAAAGAATGAACAGGAAGTCAAAGAAAAAGGTACTTCCTGTTAGATCCGATCTGTAGGCTACTTGTAGTTTACAGACCTCGTTTGGATTCAGTCACGTGTTTGTAAATATATATTTTTGTGAAAACTTGCATATTGTCTGTCAAACACTTTGATGCTTGTTTTTATATTTTCTCGATAAATAATCTTTATGATTATCAATCACACCAGATATGTTTTTAGATTGAACCTTTGTTGCACAACATGAGACTAATAGCCAACAATCGACCGTTAAATACTACAATTACACAGAAAATAGGATAACCACTCTGCCCATATTCCTCACCTCTTAACTCCACAAGGAAGTAAAGAACAGTCATCAATGGCAGAAAGCGTGTGAACTGAATCACTGCTCTGTGCCCGCTTGGCGCTCAGTGGGAAATATCACATCTCATCATCGTGGTTAGCGAGACCAAACAATCTACAAACACATTTCTCAAGTCAAAAACTATAGAAATGATCCCTGAAAGTATAGTCTTAACGATCTTACGGGTGAAAACAGTAATTCATTCACAGGACGATAATTCCCTCTCGGGGTTCCTCTCTGCCATCAACAAGCTCCTCCTCATCTTGCATCTCATCCAGTCATGTGTGTTGATGTAACTGGGCTCGTTCAAGATGAACTGCGCCTCGCCTGGAAAGTACAGGAGAGCAGGCGGCAGCAACAGGGGGCGTTGACAAAAAACTGCGGTCAAGTCGAACAGTTTTCAGATGCCTTCAAAGAATGAACAGGAAGTCAAAGAAGAAGGTACTTCCTGTTAGATCCGATCTGTAGGCTACTTGTAGTTTACAGACCTCGTTTGGATTCAGTCACGCGTTTGTAAATATATATTTATGTGGAAACTTGCATAGTGTCTGTCAAACACTTTGATGCTTGTTTTGATATTTTCTCGATAAATAATCTTTATGATTATCAATCACACCAGATATGTTTTTAGATTAAACCTTTGTTGCACAACATGAGACTAATAGCCAACAATCGACCGTTAAATACTACAATTACACAGAAAATAGGATAACCACTCTGCCCATATTCCTCACCTCTTAACTCCACAAGGAAGTAAAGAACAGTCATCAACGGCAGAAAGCGTGTGAACTGAATCACTGCTCTGTGCCCGCTTGGCGCTCAGTGGGAAATATCACATCTCATCATCGTGGTTAGCGAGACCAAACTATCTACAAACACATTTCTCAAGTCAAAAACTATAGAAATGATCCCTGAAAGTATAGTCTTCACGATCTTACGGGTGAAAACAGTAATTCATTCACAGGACGATAATTCCCTCTCGGGGTTCCTCTCTGCCATCAACAAGCTCCTCCTCATCTTGCATCTCATCCAGTCATGTGTGTTGATGTAACTGGGCTCGTTCAAGATGAACTGCGCCTCGCCTGGAAAGTACAGGAGAGCAGGCGGCAGCAACAGGGGGCGTTGACAAAAAACTGCTGTCAAGTCGAACTTTTCAGCCGCCTTCAAAGAATGAACAGGAAGTCAAAGAAAAAGGTACTTCCTGTTAGATCCGATCTGTAGGCTACTTGTAGTTTACAGACCTCGTTTGGATTCAGTCACGTGTTTGTAAATATATATTTATGTGGAAACTTGCATATTGTCTGTCAAACACTTTGATGCTTGTTTTTATATTTTCTCGATAAATAATCTTCATGATTATCAACCACACAAGATATGTTTTTAGATTAAACCTTTGTGGCACAACATGAGACTAACAGCCAACAATCGACCGTTAAATATTACAATTACACAGAAAATAGGATAACCACTCTGCCCATATTCCTCACTTCTTAACTCCACAAGGAAGTAAAGAACGGTCATCAATGGCAGAAAGCGTGTGAACTGAATCACTGCTCTGTGCCCGCCTGGCGCTCAGTGGGAAATATCACATCTCATCATCGTGGTTTGCGAGACCAAACAATCTACAAACACATTTCTCAAGTCAAAAACTATAGAAATGATCCCTGAAAGTATAGTCTTAACAATCTTACGGGTGAAAACAGTAATTCATTCACAGGACGATACTTCCCTCTCGGGGTTCCTCTCTGCCATCAACAAGCTCCTCCTCATCTTGCATCTCATCCAGTCATGTGTGTTGATGTAACTGGGCTCGTTCAAGATGAACTGCGCCTCGCCTGGAAAGTAGAGGAGAGCAGGCGGCAGCAACAGGGGGCGTTGACAAAAAACTGCGGTCAAGTCGAACTTTTCAGCCGCCTTCAAAGAATGAACAGGAAGTCAAAGAAAAAGGTACTTCCTGTTAGATCCGATCTGTAGGCTACTTGTAGTTTACAGACCTCGTTTGGATTCAGTCACGTGTTTGCAAATATATATTTATGTGAAAACTTGCATAGTGTCTGTCAAACACTTTGATACTTGTTTTGATATTTTCTCGATAAATAATCTTCATGATTATCAATCACACCAGATATGTTTTTAGATTAAACCTTTGTTGCACAACATGAGACAAATAGCCAACAATCGACCGTTAAATACTACAATTACACAGAAAATAGGATAACCACTCTGCCCATATTCCTCACCTCTTAACTCCACAAGGAAGTAAAGAACAGTCATCAATGGCAGAAAGCGTGTGAACTGAATCACTGCTCTGTGCCCGCTTGGCGCTCAGTGGGAAATATCACATCTCATCATCGTGGTTAGCGAGACCAAACTATCTACAAACACATTTCTCAAGTCAAAAACTATAGAAATGATCCCTGAAAGTATAGTCTTAACGATCTTACGGGTGAAAACAGTAATTCATTCACAGGACGATAATTCCCTCTCGGGGTTCCTCTCTGCCATCAACAAGCTCCTCCTCATCTTGCATCTCATCCAGTCATGTGTGTTTATGTAACTGGGCTCGTTCAAGATGAACTGCGCCTCGCCTGGAAAGTACAGGAGAGCAGGCGGCAGCAACAGGGGGCGTTGACAAAAAACTGCGGTCAAGTCAAACTTTTCAGCCGCCTTCAAAGAATGAACAGGAAGTCAAAGAAAAAGGTACTTCCTGTTAGATCCGATCTGTAGGCTACTTGTAGTTTACAGACCTCGTTTGGATTCAGTCACGTGTTTGCAAATATATATTTATGTGAAAACTTGCATAGTGTCTGTCAAACACTTTGATGCTTGTTTTGATATTTTCTCGATAAATAATCTTCATGATTATCAATCACACCAGATATGTTTTTAGATTAAACCTTTGTTGCACAACATGAGACTAATAGCCAACAATCGACCGTTAAATATTACAATCACACAGAAAATAGGATAACCACTCTGCCCATATTCCTCACCTCTGAACTCCACAAGGAAGTAAAGAACGGTCATCAATGGCAGAAAGCGTGTGAACTGAATCACTGCTCTGTGTCCGCTTGGTGCTCAGTGGGAAATATCACATCTCATCATCGTGGTTAGCGAGGCCAAACAATCTAGAAACACATTTCTCAAGTCAAAAACTATAGAAATGATCCTTGAAAGTATAGTCTTAACGATCTTACGGGTGAAAACAGTAATTCATTCACAGGACGATAATTCCCTCTCGGGGTTCCTCTCTGCCATCAACAAGCTCCTCCTCATCTTGCATCTCATCCAGTCATGTGTGTTTATGTAACTGGGCTCGTTCAAGATGAACTGCGCCTCGCCTGGAAAGTACAGGAGAGCAGGCGGCAGCAACAGGGGGCGTTGACAAAAAACTGCGGTCAAGTCAAACTTTTCAGCCGCCTTCAAAGAATGAACAGGAAGTCAAAGAAAAATGTACTTCCTGTTAGATCCGATCTGTAGGCTACTTGTAGTTTACAGACCTCGTTTGGATTCAGTCACGTGTTTGTAAATATATATTTTTGTGAAAACTTGCATATTGTCTGTCAAACACTTTGATGCTTGTTTTTATATTTTCTCGATAAATAATCTTCATGATTATCAATCACCCCAGATATGTTTTTAGATTAAACCTTTGTGGCACAACATGAGACTAATAGCCAACAATCGACCGTTAAATATTACAATTACACAGAAAATAGGATAACCACTCTGCCCATATTCCTCACCTCTTAACTCCACAAGGAAGTAAAGAACAGTCATCAATGGCAGAAAGCGTGTGAACTGAATCACTGCTCTGTGCCCGCTTGGCGCTCAGTGGGAAATATCACATCTCATCATCGTGGTTAGCGAGACCAAACAATCTACAAACACATTTCTCGAGTCAAAAACTATAGAAATGATCCCTGAAAGTATAGTCTTAACGATCTTACGGGTGAAAACAGTAATTCATTCACAGGACGATAATTCCCTCTCGGGGTTCCTCTCTGCCATCAACAAGCTCCTCCTCATCTTGCATCTCATCCAGTCATGTGTGTTGATGTAACTGGGCTCGTTCAAGATGAACTGCGCCTCGCCTGGAAAGTACAGGAGAGCAGGCGGCAGCAACAGGGGGCGTTGACAAAAAACTGCGGTCAAGTCGAACAGTTTTCAGGTGCCTTCAAAGAATGAACAGGAAGTCAAAGAAAAAGGTACTTCCTGTTAGATCCGATCTGTAGGCTACTTGTAGTTTACAGACCTCGTTTGGATTCAGTCACGCGTTTGTAAATATATATTTATGTGGAAACTTGCATAGTGTCTGTCAAACACTTTGATGCTTGTTTTGATATTTTCTCGATAAATAATCTTTATGATTATCAATCACACCAGATATGTTTTTAGATTAAACCTTTGTTGCACAACATGAGACTAATAGCCAACAATCGACCGTTAAATACTACAATTACACAGAAAATAGGATAACCACTCTGCCCATATTCCTCACCTCTTAACTCCACAAGGAAGTAAAGAACGGTCATCAATGGCAGAAAGCGTGTGAACTGAATCACTGCTCTGTCCCCGCTTGGCGCTCAGTGGGAAATATCACATCTCATCATCGTGGTTAGCGAGACCAAACAATCTAGAAACACATTTCTCAAATCAAAAACTATAGAAATGATCCCTGAAAGTATAGTCTTAACGATCATACGGTTGAAAACAGTAATTCATTCACAGGACGATAATTCCCTCTCGGGGTTCGTCTCTGCCATCAACAAGCTCCTCCTCATCTTGCATCTCATCCAGTCATGTGTGTTGATGTAACTGGCCTCGTTCAAGATGAACTGCGCCTCGCCTGGAAAGTAGAGGAGAGCAGGCGGCAGCAACAGGGGGCGTTGACAAAAAACTGCGGTCAAGTCGGACAGTTTTCAGACGCCTTCAAAGAATGAACAGGAAGTCAAAGAAAAAGGTACTTCCTGTTAGATCCGATCTGTAGGCTACTTGTAGTTTACAGACCTCGTTTGGATTCAGTCACGTGTTTGTAAATATATATTCATGTGGAAACTTGCATAATGTGTGTCGGTCAAACACTTTGATGTTTGTTTTGATATTTTCTCGATCAATAATCTTCATGATTATCAACCACACCAGATATGTTTTTAGATTAAACCTTTGTTGCACAACATGAGACTAATAGCCAACAACCTATCATTAAATATTACAATAACACAGAAAATAGGATAACCACTCTGCCCATATTCCTCACCTCTTAACTCCACAAGGAAGTAAAGAACGGTCATCAATAGCAGAAAGCTTGTGAACTGAATCACTGCTCTGTGCCCGCTTGGCGCTCAGTGGGAAATATCACATCTCATCATCGTGGTTAGCGAGACCAAACAATCTAGAAACACATTTCTCAAGTCAAAAACTATAGAAATGATCCCTGAAAGTATAGTCTTAACAATCTTACGGGTGAAAACAGTAATTCATTCAGAGGACGATAATTCCCTCTCGGGGTTCCTCTCTGCCATCAACAAGCTCCTCCTCATCTTGCATCTCATCCAGTCATGTGTGTTGATGTAACTGGGCTCGTTCAAGATGAACTGCGCCTCGCCTGGAAAGTACAGGAGAGCAGGCGGCAGCAACAGGGGGCGTTGACAAAAAACTGCGGTCAAGTCGGACAGTTTTCAGCCGCCATCAAAGAATGAACAGGAAGTCAAAGAAAAAGGTACTTCCTGTTAGATCCGATCTGTAGGCTACTTGTAGTTTACAGACCTCGTTTGGATTCAGTCACGTGTTTGTAAATATATATTCATGTGGAAACTTGCATAGTGTCTGTCAAACACTTTGATGCTTGTTTTGATATTTTCTCGATAAATAATCTTCATGATTATCAACCACACCAGATATGTTTCTGGATTAAACCTTTGTTGCACAACATGAAACTGATAGTCGACAATCGACCTTTAAATATTACAATTACACAGAAAATAGGATAACCACTCTGCCCACATTCCTCACCTCTTAACTCCACAAGGAAGTAAAGAACGGTCATCAATGGCAGAAAGCGTGTGAACTGAATCACTGCTCTGTGCCCGCTTGGCGCTCCGTGGGAAATATCACATCTCATCATCGTGGTTAGCGAGACCAAACAATCTAGAAACACATTTCTCAAGTCAAAAACTATAGAAATGATCCCTGAAAGTATAGTCTTAACAATCTTAAGGGTGAAAACAGTAATTCATTCACAGGACGATAATTCCCTCTCGGGGTTCCTCTCTGCCATCAACAAGCTCCTCCTCATCTTGCATCTCATCCAGTCATGTGTGTTGATGTAACTGGGCTCGTTCACGATGAACTGCGCCTCGCCTGGAAAGTACAGGAGAGCAGGCGCAGCAACAGGGGGCGTTGACAAAAAACTGCGGTCAAGTCGGACAGTTTTCAGCCGCCATCAAAGAATGAACAGGAAGTCAAAGAAAAAGGTACTTCCTGTTAGATCCGATCTGTAGGCTACTTGTAGTTTACAGGCCTCGTTTGGATTCAGTCACGTGTTTGTAAATATATATTCATGTGGAAACTTGCATAGTGTCGGTCAAACACTTTGATGCTTGTTTTGATATTTTCTCGATCAATAATCTTCATGATTATCAACCACACCAGATATGTTTTTAGATTAAACCTTTGTGGCACAACATGAGACAAATAGCCAACAATCGACCGTTAAATATTACAATCACACAGAAAATAGGATAACCACTCTGCCCATATTCCTCACCTCTGAACTCCACAAGGAAGTAAAGAACGGTCATCAATGGCAGAAAGCGTGTGAACTGAATCACTGCTCTGTGTCCGCTTGGTGCTCAGTGGGAAATATCACATCTCATCATCGTGGTTAGCGAGACCAAACAATCTAGAAACACATTTCTCAAGTCAAAAACTATAAAAATGATCCCTGAAAGTATAGTCTTAACGATCTTACGGGTGAAAACAGTAATTCATTCACAGGACGATAATTCCCTCTCGGGGTTCCTCTCTGCCATCAACAAGCTCCTCCTCATCTTGCATCTCATCCAGTCATGTGTGTTGATGTAACTGGGCTCGTTCAAGATGAACTGCGCCTCGCCTGGAAAGTAGAGGAGAGCAGGCGGCAGCAACAGGGGGCGTTGACAAAAAACTGCGGTCAAGTCGGACAGTTTTCAGCCGCCATCAAAGAATGAACAGGAAGTCAAAGAAAAAGGTACTTCCTGTTAGATCCGATCTGTAGGCTACTTGTAGTTTACAGGCCTCGTTTGGATTCAGTCACGTGTTTGGAAATATATATTTATGTGAAAACTTGCATAGTGTCTGTCAAACACTCTGATGCTTGTTTTTATATTTTCTCGATAAATAATCTTCATGATTGTCAACCACACCAGATATGTTTTTAGATTAAACCTTTCTTGCACAACATGAGACTAATAGCCAACAATCGACCGTTAAATATTACAATTACACAGAAAATAGGATAACCACTCTGCCCATATTCCTCACCTCTGAACTCCACAAGGAAGTAAAGAACGGTCATCAATGGCAGAAAGCGTGTGAACTGAATCACTTCTCTGTGCCCGCTTGGCGCTCAGTGGGAAATATCACATCTCATCATCGTGGTTAGCGAGACCAAACAATCTACAAAAACATTTCTCAAGTCAAAAACTATAGAAATGATCCCTGAAAGTACAGTCTTAACGATCTTACGGGTGAAAACAGTAATTCATTCACAGGACGATAATTCCCTCTCGGGGTTCCTCTCTGCCATCAACAAGCTCCTCCTCATCTTGCATCTCATCCAGTCATGTGTGTTGATGTAACTGGGCTCGTTCAAGATGAACTGCGCCTCGCCTGGAAAGTACAGGAGAGCAGGCGGCAGCAACAGGGGGCGTTGACAAAAAACTGCGGTCAAGTCGAACTTTTCAGCCGCCTTCAAAGAATGAACAGGAAGTCAAAGAAAAAGGTACTTCCTGTTAGATCCGATCTGTAGGCTACTTGTAGTTTACAGACCTCGTTTGGATGCAGTCACGTGTTTGTAAATATATATTCATGTGAAAACTTGCATAGTGTCTGTCAAACACTTCGATGCTTGTTTTGATATTTGCTCGATAAATAATCTTCATGATTATCAATCACACCAGATATGTTTTTAGATTAAACCTTTGTGGCACAACATGAGACTAATAGCCAACAATCGACCGTTAAATATTACAATCACACAGAAAATAGGATAACCACTCTGCCCATATTCCTCACCTCTGAACTCCACAAGGAAGTAAAGAACGGTCATCAATGGCAGAAAGCGTGTGAACTGAATCACTGCTCTGTGCCAGCTTGGCGCTCAGTGGGAAATATCACATCTCATCATCGTGGTTAGCGAGACCAAACAATCTACAAACACATTTCTCAAGTCAAAAACTATAGAAATGATCCCTGAAAGTATAGTCTTAACGATCTTATGGGTGAAAACAGTAATTCATTCACAGGACGATAATTCCCTCTCGGGGTTCCTCTCTGCCATCAACAAGCTCCTCCTCATCTTGCATCTCATCCAGTCATGTGTGTTTATGTAACTGGGCTCGTTCAAGATGAACTGCGCCTCGCCTGGAAAGTACAGGAGAGCAGGCGCAGCAACAGGGGGCGTTGACAAAAAACTGCTGTCAAGTCGAACTTTTCAGCCGCCTTCAAAGAATGAACAGGAAGTCAAAAAAAAAGGTACTTCCTGTTAGATCCGATCTGTAGGCTACTTTTAGTTTACAGACCTCGTTTGGATTCAGTCACGTGTTTGTAAATATATATTTATGTGGAAACTTGCATATTGTCTGTCAAACACTTTGATGTTTGTTTTGATATTTTCTCGATAAATAATATTCATGATTGTCAACCACACCAGATATGTTTTTAGATTAAACCTTTGTTGCACAACATGAGACTAATAGCCAACAACCTATCATTAAATATTACAATCACACAGAAAATAGGATAACCACTCTGCCCATATTCCTCACCTCTTAACTCCACAAGGAAGTAAAGAACAGTCATCAATGGCAGAAAGCGTGTGAACTGAATCACTGCTCTGTGCCCGCTTGGCGCTCAGTGGGAAATATCACATCTCATCATCGTGGTTAGCGAGACCAAACAATCTACAAACACATTTCTCAAGTCAAAAACTATAGAAATGATCCCTGAAAGTATAGTCTTAACGATCTTACGGGTGAAAACAGTAATTCATTCACAGGACGATAATTCCCTCTCGGGGTTCCTCTCTGCCATCAACAAGCTCCTCCTCATCTTGCATCTCATCCAGTCATGTGTGTTGATGTAACTGGGCTCGTTCAAGATGAACTGCGCCTCGCCTGGAAAGTACAGGAGAGCAGGCGGCAGCAACAGGGGGCGTTGACAAAAAACTGCGGTCAAGTCGAACAGTTTTCAGGTGCCTTCAAAGAATGAACAGGAAGTCAAAGAAAAAGGTACTTCCTGTTAGATCCGATCTGTAGGCTACTTGTAGTTTACAGACCTCGTTTGGATTCAGTCACGCGTTTGTAAATATATATTTATGTGGAAACTTGCATAGTGTCTGTCAAACACTTTGATGCTTGTTTTGATATTTTCTCGATAAATAATCTTTATGATTATCAATCACACCAGATATGTTTTTAGATTAAACCTTTGTTGCACAACATGAGACTAATAGCCAACAATCTACCGTTAAATACTACAATTACACAGAAAATAGGATAACCACTCTGCCCATATTCCTCACCTCTTAACTCCACAAGGAAGTAAAGAACAGTCATCAATGGCAGAAAGCGTGTGAACTGAATCACTGCTCTGTGCCCGCTTGACGCTCAGTGGGAAATATCACATCTCATCATCGTGGTTAGCGAGACCAAACTATCTACAAACACATTTCTCAAGTCAAAAACTATAGAAATGATCCCTGAAAGTATAGTCTTAACGATCTTACGGGTGAAAACAGTAATTCATTCAGAGGACGATAATTCCCTCTCGGGGTTCCTCTCTGCCATCAACAAGCTCCTCCTCATCTTGCATCTCATCCAGTCATGTGTGTTTATGTAACTGGGCTCGTTCAAGATGAACTGCGCCTCGCCTGGAAAGTACAGGAGAGCAGGCGGCAGCAACAGGGGGCGTTGACAAAAAACTGCGGTCAAGTCAAACTTTTCAGCCGCCTTCAAAGAATGAACAGGAAGTCAAAGAAAAAGGTACTTCCTGTTAGATCCGATCTGTAGGCTACTTGTAGTTTACAGACCTCGTTTGGATTCAGTCACGTGTTTGTAAATATATATTTTTGTGAAAACTTGCATATTGTCTGTCAAACACTTTGATGCTTGTTTTTATATTTTCTCGATAAATAATCTTCATGATTATCAATCACACCAGATATGTTTTTAGATTAAACCTTTGTGGCACAACATGAGACTAATAGCCAACAATCGACCGTTAAATATTACAATTACACAGAAAATAGGATAACCACTCTGCCCATATTCCTCACCTCTGAACTCCACAAGGAAGTAAAGAACGGTCATCAATGGCAGAAAGCGTGTGAACTGAATCACTGCTCTGTGCCCGCTTGGCGCTCAGTGGGAAACATCACATCTCATCATCTTGGTTAGCGAGACCAAACAATCTAGAAACACATTTCTCGAGTCAAAAACTATAGAAATGATCCCTGAAAGTATAGTCTTAACGATCTTACGGGTGAAAACAGTAATTCATTCACAGGACGATAATTCCCTCTCGGGGTTCCTCTCTGCCATCAACAAGCTCCTCCTCATCTTGCATCTCATCCAGTCATGTGTGTTTATGTAACTGGGCTCGTTCAAGATGAACTGCGCCTCGCCTGGAAAGTACAGGAGAGCAGGCGGCAGCAACAGGGGGCGTTGACAAAAAACTGCGGTCAAGTCAAACTTTTCAGCCGCCTTCAAAGAATGAACAGGAAGTCAAAGAAAAAGGTACTTCCTGTTAGATCCGATCTGTAGGCTACTTGTAGTTTACAGACCTCGTTTGGATTCAGTCACGTGTTTGTAAATATATATTTATGTGGAAACTTGCATATTGTCTGTCAAACACTTTGATGCTTGTTTTGATATTTTCTCGATAAATAATATTCATGATTGTCAACCACACCAGATATGTTTTTAGATTAAACCTTTGTTGCACAACATGAGACTAATAGCCAACAATCGACCGTTAAATACTACAATTACACAGAAAATAGGATAACCACTCTGCCCACATTCCTCACCTCTTAACTCCACAAGGAAGTAAAGAACGGTCATCAATGGCAGAAAGCGTGTGAACTGAATCACTGCTCTGTGCCCGCTTGGCGCTCAGTGGGAAATATCACATCTCATCATCGTGGTTAGCGAGACCAAACAATCTACAAACACATTTCTCGAGTCAAAAACTATAGAAATGATCCCTGAAAGTATAGTCTTAACGATCTTACGGGTGAAAACAGTAATTCATTCACAGGACGATAATTCCCTCTCGGGGTTCCTCTCTGCCATCAACAAGCTCCTCCTCATCTTGCATCTCATCCAGTCATGTGTGTTGATGTAACTGGGCTCGTTCAAGATGAACTGCGCCTCGCCTGGAAAGTAGAGGAGAGCAGGCGGCAGCAACAGGGGGCGTTGACAAAAAACTGCGGTCAAGTCAAACTTTTCAGCCGCCTTCAAAGAATGAACAGGAAGTCAAAGAAAAAGGTACTTCCTGTTAGATCCGATCTGTAGGCTACTTGTAGTTTACAGACCTCGTTTGGATTCAGTCACGTGTTTGTAAATTTATATTTTTGTGAAAACTTGCATATTGTCTGTCAAACACTTTGATGCTTGTTTTTATATTTTCTCGATAAATAATCTTCATGATTATCAATCACACCAGATATGTTTTTAGATTAAACCTTTGTGGCACAACATGAGACTAATAGCCAACAATCGACCGTTAAATATTACAATTACACAGAAAATAGGATAACCACTCTGCCCATATTCCTCACCTCTTAACTCCACAAGGAAGTAAAGAACGGTCATCAATGGCAGAAAGCGTGTGAACTGAATCACTGCTCTGTGCCCGCTTGGCGCTCAGTGGGAAATATCACATCTCATCATCGTGGTTAGCGAGACCAAACTATCTACAAACACATTTCTCAAGTCAAAAACTATAGAAATGATCCCTGAAAGTATAGTCTTAACGATCTTCCGGGTGAAAACAGTAATTCATTCAGAGGACGATAATTCCCTCTCGGGGTTCCTCTCTGCCATCAACAAGCTCCTCCTCATCTTGCATCTCATCCAGTCATGTGTGTTGATGTAACTGGGCTCGTTCAAGATGAACTGCGCCTCGCCTGGAAAGTACAGGAGAGCAGGCGGCAGCAACAGGGGGCGTTGACAAAAAACTGCGGTCAAGTCAAACTTTTCAGCCGCCTTCAAAGAATGAACAGGAAGTCAAAGAAAAAGGTACTTCCTGTTAGATCCGATCTGTAGGCTACTTGTAGTTTACAGACCTCGTTTGGATTCAGTCACGTGTTTGTAAATATATATTTTTGTGAAAACTTGCATATTGTCTGTCAAACACTTTGATGCTTGTTTTTATATTTTCTCGATAAATAATCTTCATGATTATCAATCACACCAGATATGTTTTTAGATTAAACCTTTGTGGCACAACATGAGACTAATAGTCAACAATCGACCGTTAAATATTACAATTACACAGAAAATAGGATAACCACTCTGCCCACATTCCTCACCTCTTAACTCCACAAGGAAGTAAAGAACGGTCATCAATGGCAGAAAGCGTGTGAACTGAATCACTGCTCTGTGCCCGCTTGGCGCTCAGTGGGAAATATCACATCTCATCATCGTGGTTAGCGAGACCAAACAATCTAGAAACACATTTCTCGAGTCAAAAACTATAGAAATGATCCCTGAAAGTATAGTCTTCACGATCTTACGGGTGAAAACAGTAATTCATTCACAGGACGATAATTCCCTCTCGGGGTTCCTCTCTGCCATCAACAAGCTCCTCCTCATCTTGCATCTCATCCAGTCATGTGTGTTGATGTAACTGGGCTCGTTCAAGATGAACTGCGCCTCGCCTGGAAAGTACAGGAGAGCAGGCGGCAGCAACAGGGGGCGTTGACAAAAAACTGCTGTCAAGTCGAACTTTTCAGCCGCCTTCAAAGAATGAACAGGAAGTCAAAGAAAAAGGTACTTCCTGTTAGATCCGATCTGTAGGCTACTTGTAGTTTACAGACCTCGTTTGGATTCAGTCACGCGTTTGTAAATATATATTTATGTGGAAACTTGCATAGTGTCTGTCAAACACTTTGATGCTTGTTTTGATATTTTCTCGATAAATAATCTTTATGATTATCAATCACACCAGATATGTTTTTAGATTGAACCTTTGTTGCACAACATGAGACTAATAGCCAACAATCGACCGTTAAATACTACAATTACACAGAAAATAGGATAACCACTCTGCCCATATTCCTCACCTCTTAACTCCACAAGGAAGTAAAGAACAGTCATCAACGGCAGAAAGCGTGTGAACTGAATCACTGCTCTGTGCCCGCTTGGCGCTCAGTGGGAAATATCACATCTCATCATCGTGGTTAGCGAGACCAAACTATCTACAAACACATTTCTCAAGTCAAAAACTATAGAAATGATCCCTGAAAGTATAGTCTTCACGATCTTACGGGTGAAAACAGTAATTCATTCACAGGACGATAATTCCCTCTCGGGGTTCCTCTCTGCCATCAACAAGCTCCTCCTCATCTTGCATCTCATCCAGTCATGTGTGTTGATGTAACTGGGCTCGTTCAAGATGAACTGCGCCTCGCCTGGAAAGTAGAGGAGAGCAGGCGGCAGCAACAGGGGGCGTTGACAAAAAACTGCGGTCAAGTCGAACTTTTCAGCCGCCTTCAAAGAATGAACAGGAAGTCAAAGAAAAAGGTACTTCCTGTTAGATCCGATCTGTAGGCTTCTTGTAGTTTACAGACCTCGTTTGGATTCAGTCACGTGTTTGTAAATATATATTTATGTGGAAACTTGCATATTGTCTGTCAAACACTTTGACGCTTGTTTTTATATTTTCTCGATAAATAATCTTCATGATTATCAACCACACAAGATATGTTTTTAGATTAAACCTTTGTGGCACAACATGAGACTAACAGCCAACAATCTACCGTTAAATATTACAATTACACAGAAAATAGGATAACCACTCTGCCCACATTCCTCACCTCTGAACTCCACAAGGAAGTAAAGAACAGTCATCAATGGCAGAAAGCGTGTGAACTGAATCACTGCTCTGTGCCCGCTTGGCGCTCAGTGGGAAATATCACATCTCATCATCGTGGTTAGCGAGACCAAACAATCTAGAAACACATTTCTCAAGTCAAAAACTATAGAAATGATCCCTGAAAGTATAGTCTTAACGATCTTACGGGTGAAAACAGTAATTCATTCAGAGGACGATAATTCCCTCTCGGGGTTCCTCTCTGCCATCAACAAGCTCCTCCTCATCTTGCATCTCATCCAGTCATGTGTGTTTATGTAACTGGGCTCGTTCAAGATGAACTGCGCCTCGCCTGGAAAGTACAGGAGAGCAGGCGGCAGCAACAGGGGGCGTTGACAAAAAACTGCTGTCAAGTCGAACTTTTCAGCCGCCTTCAAAGAATGAACAGGAAGTCAAAGAAAAAGGTACTTCCTGTTAGATCCGATCTGTAGGCTACTTGTAGTTTACAGACCTCGTTTGGATTCAGTCACGTGTTTGTAAATATATATTTATGTGGAAACTTGCATATTGTCTGTCAAACACTTTGATGCTTGTTTTGATATTTTCTCGATAAATAATCTTCATGATTATCAACCACACAAGATATGATGTTTTTAGATTAAACCTTTGTGGCACAACATGAGACTAACAGCCAACAATCTACCGTTAAATATTACAATTACACAGAAAATAGGATAACCACTCTACCCGTATTCCTCACCTCTGAACTCCACAAGGAAGTAAAGAACGGTCATCAATGGCAGAAAGCGTGTGAACTGAATCACTGCTCTGTGCCCGCTTGGCGCTCAGTGGGAAATATCACATCTCATCATCGTGGTTAGCGAGACCAAACATTCTACAAACACATTTCTCAAGTCAAAAACTATAGAAATGATCCCTGAAAGTATAGTCTTAGTCTATAGATCTTACGGGTGAAAACAGTAATTCATTCAGAGGACGATAATTCCCTCTCGGGGTTCCTCTCTGCCATCAACAAGCTCCTCCTCATCTTGCATCTCATCCAGTCATGTGTGTTGATGTAACTGGGCTCGTTCAAGATGAACTGCGCCTCGCCTGGAAAGTAGAGGAGAGCAGGCGGCAGCAACAGGGGGCGTTGACAAAAAACTGCGGTCAAGTCGAACTGTTCGAGCCAAATATGGCATTATAAATACCACTGTATTTCTTTCTTTGTACATTGGGTGGCGCTGTATTTCTGTCCTGGGCGCGGGTATATAGGTCCTGAACTTGCTGTGTTCGTCAGGTGTTGACTCTGGAAGGGCAAACGGTTTTGACCGCATTACGCTACGCATTTACTGCGGTGTGGGAAAGAGTGTCTGTTGTGTGCATTGTTTCCACAACGAAAATAAATGAGCTACAGATCATAGCGCAAGGGTCTCTGTGATGTGTCGCATGCACCACACCTCACAGATAGTTTAGCATAGCCGACAGCGAGCGCGTCAACCAGGCGACTCTGGAGGAAGCAGCCCCTCAGGAGCTTACAGCCACGACTGGGCTTCTTCAACATTAGTCAAAACCCCACTGCCAAACGTTGGGGCTTTGTGTGGAAAACATCGGCACGTTTGAGACGTAACGGAGGAGAATCCAGCACGAGGAGGGCTGCGCGGAGCTGTTCGGGTCTCTGGCAAAGTTGGAGGACGGAGCTACGGGGCTAATGCTAACACGGCCGTGGAGTATCGGACCACCGGATCATCGCCCGGCGCCCAACGTACAGAGAGGTATACGTAGCGCTACTCTGTATGGCCATTTACAGTGTGTGCACACATAACTGGGCATAAACCCAATGCATTGGTTTCCGAAGCGTGCGGACAAGAACAATAGACTTTGCATTTGACATTTTGACTATTTATCATGGAGAGCCGCGAGGCGGCGTTGGACGAAGCTACCAGGATTGGTGTGCTAACTGAGGGTAAACCCAGCACTATGTCTGGTGGTATTGAAACGCAAAACCGTGTAGTTAAGCTCACTGCAAAAGAGCTTGCTAGCAAATTAGAAACATTGCAAAATGGTAGAAAAGTTAAACTAAATAAAGCAACCGCAATAAGAAAATCAATACAATGTTTGTTGTCTGGGGATGATAAAACACAGGTATCAAATGTTCTTGGAGGATTGATTGAGGTGTGTGATGACGCAAAATGCATGCATGAATCTCTGTTGGGTTTACTACCGTGTGACGAGAGGGAAAAACATGAAACATGGTTTAAACCAAAAATGCTGTTTAATGATGAATGTATTGCTGCTACAAAACTGTGGGTTTCATCCAATGACGGTGCTGTGTATGAAAATGTTGAGGACGGTATTGATCTAAATGACAGTGTATCTAATGCTGGTAGTAAATATTCAAGTCAAATGAGTAATACAAGTGGTAACTCCAGTACCACGTCCTCTGCACGGATAATGGTGGAGGCACGTAGAGCTGCACTTATCACTCGTGTATCAGCTTTAAAAGAAAGACATGCTTTGGAGGAGCAGGAGCAACAGCTCAGGAGGAAAAGAGAGCAGCTTGATTTGGAAGCCGAACTAGCTGCTTCCAATGCTATGTTGGCAGTATATCAGGCCTCTGAGCTGAACAGTTGTTCTCAAGGACCCTCAGATGGCATGGCTTCCTACTTCGAACGGGAAAAAAGGAAAAAGGAATCTGTTAACTGCTTAAACCCTATGGCAAAGGAATACAAACCGGAGGCAAAATCAAAAACACAAAACGACTTGACAGAATGGCCGTTGCCACCTGATAAACCACGATCAACGGATGTACGACCAAAGGAAACTGAGGAAAAGGCAGAAAGAGCAGATTGTTTACACTATTTGGAACAATGTACAGGAGGACAGCCCAGAGAACTGGTGCGCAGCTGCCAGCATATGGCTCCGGAGCGTGGCTATGCAGTGGCTAAAGGACTTCTCCAGGAACACTTTGGAAATCAGTATAAAATTGCAGCTGCATACATGGAAAGGGCTTTGGCATGGCAAATGATAAAATCTGAGGATGGCAAAGCACTTCAAGCCTATGCTTTATTCTTGCGTGGCTGCTGCAACGTCATGGAGGAGCTCCAGTACATGCAGGAACTGGATATGCCTGTACACATGAGAGCCATTATATCAAAGTTACCATTCAAAATGAGGGATCAATGGAGGACTACAGCTCATGGCATTATGGAGACTGCTAACCACAGAGCTCACTTCGTGGACCTTGTCACATTCCTTGAGCGTCGTGTCAGAATTCTTTGTGACCCTCTGTTTGGTGACATACAGGACCCATCAACCAGTGTTACTGGGACAAGGACTTATGAAAGGTTTAAATCCCAGCCCAGCAACAGAGTGAGGGGAAATGTTGTTGCCACTACAGTAACCTCTATGGACTGGCCTGAGGAAGCTATGGAACCAACATCAGATACAGGGAAGGCCGAAAAAACGGGATGCCTGTGCTGTGCCCATAATCACCCATTGGAGGAATGCAAACAGTTCAAAGGAATGAAGCACAATGAAAACCTTGACTTTCTTAGGGAACAGGGAGTTTGCTATGCATGCTTGTGTGTTGGTCACATGAGCCGAGACTGCGAAAGCCGTTTGTCCTGCAAAGAATGTGGTAAAACTCATCCCACCGTGCTTCATATCAGAGGGCAAATACCAGTCAACAAAACTCTCTTTGCTACAGGGAGTGTAAAATAATTTGTCTGTAATGCACTTGGTCATAACTTAACATTTTGGCTCCTTTGTTGTATTTTGTTTGAATTGTTAGGTCTGTCTGGGTTAACAATTAGGGGTCGGTGTGTTAGAGCAAAATATGGCATTATAAATACCACTGTATTTCTTTCTTTGTACATTGGGTGGTGCTGTATTTCTGGCCTGGGCGCGGGTATATATCCTGAACTTTATAAACGGAACTAATGTATTTGCCAGGTTTCTGGGCGGAACATTACAAACGACGCACCATTCAGCATATCGAGAAAAAAAATCTAATTTAACGTAACTTTAAACACTTTAAGCATTGCCTCTGTTGTGCTGTAATTTAGGACTGTAAATGTCCAAACAGCCCGGTCACTTGTAAAGATTCTGACTTGTACAGTTCTTTAATATCTTCACAAATGAAAGAATGGGCGTCCAGATCAATGTACATGTTTTATACTTCTGTTACTGTTAAAATATTCATACAAGACATCCCGTCTTGTAGTAATATTAGGATCATAAAGCATCCCACCTGGAGAAATAGTGTTCATATAAACTCTTAATGCATTATTAAAAAGCAACAACTATACTGGCTAGATGAGATCAATAAGTCAAAAAATGTACTGCGAGTGTTCGTCAGGTGTTGACTCCGGAAGGGCAAACGGTTTTGACCGCATTACGCTACGCATTTACTGATTTCATGATTATCAACCACACAACATATGTTTTTAGATTAAACCTTTGGTGCACAACATGAGACTAATAGCCAACAATCTATCGTTAAATATTACAATTAAATTAACGGTTGAGGTTCTAAATGGGTTTTTAATATTTACATGTTCTGGTAACCACTCTGTACATATTCCCCACCTCTGAACTCCACAAGGAAGTAAAGAACGGTCATCAATGGCAGAAAGCATGTGAACTGAATCACTTCTCTGTGCCCGCTTCACGCTCAGTGGGAAATATCACATCTCATCATCGTGGCTAGCGAGACCAAACAATTTAGAAACACATTTCTCAAGTCAAAAACTATAGAAATGATCCCTGAAAGTATAGTCTTAACAATATTACGGGCGAAAACAGATAGTCATTCACACGACAACCATTCTCAGTCATGGTGTTTGCCGTTACACGTGCCCAAAACGATTACTGAAGAGTAGTAAATAGAGCATAACCGTAACAAAACGATGACAACAGAACTTTAATCCAAACTGTCACTTAAGATGTCGATTTAAATTTTAAAGTCCGCCGTATGACCCACAATGCTTTGCGATTTGAGTCGTGGACGCCCATTCTTTCATTTGTGAAGATATTAAAGAACTGTACAAGTCAGAATCTTTACAAGTGACCGGGCTGTTTGGACATTTACAGTCCTAAATTACAGCACAACAGAGGCAATGCTTAAAGTGTTTAAAGTTACGTTAAATTAGATTTTTTTTCTCGATATGCTGAATGGTGCGTCGTTTGTAATGTTCCGCCCAGAAACCTGGCAAATACATTAGTTCCGTTTACAACTCAAACGCCAATCCACCTCGCTTTCAGGTTTCCGGAGGCGTCGACATATACAATGTAAAACGTCGCAACTCAAATTACGCTAAATGGTCTGCGACATCTAACGGCGACGTCATGTCGAAAACCTGCATTCGTTTTCACCGTAAAATACTGCTCTTGTCATCAGTATTGCTGTTAAACCAGCAGTTGGTTTCCCACTATGGGCTCCCACGACACGAGGGCAGCATTTCACTAACTGACGAGAGCACCGCCAAGGTGGATATTACGTCGTATAGGAGTTAATTTTGAACCATTAACCTTTTCTTGATGCTTAATTAATACAAACGTTTATGACAACAAACTTGCCGATACAGTTTGCAGCTGTGGAACAGCGGCACAGTCTTTATCTCCGAATAATGTTTAATTTTTAACGCCAAATGAAGGGGTAACACGTCCTTCTTATCAATAGAAAAGTAGTTTCGTACCTGGTTTCGTTGCGCATAACTCAGACAACACTACGGCTTTGGCATGTCTTCTTAAAATAGTTTATTAATGCATGGAAGTAAATTCATCAGGTCCACTGACATGACAAATACATACATTATTGCAGACATGATGAGAATAATTTACATTATGAGAAATAACTTTCCATTTCCTAGTCTTTCCTTCATTTCAATATATTCAAAATATTCCATATTTCACACCAAGACATTAAAGAATGATATTCAATGGTTCATACTATATTACAACATTAACGATTGGGTGATGAATCGCATATAGTATTCACGTAATCAATGTACATGTTTTATACTTCTGTTACTGTTAAAATATTCATACAAGACATCCCGTCTTGTAGTAATATTAGGATCATAAAGCATCCCACCTGGAGAAATAGTGTTCATATAAACTCTTAATGCATTATTAAAAAGCAACAACTATACTGGCTAGATGAGATCAATAAGTCAAAAAATGTACTGCGATGAATAAAAAGACTACATGCAAAGGTTTTTTGTTATTGAATTACTGTTGTGCTCTTTCAGTTGTTACAGTTGGAAGTGCAGCTAAGTATTCTCACATAAAAAGGCATATATTATACTGTATACGTCATTTAAAACGTCATTCATTCAGTGAAATATCATTTGGTTGATAGAACTTAGACAATATTGTAACTTGCTTAGTTAGATCGATATAATATTGTTATAAAGTCGATATCTTGCATTTATCAGCTGTTTATAATAAGTAAGCTCATTTAAACTTTTTATAGCTTAATTTTGTTTTTTAAATCATAGCCGTAACCAAAAAAAAAAAAAATAGTTAGCTGTAGTTCTACTGACTCATGAGGAGGTGCCATGCTTGGAGAGTAAAGTCTAATTGTTGTTATACACTGTAAATCATACTTGGCATTAATAAAGATGAAAACAAGGAGTGATGTTGCTTGTTATCATCATACAGAACATCAGTCTGCTGTGTGCGGGCATGCTTGTAGTTATTATCTGCTTTGGAGGACCAATGGAGATCTGCCCTTGAAAACGCAACCCCGCTAACTCAGGCCACTGACTATACAGAGATCAGTTTGATTTATTCCATCATCAGACTTCGTCCTTCATATCTCTTCTGCCTTCTTTCGCTCTTCTCCACTACAGCTTCTCTTTGTATCTCCTCCAGAGCCGGTGCACTTGTCGTCTGGCCCCGGAGCGAACACAGCCGGAGAAGGAGGTGTGGTGTCGGGCCTTCACCTGGTAAACACCGAGCAAAGGGAGGCACAGTCATGCAGGGAGTCAGAAGTCAGTTCTTTTAACTGTTATACTATAGCTACAAATATTCCAGTCACAACCAAATAGAAACTCAGAGGTGTTTCCTTTATCTCATCCTGTTTGTTGGATGAAAGTGCTAAAGGGAGGGACAATGATTTAATAAGTTCAAAAATACTTCGATCATTTTGAGCTGTCCACACATTCAGGAATCTCCAAAACAAGACATTGAACCCACTGTTGCAACTCTGTACACCTACTGGCACGCTGTGTAGTGAGCTTAACAATTTGCCAGTTTAAAAGTAATAGTTATCTTGACTGGAAAGTGTGATGAACATATCTAAACATGGCATCTATTTCTAAAGGAGGTGTAGGCTATTAAAGAGAGACGTAGCTGGCTAGAAAAGTGTTTTACAAAAACAATGTACATAAACTCCAGATATAAAATGAAAATGATGAAAACAGTGTCAGTCTTTCTGTTATGGGTGTTACTTATCTGCTTGCCAGCTCCTTCTTCAGACAGGATTTAAAAGAGGTGGCGCGCTCCACAGATTTATAGCCCTGAGAGGTCAGTGGTTAGAGGAAAGACGCAAAGGGGGAAGAAGGGAGAACACAGGGAGAAGAGGTAGGGGAGACAAAAGATGGTGTGTTGTAACACAGGACAGGTTGGAACCATGGCAGAACAGATGAGTGTGTCCAAAAGAGAGGCGATTGAGGATGAAAGCAAAGCAAAGAGAGAAGGAGAGAAAGAGAGATCGCTGTTAATAAGCCGAGACTGTGAGGCCAAGAAAGCATCCAAAGGAGCCAATAGGGTCATGAATCGGGCTCACTGCTGTGCAATGTTGGTGACGTTTGTGGCATATCAGGCAAACTTGCAACAAGCTGACTACTCATGCGTGTCTCGCTTCTGCTGGAAATGATGCTCTGGAATGTAGTATTGCATCACATTACACCACTAGAGGGCAGTATCCATCCTTGGGAACAACACTATGAAGTGGCTCAAGGTGATTTCCAATTTTTTAGCACTTCAAGTAATTCATTGATGTTGTTACCGGATTCTTCCTGAAAAGCTGTCTACCTGCATGGCCTTGAAAAAACCCAACCGTGTCTATATTTAGACGTCTTTGCATCCCTGTTCAATTCAAATTGACCGAAGGTCTTTTATCAGCTTATTATTCTGTTCGGTGTAGTCTTTGCAGATGCCAGTGCACATGAGCCCCTTTTCTTGTTTCTTGCTTGAGTTTGTTTGCAATGGCAGAACGGCCATTGCTGTTTTAAAATCCCAATGTATATTGTAATCCTTACAATGAATGGAAAGAACCTTTTAAACAGAGACTCATCTAAGAGTGCTTTTTCTCAACTGGCAACACTCCTTCTGTTTCTTTCACACACAGTTCCTCACCCTTCCTCCCCTGTGCAGCCGGTCCTTCATTATGCCGATGAACTCCTTGTAGGAGAGCTGGTCATCGTGATCCACGTCAAAGATCTTGAAGATGGTGTTTACAAGGTGCCGCGTCAGCTTCAGCCCAGTGGCCACGTACACCGCTCTTGCAAACTCATCTGGTAGGAGAGAGAGAAAGTAAAAACTGTTTTGATCGTTTCGGCCACTTGTTGTGCACCAAGTTAGAGGGAAAGAGCACACCAGCTGTGTGTGTGTGTGTGTGTGTGTGTGTGTGTGTGTGTGTACGCTCAGACCCTCGGTGCTTGTAGCCGCTGTGACCCCCCGCTCTCTTCCTACCTTGTCCAATGGAGCGAGAGGCAAAATTGTACATCTGCATGGCAATGGCAAAGTCCTCGAGGTTGTTGAGAAACTGGAAGAATGATCTGAACTCATCAAAGGTGATTCCCTGAAATAGCAGGAAAAAAAACACGCGTGAACAGCCCACACAATTACTTTAGAGAAGTATTGACAGACGGGTATACGGCATTCAAGGCACATCCACTGAAATATTAACGAACCACAATAAACAAAAAATAACAGCTGACCATAACTCATACTATCAATCAATAACTGAGAGATTCCATGAAATAGTCCTCTTAATGACGTGAAAGGTCATTAATTACAGGATTGAGTGTGCATGATATGGAACATTTCAAATCTTCTTGCAGTGTTTCATAACCCAGTTGCATACATTAATGATGCTGAAGCCATTCAACAAGTAGCCGTAACCGCCCCATGCTCTCTGCGGCGAATCAAGATCCAACTGATAACGGCTAGTTTAATAACAAACAGTAGATAATTCAAAAATAAATCCATCAATTGAAACAAATAAGGAAATGCAGTTGTAACAGGTTCACATGAAAAGATGCAGATTAAAGTACAGAGATAAATAGAAAAATAAGTCTTCCCTTAAATGTAGAAACACAGAAGTAACTAAATAGCAGATTAGACTGGCAGATTGTAACTGCAGGTTGCGTATTGTACGAAGCCGAGACCAACCTCCTGCTTCTTCCACAGCATGAAAAGGAAAGAAGGAAGGGACAGAAATAGAGTTGGGTTGCATAAGGACCACACGCCAATGTGTAAATAGATAGATAGATAGATAAGACATTCACATGTAGCTGGAAGTGCAGTCAAGTGTGTGTGTGTGTGTGTGTGTGTGTGGTCGTGTGAGGCGGTGAAGCGTTGAAGTGTGGAGAGCCACAACAGCTTCAGGCATAGATAGTGGTGGGAAATTATGCAGTCTCTAGATGGCTGGAGGGCGGGAGCATCCATAAAGCAAGGAGAAGAAATGAAACCGGTAAAGGATTGGGAAAGATCTGGTGTTATCGAAAGAAGATAACGGCGATCCAAAATCCTGGTCAAAATCCTTTTGTATATTTTCTCCACATTTCTACTTTGAGTTACTGAAGCTGAAGTCCACATTACGTCAGAGGGTCTTTTTTTTTAAACTATAAACTGACTATCACGTTGACCCTCTTATGGGAGCCATTGATTTCTAAAAGGCAGTAACGGTGCGATGGATGGTTTTCATTGTTATCATGCACATTGTTTCTAAACTACAGCACACATTATAGTGTTAATGTAGCTTTATCCCACATTCTCCAAACAGAAATGACTTTACATTGTGCTGATCCATTCACACACAAGTAGTCAACATGAACTCAAATTTAGATTTTGTGTATTTTCAATCTCTTGCACAGCTGTTGATTGGCCTGTTGTTCGCCCCCCGTTAAAGAACAGTGTGCATGTTTGTACCGTACCTTCTCATCAGGTATACAATGGCGGACATTCTCCAGGTAGGCGCTGATGTTTTCCACATTGGTGAAGCGAAGCAGGATCTTGGCAAAGTCTTCCTCGCTGATGGTGGTCATCCCTTTAGAGTAGGTGAGAAACTCAATTTCTAACACCTCTGTTTGAAGGTTGTCCATAAACCTGAAAAACCACAAGGAAGGGGAAGGAGCAAAAAATCGATTTTACTCAAATTGAACATGTTACTATGTTGTGATTTGATAAATATTGTTCACAGCATTGGCCTGTATTTCATGCTGTCCACTGTATGTTGTTTAGTACCTGTAGAAGTCATCAAATGTAAGCTCTGCCTTCCCTTTCTTCCCAAAGAAATGGACCAAAAGGGTGGTGTCAATCGTGATACTCTCATCTGCTCGCTAAGAATCATCAGAGAAGCGATAGCAAGAGAGAGGATCAATGAGTGACTCATCAATAAACACCAAGCATTGTGTTCTGAGGAGAAGCAGTGGGCGGGACGAGTCCATCATCAATCCAAACATGGCAACCGTGGTGCCAGGCTAGCAGGAAGCAGGTTTCTGCTGCAGAACGTGCGCCAGAGGAGCAACAACAAACTGTCAATCAAACGAATCAGCTCAGACAAACAGTCAGCGGCCATCGTGACGTCAAACATGCCAGTCTAGGCAGCAACAATGTTTAAGTTTAACCTCTTAAATGGGATGGGTATCACTTTGATGAATAACAGGCGGGTTCAGCTCATTAAACATGGTGGAAACTTGTCACTGTCAAAGCTTTCAGTACAATAAAGTATAGAAATGAGCAGGTAAAATGGGGAAATGAGGTAAAATGGACATAAAAGAAAACAGTCACGATAGTCCTTATCATTGGTTTTTTAAAGCAAAGGAAGGAAATGAAATGAGAGGTATTATTTTCCATGCTGCCTAGACTGACGCGGAGTATTGCCGTAGCAGCATGAAACACAGACCAGTGCTGCTCAGGGTAGCAGAACACAAAAAGATACAGGGACACAATGAAAAACAGACCACAAATAGATACAAGGACACAATGAAAAACAGAGTCGCGCAAATGTTCAACAAAGTGGGGGAGTGTTGGCGACAGAGAGAAAACAGAAGAGGTGAGAGAAACAGAGAGGAGGCAAAGAACACATGTGGAAGAACAACTAAGAGGGAGACGGACAAACACATAACACTAAGCTGCCAAACATACACAGACACAATAAAGCCACCACATCCCATGCACTTCTCCGTACGCAACCTTTAAATCACAAACAACAGCAGCACGGAACGAAACCCACGGAAGCACCAATGCAGAGAACGAGAGCCGATTCCACCTTTTTCCGTCAAGGGACGAGAATTATAGTGTCGTGTTTGCAACTTTGCATTGTTTTATTTGGGTTTTTTCTCCCTTTTTATATATTTACTCTGTTTACATGCTCTTCAATCTTAGTCTTCCCTTCACAGTTTCTCAAAGTGTGTGTTTACTGAATGATCCTGGTCATTTGAAACATATTCAACAAGTTTGTTGCTATAATCTGTTGCTTAAAACATTTCCGTGAGCCTTTTAGAGACAGTATGTGTATTTCAGTGTGTTCCTATGGTTATGCTCCCTGACATATGTATCTCAGAAAAAGGTGACTGTGCTTTTGAGCAGTTCCAGAAAAGACTCAGCCAGCGTCAGTGCAGAAAGAGAGGACGTCAAACGGCCATCTTATTTTCTCTCTCCCTGCCATGCCCCCCCCTGTCCAATCCACTGCCATGCTGAGGTATATGCAGACATAAGATTGGCTGGAATCTCATGTCTCATGTAAAGAGGAAAAGCATTTATGCCATTTCCATCATCAACATAATTATCATCATCACTGCCACGATGCCATTCGTGGTTCTACCTTAAGAGTAAAATCCTAAAATCCGACGTGGGACAAGAGGAAAATGTCAAACAAGAGTAGTTGGTTGTGACAAAAATGTGTGTTCATTCTTTCAAAAAATAGCAAATGACTATAACTGCGGTGCAGGGATAATTGATGGAGACAAAACATAGTTTAGTGTTCAAGTTACGTTCCAAAGACAAGTCTCAAGGAAATCAGGAGAATACGTTTCTATTATTATGGTGAAAGTGGTATCAAAAGTTACTGGCTGTGTTAATCTGCCAAAACCTCCATTAGTTTCCTTTTTGTATCGAAACCCTTAAGATTGATACACGTACACACAACCTGGTATCGCCCATCACAGGTTACATATGTCCAGACCTTGTGAGGACTTACTGCCGACAGTGATATTTAATAAAAACAATGTAGTGGGGCAGACTAAATGTTTTTCTTCTTCTTTCCTAACTTGTTGGTCATGTTTTTCCAGGTAAGGAATCCTCGACAGTGACATGTAATAGATTAAGGCACGAACCCAATTCCAAACAAAAAGCCTCGTAGAAAATCCCACTGTAAATGATACAGATTGGTAACTCACTGGATGGAAATGTCTACTGGGAAGCAAGCAGTAAAAGTAAACCCTGTTTTAGGACCACACACATTAGTGTAAAATTCTGATTCACGCTGCAGTCTGGTCTTTCAGTCTTTGATTAGGAAGACTTCTTTTAGAGAAACACAGACGAAGTGAAACAGTTACAGACGCATCATTTCACTGTCTTGTATTTCGGTGTCTCACTTATTTGAGGGTCTTTTCATAAAGCCTCTGATTACGGACAAACAGGACAAAAATCCTTCTTTTTTTACTCTTTTATCTGACGCATTACTGATGTCTTTATGACACATGAGCTGTTCATCTAGACAGCATCCAGGTGGTGTTTCTCTGCCTCTCTTCCTTCCTTTCACCATATCCCTCCTATTCTTCCCATAATCTTAAACAGTTTGTTTTGCTCTTTCAATGCTAAAGAAGCATTTTACTGCCAATCCCTTTGTCCATCTTTTCAACATGGATACATGTAATAAAGGCATTCCTAATGAATCTATCGTTGTCTAATCCCTGTTGCAGTGACTTAGTTATCCACAAGAGGTTTAATTAAGTGCAAATCCAGTTGGTCAGGGGATTTAAGATTGCATGGGTTCACGTAGTAAAACAATATATTGAGTGAAGTGCACTTTAGTTGTAGTATTTGATTTCAGTTGAATTGGGCGAACTAACAAGAGATGTTATTGATATTTGGATGCTGTGCATCATGGGACATCTATAAAATCAATGAAATCAAATATTTTTTTTAGAAAGAACGATTTTTAAATTTTTCTGCCATTTGGTGGCAGCAGAACAAGCTGCTAACACAACATGGACATATTATCGCCTAATCCAGTAGTCAAAAAGAATTGGAGTTAGTGCGTCTGAACGTCAAAATTGTTCCCCAGCAACTTGTGAGGGAAATGTCCGTCTCTTTAGCTGGTAAATGCTCCACTATGTTCACCATGCGAGTCCCCATGCCTGCTGTTTGGTGCCTGACAGGTTGTGTACAGTCGCTTTATCTGAGCTTTTTCACTGTAAACAGCTGCCTGCAGCTGCTGAAAGCAAGGCTGATGAGACCAAAACAGTCAAGCTGTGGACCATCAAGCCAAGACAATGAGCTGAATGACGCTAAAGCATTTTGTAACGCTACGGGAGACTGCAGAGTCGAGTGGTAAACCTCTGTGGGTTCATCACTGAGGGAAACCTTTGACATGATTTCATCCATTGTTTATATAAAAAAATGTTTGATTACTGACCCAAAAGAGCTTCTCAGGCAGGATTGCTCTGTCACTGAACAGAATTTGTGAGAACTTTTCTCCCTTTTTGCTAAATTTTATAATTGGTTCTCTTTGGCAGAACGAACGTCAGCCGAACCTCAAAAAAGACGTAATGCCAAACGGATCATAACAAGCTTATCATTCCTGGAAGTGTGGCAGCACCAGTGTGAGCTCATCATCCCCATGAAGACGTAATGGTTACTCCGCCCACGAGGCACGACACCTGGTGTATGCATGTGTCTCTTTGTCCATCTGTGTGAGCGTGAGCCTCAACAGACTTTGATCATGAAGCTGAAGGTAAAAACAGTAATTACTGATGTAAACACTAAACGGTCTTCCTCACCCTCCCTATCTGTGAGTAATATACATCGGAGGAAGAGCTCATTGTCGGACTTTAGTAGTCAGTCAGTCAGACTTTGCAGGGTAAAAACGACGACACGTTAAACCCCCGTTTATTTTTATTTCACACCTTCACTCATTCTTTTTGTTCCCTTCTTCTATCACTTCTTTCCCTCTCATCCTGCTCTCATTTCCTTTTTCCTCACACCTGACAAACATAGAGGTGATTCGCTCTTTCCTTTCCTCCCTCCTTCTCAGCCTGTCAGTCAGTCCCTCCTTCTCCAGACAAAAGCAAAGAGGTATAATGGTGACTAATCTGTTGAGTAAACACATCTTTCTCTAAATACAACCTGCTTCTTTCTTTTCCCCTAAATGCATTTCCCGAACTTCTTCTCTCCCCACCCACTTTGTTCCTCAACATTTGTTCTCCCCGCTGACCTGTGTCATCTTCTTTGGGCCTATCTCACCTGTTTGTTGTCTCTCTGATTTTATCTTTCCTTCGCCCTCAGGTTTTCAACTTATCTGATCTGGTTTGCTACAATTCTAATGTTTTTTCTCTCTCTAAAGTATTCCCTTTTCTTTTATTGGTGTACCCAAGTCTTACTTTTTGTTACATTTATTTATATGTTTTAATCCC
Source organism: Lycodopsis pacificus (assembly GCA_028022725.1). Taxonomy (NCBI): domain Eukaryota; kingdom Metazoa; phylum Chordata; class Actinopteri; order Perciformes; family Zoarcidae; genus Lycodopsis; species Lycodopsis pacificus. The sequence continues at coordinate 12,247,407 of CM051693.1, forward strand.
TCAAATTGTTCATGTCCCTGTTTGTCTTCCTATTGTTACCCTCCTCCCATCCCCCCCCCCCTGTCTGATTCGTCTGTTCTGTCCGTCTGACATCCCGGAAGATGAAAGGCTGCTCGGTGTAAATACAAGGTCAGTCCCATTACGCGCCACTGTCATTATCTCCACCTCAGCTTCCGCTGCCACCACAGCACATGGCCTGTCATTAGTCACTTAGCTCGCTAGCGCTGTTGTCTGTTAGTAATCATTACCGGCAACTTGACCTTGTGCTGGACATATCGGAAAGACAATTTACGTTGTGCATGAACAAGCCAAAATGTGAGATTTTGCCAAAATGTTTTGTGTTGATTCCTGTTTGTTTTCAACTGTTTTTTAGCCATGCTAGTGCCAAAGCTCAGAGCTGGTTTATCCACCACTTTTGCCCAGACTAAGATATCTCAAAAACTGTCAGATGGATTGCGACTCAATTTTATAGATATTCATGGTCCCCAGAGGAAGAATCCTACTGACTTTGGTGATCCCCTGACTTCCTTCTCTACTGCCACCATGACGTTACTACTACTATACTCAAAATTACTAAAATGACTAAAATGAAACTGTGTGGTGCTATAATGATCAGCGCATTTGTATATGTGCTCGGCAGTCAGCCTTCCTATCATTACACCAGTTTCATTAAAACATGTTGAGGTGTAAAGTAAGAATGATTTGACACCAAAGCTGCGACACTAGCCACAACACAGCACAGATGACAAGGCACAGATACACATACAACAGCATAACAAAGAGACTGAATGACAGAAGGCAGGTGGGAAACAGAACAGGTTATCAGAATACGCACAGTACAGTATCTGTCATCTACAGTTATTGGATCAATACCGTCACATCAGTATAGTGGATTCAATTATTTAGAAATCAGAATCAACAAGTATAAACAAGTTCTTGTAGTATTTGTTGATTAGGAATAATGGAGTGACACAATGAAATGGGGAAGAAGAAAGAAATATTTTCCCATAATTTTCTTTCAGTTTTAGAATAGATCAATGAGATGAACATATTGTGTTTAGTGCAAGTCTTTTTGAGCTCATCCAAACAGAAATGATCTCACATGGGGAACGGGAATGGAGGAATGACAGTAGTTTCTGTAGGTTTGTAAAACAGTGAGATGGCAGATGGTAATCGATGTAATGTTTGGGAAAGAAAGGACGAAATAAAGATGAAAAGGCCAGTCTATGAAAATGATCAGTATCGAGCCAAACCAGAATAAAAGTGTTGATCAAATGGTGATTTCTACAACAAGCCCACAAACTATTTTTGGTTCCTTCTTGTCTTTTAGCTATGATAAAAAGGAAAAACAGCATTTAAAGAAATAATCTTTCGGTCCACATTAATATGAGCAGTTAGGACGATTGCTGCAGAATTCAAAGATTAGGCCTTCAAAGCTTTTATTTTGAAGGTAAACATTGTTGGTCTTATTCTGGCCAGGCTTGATGCGGCTACATTATTCTGCTTCTACGGGGCTCGATGGAAGAGCAACATTTACGACAGGGAACTGAAGAGGAGGAGAGGAGGAGGAAGAACGGAGGGATGTAGTGACAGAGGACAGAAGGGTCTGTGTACCTCCGCCAGGTCAGAAAAGAGGACTTGACTGGCGCTTCGCCTCAGAACGTCCCAGTAACTCCGCGCCACAAACTCCTGACTGTCTTTTTTTAGCACCTGTAAGGAGCGGTCAAGCAGGACCAGGGTCAGTTCACCGACAACTTTACCACTTCAGGAAGTAAACTTCACTTTATCATATCTCAAGATCATTTAAATCCCTACATTACATATACAGTACAAATACTTATTAATATTAATTAACAGTGTCACATTCAGCATTATTAGATAGTTAATACAATTCATCCACCCAAAAGCAAGTTCTCCTCTATAACATTTACAGTATATATTTATGAAAGCGGACCAGCTGAACATATCGCTGTCATGCTGCTTCTGTTCAGAGTGTGTCCGGCCTTTACAGAAGACCACCGCGCTGCTGGGCTCCTGACCACCCACCTCGTCTGTGTCTCCGGGGAGAACGCAGTAGCAGCCATTTTAAAATGACCCTGCACCGCTACTAACTTCACAGTGACAATGCAGCTATCCATCACAACACTGACAGGACGAGGACTGTGTGTGTGTGTGTGTGTGTGTGTGTGTGTGTGTGTGTGTGTGTGTGTGTGTGTGTGTGTGTGTGTGTGTGTGTGTGTGTGTGTGTGTGTGTGTGTGTGTGTGTGTGTGTGTGTGTGTGAAATAGAGAGAAAGAAAGAATGCTAATAGTCCTTATAGCGACTGGACAGTAAACATCCCCCTGCCGTTTTGTATTCCATCTCCATGAGTAAATATTCATAACCACTGAGGACGGGAAGCCTTCTACAGTGGTTATCATTGTAACTCCAGGAGACTATAAGACATTTGAGTATTGCAGTGTCCAAATGACATTATTATCATTGTGTTGATTTTGATTTCCAGCTTTATATGTGTATCAATAAGTGTGACCGATAAGTGAATATGTCTTTCTTAAATTAAACTTTGAACTAAACATTAAAAAAATTAAAAAAGACAGTCTTAATTGCAAAAATGATTCACATTTTATTAAAGGAACAGTGTGTAGCATTTAGGGGGATCTATTGACAGAAATGGAAAATTATCTTACGATCACCCGAAAATAAGAACAGTTTTTGTTAGCTTAGAATGAGCCATTTTTAAAAATCGATATAAGAAGCGAGCCCTCTTCTCAGAGCCGGTTACCATGTTTCTACAGTAGCCAAGAACGGACAAACCAAACACTGGCTTTAGATGGGGCCATTCGCTATTTTCGGCATGTGGGAGAAGTTTCAGTTGGTTGCAATCTGCAACCTCAACGCTAGATGCCGCCAAATCCGACACACACTTTACATTTCGGATGCCATACGACTCAGCAGACAAATGCAACCTGTTCGCTGTAAGTGAGACTGTGCAGCACACACAATAGAAGCAACACTCTGTCTATAGACAAGACCTCCCACAGTAAAAAAAAATCTCTGTGCAATAACAAAACCCCCAACAGGAACACACACACACCGCCACACAAACAGCACGCGTCCTAAAACGGTTTGAATGGTCAGTGTCTGATTGTGCTTGACGCTTTAGAGTGCCTCGAGTCATTCTAAATCACATCACTCTCTTTTTGTAAGAGTTCATCTCTCCTGACCCCTTGAATCTATTACTCCTCTGCTGCGTCCCTCTCTCCATTCATCCAACCCTCCGCCATCCTCCCTCGATCAATCACCCAGCTGACCTGACAGATGGACAGTCTGTCTTGAAGGAAGCCTCTCTCTCTATCCCGCTTATTCTTTCTGTCCATTCGTCCTGTTAAGAAGTCTACAGTGTATGTTTTACTGACAACAAAGGATCACGTGGGCTGGGTCAGGGTTAAGGCTTTTTCAAAGACCAGGTCAGGACACAAAGGTGGCTGACAGAGGCATTAAACAGAACCCTAAGTATAATTGACATTTACACCCACCAAACCCCAAGAGTCCCCAGAATGAGGAAATATATCCCCAACAGCGCAAGGTGAATTTGACTTGATTATCCAGATGCCCAGCAGGTATTGAAACTGGTGTTGGATTATGAGATTGATCAGGAGAATCTGTCAGTGACACTTGCCTCTAGCATGAAGCTATTACATGCCTAATAATCCCCCCATACATTGCTGTATCAATTTATATACCACACGACTGTAATTTGACAGATGAAGCAATATATCTTATTTGTGCGAATTGCAATATTTAAAAGGTTGATAGGAAATTAAAGGAACAGTTCAACATTTTCATAAATAGATGAGAAGGTCGATTCCACTTGTGTGTCTGTACAGTAAATATTAAGCAAGAACCAGGTGACGGTTCCATCAATTTCTTTAAAAGGTTAAAGATGAACCGAAAGTAGACTAAAGATTTGCGGTTTTGGATACATACGCTGTTCATAGGGGCAACCTGATATCCATAGAGCTGCATACTCTAACACACAGAGAGAGAGAGAGAGAGAGAGAGAGAGAGACACGTGGAAGAGGAGGACAGAGCATGCAGTCACAGAGGAGGAGGGAGGAAGAGAGAAGGTAAAAGACATGTTAGTACATGCAGAGAGGCCGTGGATACGCTCTGCAGAGGGACGAGTCATTTTCAACACATCTGTGATCACATTTTACAACAACACTCACTTTGCATTACAACACTGTGCACAGATGGTCTGTAAGAATGTATGTGTGTGAGGAAACGTGCCACATTCGCACTGACATGTCTTGACATTACCCAATACATATGCCAGTATTGATATGTTGGTAAGAAGCTAATATTCACCTGGTCGGACCAATTCTTCTTTTTGGCATTAATTCATTCAGCCTTTTAAAACTACACTTCACGGTTAGCTAACAAATCGGCAGATGTAAACATGAAAAACATAATTCAGTGGAGTATAGCAATGTGATCTGTGTTGCTCCAAAACTTAAATCCCAGAAGTGAACAGATTCTTTCAAGAGTGTATCCAATTGGGAAGTAGTACCCATAAGAAGTACACAGTAAAAACAGAGGAGACAGCACATTGTCAAAAACTGTTTCTTTAAGGCAGCATGCAATCAAACACGGTTCCATGAAGGGTTTAGCTAACTTTAAAACCTGTATAAACACAGATGATGGTGGCAGAGTAATTGTCAATACATCCACATGGACAGTGTGACACAGCAATCATGTCAGAGGTGTTGTTCTACACTCATGGATGTATTGAAATGCCATTTTAAGAGGGAAGTAACGTTAAAGTGCTGTTTACTTTTTACTGTTATATTAACCTCCGGGACATTTTGGATCTTTTTGTTTCAATGATAGCAGCATTACTAAAGTCCATGTCCACAAATACTTTCTTTTATAGAGACAGAATTGTGTCTCCTTACAAACGAAGCTCCCCTTACACACAAACACACGCCCTCGTCCTGCGTTACCAACTTTCTTACCAGCTGTGCTGACTTGTCAACATCTCCTTTCCTCCCTTTCTTCTCATTTTTCTTCCGGAAGATCTCCTGAAGCTGGAATGTAAAAGACAATGAGGGTCTTCGTGACAATTCAAAGCCAGATTCAAAGCCCCGTATGAAGCTTAAATGTTCTGAAACATTTACTGAGTTTACAAAGTTGTACACCTTTGCATTGTGTGTCTGAGATGCCACTCAAGCATTGGCCCTTTTGACAGCGTGATTAAGACAGTGTTGGTTTTCTAGTTGTGCTTATTTTTAAAAGGTAAATCAATCCTGAATCACATCTGGCAGAAAACTGCAGCTGGAAGTGTTAATAACTTTTCTTAATTTGGAGAGAAAGTTGTTGTTTCTTTGTATTTCACTTTCAATGTACTGGCCCAGGAAAGCAGCATCAACTATATTTTCATTAATTTGTATTATTCATTTGAATTAACAATGACAGTTGTTACATACAGCACTAAACCAAACATTGCAGTATGATTTATAAAGGGATATCTCCGGGAATACTTATGAGGTGTGATCGCAAAAGTTCCTGACGTTGTTCATTTTGAGGTATATTAAAATGAATATTCCCTTCATTTGACTACAGATGTTGTTTTTTGGCAAACGTCTGAATTAAACTTGCCAAACCCTCAACGTGGGAATGTTTTTTTTCGGTCCGGCATCTGCCCTCTCCCACAGGATCATCAACCGTTACCTCCCACTCCCACCAGCCCCCACAGGGATTCTGATCACTTCCTGCCTGCAGCAGTGGTTTCATTTGAAAATCTGCAGGTTTTAATCAAAAGAAATGCTACAGTTAGGCTACTCAGAACATTTAAACACCGTCCTCAGAGAAAGGGAACTGAAAATCAGCTTTTAAATGCTTTAGATGTACCAAAAAGCAGCTTCCGCTATGTCAGTGGGGGTTGAAGGTACATAAAAACATGAATCCCTGTTTCACCGATAGTCACTTCACACTTATTGTGGATATCTTTAATGTCCTAAGCTTGTCCTTTTTGCCATGGGAGTGAAACGTGATGTTATTAATAACAAATGAATTCAGTCATGGGATGGATTTTCTCCCAGTGTCAGAGACTCACCACCAAGAACTCCCTCTTGTCCACCATCTGGTTGCCGTCTGCATCAAACATATTGAAAGCAATCTTGAAGCCAGCATGGGGTTCTGGAGAACAGAGAGGAGAGCACATAGGGTGAGTGTGTGTGTGTGTGTGTGAGTGTGTGTGTGTGTGTGTGTGTGTGTGTGTGTGTGTGTGTGTGTGTGTGTGTGTGTGTGTGTGTGTGTGTGTGTGTGTGTGTGTGCGTGTGTGTGTGCGTGTGTATTAAAGGCAATTCTAAATCTAGAAATAGCATGGAAAGAATGGCATATAGGCTAGACAGGAGGGAGATGGGACAGGTGGTTTTAAATATATATGGACTATGAGCTACATGTAAATTGTTCTATACCACCCTACCTGTTTTGTTAGATATCAGGTATAGATGTTGATCTACCAAATCAAATAAAGCTTGGGTGACTTCATGTCTTTATTCTAGAAAATAAACACAGAGAACTGAAGACATTTTTGAACAAACCCAAGAAAGAAAGTCCAACTACATATTCATTTGATTTTGTTTTTGAAACTCAAGCAGGTACAAAGCGCACATGATATAGTTCGCAACTGAATTTCAGTTATCATTAATAGTTTTTATAATTTTTTGTGAGAAAATAACCAAGGCTTTTTGTTATCTTCCCAACAGAATCTCAATTTAACATTAAATAAATTAAATCCAAAAGCAATAACACAAATCCTTTCCTGATTAATGATCAATGGTTGCTCTGCTCTCAGTGTGCAAAACACCCGCTTAAAAATGATCAGAATGTTGAACATTGAAAGTTTGGTTTCTTGATCATTTACAAAGGAGAAAAATACTTAAATTCCTGATTTTGAGGGGAAGAAGAGCAGAAATATTCAACAATTTTGAATGTGTAATGGGGACATATCTAAATGCAATACAGTATCAGTGTTCAGTGCAGTAAACTGATGCTCTCAGAGAGTAATGAGTGCAGTTTTTTCTTTTTAGAAATAAGCCTCACATTCCTGTCTATATTCAAGTTTTGAAAGGTTATAGGTATTCTTTTCCTCTTCTCTCTCACAATTTCTTGCTCACCCCAAGGGGAAGGGGAAAACCACCGGAGTTCTGTCATAATTGCCCCTTATTAAGTCCTGGGTGGGCCTGAGTATAGTTCATATCATATACCTTAGTTAAAAAAATATAAGTTACCAAAAAAAAGCACAGCATACTGCTACAATACCGTGAGAGAAAGGAGGTAGAAGATGAGACGAAGAGAAGGAGGATGTGTAGAGAGACTGAATTGACTCACTTGTCAGGATGCAGAGCAGGAACAGGTACTCTGTGTATGAGATGATGCCTATGAGACCAAGACAGAGGGAGTTAAGTTAAAAGGTCACATACAACACACACACACACAATGTTTACAGATGTTCAAAGACCGCAGGCCTCCTGACACTCACACACTAACACACATAATCCTTCCTTTCAAGAAGATAGCATCTTAAAATGTGTCTTCTGGAGCTCAGCTGCCAACAGCCATTTGGCCACACACCGTTTCTTTTTCTACACCTCAAGTGTCCAAAGTAAAGACGCAGGTTGGTAGGGGTGTGTGTGTGCATGTGTCTGTGTTTGGATAAGCAAGTGAAAAATGGTTTAGGAGGTGATCCTTTCTTGCCTCAGGCCCATTTAGGAATCTTTGTAGCTCCATCTCATCTCTCTCTCCCTCTTTTTCGCTTTCTGTCTGATCGTTCAGATAGTTCAGGGTGACTCGCTTGAGTGTTACGGGAGACTGCTTTCCTATGTATGTCTGTGTGTGTGTGTGTGTGTGTGTGTGTGTGTGTGTGTGTGTGTGTGTGTGTGTGTGTGTATTTCTGTGTGTGTGTGTGTGTGTGTGTATATGCATGTCGGTGAACATGACACCAGTTAAACCACCAGTGTGCGCCTTGTGTTTTCCTGATGCCCGGCTGCTTTGTGTGGAGCAGCTGGTTTGGAACTGAATTCTCTTTTCCCTGTGTACCCTGAGAGCAGGAGATAAACTCCGAAACTACTCAGGTTTCTAAAATTCATTCTGCGTGTTTATTCTCGCATGCTTTTGGTGACATGCTGCTGGATAAAAAGATGGGTCAACAGGTAGTAATTCTCATCCAAGGTAAATGATCAGTCTCAATAAAATTGAATTTAGCTCGGTACTACTATGTATGTTCACGAGTTGTACATTTTAAAATGATATGTTGGTCTAAAAAGGTTCTAATGAATCAGATGCACAGTAAAATAAAAGGTTGATTTGACATCTGATCCCACTGAGAACGCACACCACAGTCTCCTAATCATTTTAATTAGCAGGTCCACATCAGGCCTAACAACTGGAACCCTCTCCCCACATACAGCAGACTTTCCCAGCTTGCAAATTCACTCAAGTTCACAATGAACTACCTGCCCAATGTGAAATGCCACAAAGTTAAAACAATAGCTGGTGAAGAGAGTTCGGGATCAAGCAAGTGAAACAGGAACTACCAGATATTTTTCTCAAGAGTTGGTGGACCAAACAAGAGCTAAAATGCAAATAGATTTGCATTTTGTGAACACATTAGCCACAACTTCATATCAAACACAGAAAAATCAGGTTTATTTGTACAATACAAGCCAATATATCACAATGGCATAAAGGCCCATATCAATAACTGTTGCTGCCTGAGATAAAGGTATTTAAGAAGATAACATGGGATTGTTCCAGTTATGAATAATGCTCTAACCACGGGTACACATAAACTATTTATACTATGCCCTGAATACAATGGATGTTTCTAAATCAAAGTACTGTGCCAGGTCACTGTGTAACACATGGCCAACCAACACTGACATATTTCACAGCACGCACGCACACACATAGACAACAGCATTCCTTTGTCTGACGCATAGCTCTGTCATCCTCACAAAGCCATCCCAAGGATTTGAACTGTCCTCGCTCATCATGGCATGAAGAGGAGAGCATGTCCTGACATCACACACACACACACACACACACACAGAAATATATAATACAAACACACACTTATATACAGCTCATACGAGGGACGGCATTGTAAGAAAGTTGAATTGAATAAATGTGTGAATGGACAAACAAGTTGTTTAGCAGTAATAAAAACAAATATGTAAAGATAGTTATCGTTGAATGCTGATGGTGTGCGTGTGTGTGTGTGTGTGTGTGTGTGTGTGTGTGTGTGTGTGTGTGTGTGTGTGTGTGTGTGTGTGTGTGTGTGTGTGTGTGTGTGTGGTCTTGGCAGTATGCCACTAGCAATTTGAATAGACATGCACTGTATATAACTGTCTTCCTCTTGCCATGAAGACCTAGGATAGGTTTACAGATGATGTGCTCTTTCATTCATCCCGCTACATTGTACAACTTCTTCAGTTTCTCTTCGTCTCCCGACTCCTTGTTTATTTATGTCTAACTTTCACTCTCTCGCTCCTCGTGTCTCTTTTTTTGTCGTCTTCCTTTTTCCTGCTCCCTTTTCTAATTCTCTCCATCTCTCTTTTTTTTCATTTCCTCTCAGTTACTTGACTCTGTGTTTTCTCTCTTCATTTCACTGAATTAAACAAAAATGCAGAAGGGCAATGGACCCCACTAAAGTGTAAATGTAAGACACACTCATACACATTAGCTGGAAGGTGTAAAACACTATCATGGTAGAGGAATAGAGGGAATGTTATATTTAGCATCTCCCGGTGTGAGTGTGTTATATTATCTCTATGGGGATTCACTCACAGGCTGTGTGGTTCCTCTGCTACACGCTGATGCAAACGCATTAATTAGGGGGAGCTTCTCTCCCTCGCTCTCTCTGTCTTTGGTGCTGTATTATTTGTTCTTTTCCAATATGCAATCAGGAGAAGAGGAGAGGCGAGGAGAGGAGAGAGGAGGTTTATTTTTAGTTTTTTCAGCATGCTGTTTGGCTGTAAGAAAGGACAGCATGGCTCCAACCTCGGATTAGAGACACCTACAGTGACACACACACAAGCTCACAAGCACTATTTAGTCACACATCGGCAGGTAAAACCTGGTGTCCGTGCACTTAAAAGCTGCAAGAATGCTGTAGAATTTGAAGAACTGGTCCTCACTTACTCCTCATATCAACAGGGACTTTGAACCGTTCACAAGTTATACTGAAATAAGTATTTTCTCTATTATATTGGAGCTATTATATGTCTACAAAGCAGATTCAACTGTAATAGTCAAATCCACCGACATTCACTGACCGTGTTATTATCTCACTACTCCGATAATTATTGCATCTGTGTTATTTAGGTGTGTATGTGTTTGTGTGTTCTCTCCGACCTCGTTCTCTCAGGTTGCGAAACAGTTTGGAGGATCCTCTCCATACTGGGGGAGTTTCTGACAAAACCTTCTCCAGCTCCTGGTTCAAAAACACACAAGTTACAAGTGAGTTGCCTGAGATACATCACACAACCACAGACCTCCGCCTTCATACTTCAAACCATGAGATTCACAAAGACAGAAACAGAGACAGTGAAGGTATCATGCCATGAGAAGAGGGAAAGGATTCACAACAAAACCATCCATCTTGACATGTATTCTAGTATTGTATAGAACAAGTTATTTTTCTTGCCAAAAGTGTAAAAGTTGTAGGTGGAGTGCCATTTTCTATTTATTTTTCTTAACACAACATGAGCTGTGCACTTCCATTGCTTGTAAATTGGTAACCTCTGTAGTACTGCAGAGAGCAGTAATGCAAATGTGTACTGCATGAATGAAAACACTTTCCACTGATAAACTGGTGGAGGTAACGCTCGGAGAAGGTGGGGAATAAGAAGACTGCTAGTTGATGTAGTAGACACACTGTAAACACCTGGACGGCTCTGTACAGTTTACTCTACATGCTGTCTTCTCTATGCATCAGTCTTAAGTGAATTGCAGTGCGGAGGCCACAAAAATCTGCATTCACCTGTTTTTTTCTTTACATATAGGTTCAAGGAAACTGGTAATAATGTGCAATCGTGCAATAATGCTACTGTACACGTAGAACCTTCTACATTTGCATTGAAAAAAAGAAATGGGGATTTGAACTTTGCGGAGTCTGCAACAGATGTAACACGCAACAGATGCCTGCAACAGCAGAGGAAAGAAGCATGAAGAGTGTGTCTCCCACCTGTTTGGCCAGGGACCTCCAGGGCTTCTTGTCTGCCAGGGAACCAGACAAAAGAGGAGAGAAGAAGAAGGGAAAGAGGAGAAGAGAGTTTGGGTGGGCTTGGTCAGATAACATCTGTATGATCTAGAAATGGGTCTTAATGTGCCGAGTACAGTCACAAAACACACACACCAACACACACAGACACACTCGCTGTATATACACTGTCATCATCACAGGCCCATTTGTACCGTCTAAAGTGCCCCGTGCTTGTCTTTGTAGTAAGTACGGAATGTCCCCGTAAAAGCACATACTACTTTTGTTCTGTTTTATCCAACAAAGTTCATCTAATTCAACTTCAAAGGGGGCATTAGAGGATGTCGGCTGCTGAGAGGGTATATGCGGCTGTATCGTATGTCAGCGAGCCAGGGCTGATGTAAACACACACGTACAGGTGCACAGTTTGCACGCAATACAATCGCATACCAGCTGAGGAACGGAATTGATATTTTGGTGTTTGTGATAACCTCAACTTGTAGGGGGCCTTTTGAAACCAGTTGTAATAAAGTTAAGTGTCTGGTTTAGATATTTACTGGTTAAGAGAAAAGGTAAATACGAGCAACTGGAAGGTTGAGAAGTCGAGTGTGCCTGTGTATGTGTGTGTGTGTCTGACTAACATTAACCACAGACTAAACAATAGCTGTAAAGCCATCTGCTTTGAGGCTGTCTGGCCGGGACTAATCTGTTACGTCTGGCAGCAAGCTGACAGAAATAGCAAAGACATGCTTAAAACACAGCTAAGTGTTTTAAAACTTGGATTCAATAAAAAATAAACAATAGTTAGGACACTGAGATCCATATTGGGACGTCAATTTTAGATCAGAGATGGCCATCTACAAACTCATAACACTTGTAATTTAGTTGGTTATCAAAAGCACATTTAAAACAAATATAAAGCCGTCTACAAATACTGAAATATAACCCACATTGTATATTTGGAGCCAACCGACACAAATGCTCAGTAAAATGGATGTTGTAAGACGGTGAATGGAGTCTGTACTTTTAGGTAAAGGGAAATTGAATGCATGATGTCAGATGCATCAAAATCTTGATACAGTCCAGATATAAACCACATGTTAGGGTACAGGTGAAAATGGGACCACGGTCATTAAAATAACTGTATAACTACGTCAACGTGAAATGGCTCGGATGCAATTAGAGGATGTCATTTCTCTCAAAGTGACACTCGAGACGTTTTCTGACTGAAGTTTAAAGAGGCTTTGGGCCAGGAGAGCGTGGCGTCTACACATTATACGAACAGCAAACATACTTCTGGGTTCGTTCATGGTGACCGACTCGATGAAGTTCTGTGGAGTCATGTAGAGCTGCCCGTCATACTCCACCGAGCTGAACGTGCGGAAGCGATGCTCATGGGACGACATGTACACGTCTCCCTCCTCAAAGTCAAACGGCCGTTCCTGCAGACATAAACGCAAAAGGCAAAACAAAATATTACTGTTGTTGACTGTGTTGCCCTCTTGAAATGTCTTTTGTCAGTTTAAGTTTTATTTTTGTTTCTTTTATCAAAAGAGAAAAGACATTACTGGAAATATGAACGTAATAGTTACTGATGTGAAAAGTGTAGGCCATATAAAAACCTATTACCTATTTACCGGCACATTTAAATAATCCACACAGTGACAGGTGTTGATGTGCCCCAATGATTATAGTTTGAAAGTGACTTCCCATCTGTGAAGAGAACAGTCTCTGGCCTCTCACACAGACGGCAGAATTCAAACTGTACGTGCCTCTTCACTGCGTTTGAACCTCTATAATGAGGCGATCCATCTATTCTTGGCATCGACTCTCTCCATTTAGCTCTCTGAGATTATAAACAGTCAGCACCTCTGGCGCAGTACAATAACACACGCACACACAAACACACACACACACGAATACTTTGTCACTACTTTCTACTTGATTAGCATCTCTCTCTCACTCTCTCTCTGTGAGGAGCCAGAGCTTTAACTTGATTAGCTGCAGCGTAGGAGAGCTGCTACACCAACAGATTGTGCTGCAGGAAGCTGCGTAATTAGCAGAGATGTTTCCAAAATTAAACCTGTTTGGCCGCAGGGCCCAGCAGGTCCCAGGTTCCTGCTCAGCTCAGCTAACATGCTAATGAGCGCACAGGTTCATTCATAAAGCTTTGATGCTCCCTTCACCGAGGGGGCGTTGGAAGGCATGAATAGGAGATGAGCGCTCGGCTTCATAGGAATGCAGTGTAATCAAGTGTATGAGCCCATGGCCCTGGCTCTCACTAATGAATGAAGTTTATAAAGTTCTGTAAAGGCAGCTAGGGTCACATGCCACGCTGCACAAAATTATGTTAAAAGTAATGCAAAGAAATAATGAATTGGGGGGGGGGGGGGGGGGGACACTTATTAAAATAATTAAATGGCAACTATTTTAAATGACAGTGTGGTACACTGTGTTCTTATTATGTCATATAGCCACAACTAAACCTGTTCCTGTCACCTAGTTTTGTTCTGCAGACTGCATAGCAGATGCTCCAGGTGTTTCTCTCTCAGGCAACCCAGTGTCCTGTTCACAGCAGCAGCTTTTAGCAAATGTCCTCTTTTTCTCAGAGCTAAACTGTCCTAACCCTCCTAGTTTAATTTCAGTCAAATCAAAGTACAATCTAGCCAGCTAAGGTCCCAGCTCTTGAGTCTGACGCGTCAGCTCCGTTGCTTAAACAGTAGGCATCATACAAATACAAATCAGCAAGTAGTTATCTTTTGTCTAATGCTGAACTGAGTGTAGATCAATGCCACGGGATTTTCCAGCAGTGTGTTGCTGTTTCTTCAACTCCTGGTTCACTCTGAGTCTGTGCCTCTGAGACGAACAGTATCCAAGCTATGTGGCTTTTCCATATGTTGAGATTCTCAACAGGTCCTATACATATATGTCCATCTGAGCCAGGCAGCAGCCTGCAGTCTGAAAAGTGAAGCCAATGTGGAAGTGCCTTAAACTTGCATTCTCTCTCATGGCCACCAGGGTACGAGTTCTCTGGTCGCAAAAAGAAGTCTGATCATAAAGAAGTCTATGACAAAATGACTCTACTTCTCTCTTGATTTATTACCTCAGTAAACATGACTTTAAGGTCTCAATCGCTAGTTTCAAGTCTTCTTCAAAACAGAATGATGTTCATTTGGTAAATGATGGTCCCAATTAGAGTCAAATAGACCATAAAGCAGGGTATGCTTTAGTGCGTGGCTACCTTGTGATTGACAGGTTTGTCCTTTAACTTTAACCCTTTCACAGTGTGAAAGATCATTATAACATTATGGTCGCCTAAGAATGTCTTATTCTGCGTTCAGTTGTACTTAACTCCACCCTCTCAAGTCACTGCTGGTTGCAAAAAAACAAGATGCCAACGCCCATGTTTACTTCTTATATAAATAAAGTTTTTTCCTCACTCACTGGCAGGTCACTGAACATTACAACTGGCAACTTTATTTAGTTTGTTTGCCACTTCTGAAATCTATGTAGATCACATAAGAATTGTAAAAACTGAGTCAGTGGTTCCAGAAATACGGAATATATCATGTAACATTAACCCCTGACTATATATGATTTAGAAAGTGATTTTTTAAAATAGTATTTCTTAATATAACGAAAACCTATCTTCCATGGGGGCGGGTGGCCTGAACGTTTACATGCCACAGCCAACAGTTACCCTGCAGGTGGCAAGTGCTAATTTTTTGCCATTGTCTCCTCATACGATTCTCTAGTGTCCAGACTGCCAATCACACAACCAGCCACAAGTCACTGTATGCCACAAGTCAAAATCCAGACATGATTCTTTTCTGAAGAAGTTTGGTCGTGTCCATCTCAGGCTTCTGCTCCCCAGAGTAAGCAGATCTTGCATAGTAAGTCGCCCAATTGCAGGTCTCTGGAGACTCAACTGACCCACTCTTGTTTGCTGGCAGATGGTTTTTCTTGTTTCCTTACAGCATCTCAGCCTCGTTTTCAAGCATGTAAGAACTCTGAAGCTTTGTTCTCCTTCCCTGCAGGTTAGTTCTCACAATCTCTTTTCGCCTTATCCTTCAGAATCCGCGTAGTCTACCTTTACTTACTGGGCAACAGAAGGCTGTGTTTCCCTTTTCCCACAGGAGCTATCCTGTTCCCAAGTTGGATGGCTATCAAGACACCATATTCTCCAGTCAGGTATCCTGTCTGTCTTCCTATAGTCTCTCCTGCTTCTAAACTGGCTACCCTCTTTCATCCCAGTTTCCTTACAGGCAACCTAACCTTATAACCTGTACTTTACATTATTGATTTAATGTACCATAAGTTCTAGATTGATTTACTACCCTCCAATAAACCACTGGTGTCTGTTTATTTCAATAGGCCTACAGAAAGAAGCTGTTATTTTAATGTGTGAGATAAAAATGTAATTAACATTGCATATCTTCTAAAGTTATGTGGTATAAAATGAATCAGCTTGTAGCTTGTATGTGCTCATACAGCTAAATACAGGCATCAGATCAGACTTCGTATTGGCAGACACACAATATCAAAGGACTTGGATCACGACTGGCCCCAAAAGATCTTGATCTGGACATCACTACTGATCATGAAGCAGCTGATGCGTACATCAACAAACAGCATCTGGTGTCAGAGTTAAGATAGTCTTTATGACATATATGTATTCATGTATCATTGATGTAAATTAGTGGTGTCACGGATCACGGATCGATCCGTTCGGATCACCCCTCACGGTTCGGATCACCCCTCACGGTTCGGATCACCCCTCACGGTTCGGATCACTCGTGAACCGCGGATCAACAGAGTATTTTTTTTCTTTTATTTTTACAGCGTAATCATCAGAGTGTGTAATAAAGTTCTACTGCTGCTGTTCCTTTTCAAGTAGCAAGTCCCCGAATATCAGTGCAGAGTGTCAGTGAACAGATATAAAGCAGTAGTGTGTTCACGTGAACGGAGCAGGTCAGAAGCATTTAACGGTAAGTCTCAAGTTTGGGAGCATTTAGTCTTCCCTGTAACGTATAATGACGGATGAGGGCGGTGGACAAAGCGTTACGGTATGTAGGAGTTATTTAAAGAGAAAGACACACGACAACGGCAAAGCATCGGCATGTCCACACATATGAAGAGACACCATCCCGTCTGTCAGCGACGGGGACACTCCGGTGTAGAAAACAAAGGATTTCTAAATCTGGTTAAAATGCTTGAGCCACGCTACGAAATCCACTCACGCACCCACTTCAGTGTGAAGCTGTTCCAGACCTCTATGAGAAGGAAAAGACTGTAGAGACCGCTTTCACCACGGCGGAGTGGTTCTTAGTCCGGTGCTGTAGACACGCCCCCTCTGTGAGCGTCACACACACACACACCTGGTTCAGGTGCTGACAGAAGCATCAGAGTGAAGCTAGACAGGCCCAACAATATTCCAGTCACCACAGAAAGGTCGACCCTCTCCCCAGACAATGGAGATATTCTCATCTTTTTGAAAATAATGTCACAGTAATGTAACATTATTGTGTATTTGAATGGCATCACCTGACAGGAAGTAAACACAGACCCAAGTTGTTGCCGAGCAGTTCAGTTCAGTGTAAACAGTGGAAGCTAGCTCACTGGCTGTTTCTTTCTTTCAGTATTGATGAAAGGACGAGGATATCAGAATTGAGTATTCTTGAATGTTTTATTTTTATTTATTTCATTTTGTTTCAAATTGGACATCTTCAATATTTTTGTTTTCATGTAAGACTATAGCCCAAAGTTCTTTGCTTTAAGTGTTCTTGAAGTTCTTTAATTAATAAATGGAAAGCAAAGTTATATTTGTCTCCTCCCCTTTTCTTTGTTGATCCGAAAAATGATCCGAACCGTGACTCCTGAACCGTGATCCGAACCGAACCGTGAGGTTTGTGATCCGTGACACCCCTAATGTAAATGTATTCTGAATATAATGAGTATTTCGTTGTCTCTGTGATGTTTCAATTACAAACTACTTGGATTCCCTTCCAGCTAAATATTATGCACCACTTTTACTATAATCATTTTATTATGTCACAATTATATCATCTTTAACTTGAAATAACTAATGACAAAAACAGAAATGTACCTCAGTGAATTATAAGCCAAAACAATATTGAATAGACAGTGTCCCAAAATATAGGCCGAAGATGTACCTCACTTAACCTATATCGTCTAAACTACATTTACAGTATTTTATTCTATATTTTATACGTGACATATTTTATCACTGCACTTGCACTATTTTATGTCTTATATTCTCATATTTATTTAAAAACATGTTTACATGTTATGTGATTAGTTAATGTAACATTAATAATACAATAATATAGTATACATAATAATATAAACTTCTGAAATGCTTGTAATTTTAACATGTATTTTGCTGCAAAAAGTAGTCAATTTATCACGAAACTTGTAATGGGGTCTTTTCAATTTGTGGTATTGATACTTAAAGGATCTAATGGATCAAAGTACATGTTTTCACCACTGGAAACTGGTTGATTTTATAGTATCTAGCTGTCTGTTCAAGCAACTTAGCATTTAACATTAAACTACAATTAAGCTATTGAATAATTAGGCCTTGCGGGAAGTATAGCTACTCAGGGATTTATTTAGCCTTTTATTAAAGTGTTACTCTTGAATTTAAAATGTTGCTGTGATCAGTCCATTCACTCAGCTGCCTGGCTGACAGTGACATCCTCAACCTGCTGTCATTTCAGCACCAGCCCTAACGGAGAGCGCCATTCCTGCATCTGTCTGCGCGCGCACGTCGTCCTGTAGCCAAACAGTGAGTAAACTGTTTCCACTGGGCGTGCTGGGAATGAATGACACAGTTTATCCACCCGAGAGGAAAACATATAAACTGCCAGCCACACCATGGCTACACAACACAAGGAGGCCGGTCTAACTGGGCTGATGTGGGTCTAAGTTTAGTGGAAGGAGAAGTGAAAACACGAAGCGCTCTTTGCCTTTTCTCCCAGTGGTCGTTTTTACTCCACAGTTCTCCACACCGAGGCCTCCATGTCAACACCGAGGACAACACATATACTGCTAAACGGCCTTTCATGTCGCTACGTGCCACCACAGCCTTATTGTCAGCCTTACAAATCTCAGCGCAACGTCCTACCTTCTCCTTGGCTTCGACAGTCGGGATGGCTGGTAGCAGACCGTTGATGCTGTGACTCCCCATCCTCTTCCTGCCTCTGCAGCTCGTCATATCGTTGTAGAAGTAAAGCGCCACGGCGCCTCCCGTTGCCAGACACGTCCCGACAGCCAGACACCTCCGTGTCCTTCCTCCTCTGGCCGTCTGACCACCGACTAGCTCGTATCTCGCCGCCGACCAGAGGTTTAGCTTACTGGCCAGCGCTGCCACTCTGCGTAAAGCGGCCATTGCTGCTGTTGTTGCTGCTGCTGCTGCTGCCTGCCGCTGTGCTGGTGAACGATTATAACTTTGCGGGCAGCCGAAAACTATCGCGTTTGCTCGCTTTCATCGCGAGATGTGCGGGCACTGTAGATGCTGTGCAAAGTCCCACACAGAGTGGAGAGGATTTGATGCTTCACTAAGTGAGAGTGAGTGATTCATCTGAACCGTGGTCAATTATAAACCAGTCGAAGGTAAACAGTGAACTGAATAGTAATTCATCGACTGGAGATCATATTTCAATCATGCTTTTATTCACTACCAGTGGCGGAAGAAATGGTCTAGGAATTGATTAATAATTTTAAATGAGTCCAATCTTTTATAAATGGCCTAAAAGTCATGCATTCAATGTTCAGGTGTGTTGCATATATAGCAAAATAACTATACGCCTGTCAGAAAAATGTAATGGATTAAAAACTAGGCTACAGCATTTCTATCTCAGATGGGGTATGTATCCTATAATACATTTGAAATACTCAAGAACCAAAACTTGTATTTGTGTAAATGTACTTTAAGCCACTGGTAAGGCTACTCCGCCAAACTGAATGCATGCTATGACATACATGTAAAATGTAGCAAATCACATTAAAAAACAGTCAGAAAAGCACATTTGTTAATAGTCTGTTAGCTAAAAATACCTGTGATAACAAGTGAGTCTTGGAATAAAATTGAAAGAGATCTTGGTTTACACAGGGGAAACTTTAAGTGACCAACAATATCCACATTTGTCAATGTTCACTTTTTAATTGAGGGTCAGTGTGGTATCTGATTTCCAGTGGGAAGTTTAGGATCAAAGGAGCCAAAAGAGCAGATATCAAACGAATATCAAAGATGAACTCTTCATTTAAGTCTTTACATGTGAGACTAATTTTAACCTGATGGGGCTTTTCTTATGACTTTGATGCCGAGAGAATAAAGGAGAGAAGTCGAATCCATGGGCCTGTCACCTGTTCCCACATGAAGCATGGATCACTCTGTGAGCACAATTTAGCCAAAAGTTGAAAACAGATCAAACAATGACTATCAAAACCTGTTTGTACAAATAAGCCCTTTAAAGGGTTGAATATGTATTCAGCCCTGAATGTGTTCCTTTGATTTCTACTTTGGTCATAATTTAACAAGATTAGCCTATTATGCTAACTAATAGGCTCCCTAATTGGTTAAAAATGTTTAATAATTATTGCAAAATTACAACTGACCAGTAAGAAAAATCCTCAGAAGTTGAATGCCCACGATTTTTACCTGTAGTTTAACACAATTGACAAAGATTATATTAAATATTGACTGTGGTATAAAATCTGTCAATCTCGAGTATAACAGAGCTCCGAGCAGAAATACATTAGCTCATGCAAACCCTCATTTGATAACGTTTGCACAATAAAGGACAAAGTCTTTGTTGTGGTTGATTTTTGAACCCCAGGCCTGTCTGGGGACATAACAGTGGTGCGATCTCAAATGCTCATGCATGTTCTAAGTGGCATAGAATAAATAAAGAGTCTACGTTTTGGGACCTTATGAATCTGTCTCAAGGACCCCTGGAGTTCCCTAGACCCATGTTTGGACCACTTGCATTAATAACCTCAAGGCTACTTATTCAGTTATTTCATTATCCAGGCATTCGATTAGGTTGTAATTTATTTGTGTGTGTGTGTGTGTGTGTGTGTGTGTGTGTGTGTGTGTGTGTGTGTGTGTGTGTGTGTGTGTGTGTGTGTGTGCTATTGTGTGGGTGAGGGGGGATAACCCTGGGGGCCTCCTCCTCTGCTATGGTATGGTTGGCTTCACTCTCTGTCCAAAGCATGCCACAAACCGACAGGACCGTAAACCAACATAAAATATATTCTAAAGCAAACCATGTTACCCTGGGAACTGTTTACATGCACCTTGTAAGCATGAGTGGGAATGTGGCACTGTAGTTGACACCTTCATCGTGGACAGGTCGATATCCAATGCATCAGGATCTGATCAGCCTGCGGCGATTCCGATCGATCTTGTCCCCTCTGAAAAAAAAACAAGTTTCCTTTTCTACTGGTCATAAATAATAATGAAGCGAGGGAAAGAGGGAGGAGGAAGCACTGACGCCACACACATAGATGGCCACTCAGTTTAGCCGTCTGTCTTACGCACATGCACACAACCACATCCACGACATAATATACTATATATAAAAAGATGAGCGCAACAGTAAAACAATTAAAAAGGGTGCCACAATCACTCATTCCCCCTGGCATGAATGGAGAAATCGGCACAGTACAAAATAACCGTCGTACAGCGCGCACACAAAACACCTCTGCACCTTCAACTCATTTATCAACGCAATTCCCAACGGAGGGGGCAGCTGTGTGTGCGTGTGGGTTTTGTGTGCACGAGCGGGTGTCTGTATAGCTGCCAAAATCAATGCCATATAGGCAGGAACATGGGCCCCTGTGCCACTGCTTTGGTTTGACCCCGAGCAAAATCCCACATTTGATTAATACAAATGTATCTTCAGATTTTACATTAGTCTGATTCAAAGTACCCAATCTAAAAATCCATGAATGTCTGCAATCTGTTTTTGCTCTGCAAAAAAAGACGCTGAATTGAAGATCTTTTGTCTGCAATGATTTACAGTGGAGGTGACAGTTTGTTACACAACTATAACTACAACTATATGGCCAATGGAATGAGTTCAAAGTTATGATTCATAAAAAGATATGCATAAAAAATCGTTCATTTACATAACAAATTAACTGCTCCTGAGGCTCTTCAAGTGTCAAGTGTCGGGGTATTATCTAAGCTCGCAGTTCAAACAGGTATATATTCCCCTCTTCTGGTTGTTATTGCCTGATCCCCTTACAAGATCCCTGCACTTTGAAGCCTCTGTGTCTTTGATTCGTCTTTTAAGACCACAATTAAGGATATATGGGCTCCTGCGCTGTTCAAAGCCCATGTGGAAAGATCAATGAAGGGATTGACAGTCAAGTGATGTCGTTTGCACAGGTGTGTGTGGGTGCGTGTGTATGTTTGTGTCTGTGCGGGCGCTGTTAACGTGAGGCTGGGTTACATAAAACGAGCGGGGGCAATAAATCAACAGCCGAGTGCGAAAATTACGCAAATGGGGGCTTTCCTCTCTCTCTAGCCGCACCTGAGTCATTTCGTTCAGGAGGCGTGGGGCTGTAAAGCGTTTAGGGTAATGGCAATATCACTTTCATGCTGTTTGACACACACACACACACACACACACACACACACACACACACACACACACACATACTCCTCTCTATGTCCATTTCACACACAAGTCGCTGCTGAGATGCGGACTCCCCTCTCACTGGCCACTGCTGAAGTGCCCATGAGCAAATTTGCATAGCGTCTAAATGAGCTTCAGTGAAGTCGTTGTGTTGCTGCAAGGTGGTGGGGGCGGGGGGGGCGAGCATGCCATGCTCTTCCAAGTCCCTGCGCTCTCTGCACCGAAACCGAACATCAAAGGTGAGACAGCTGAACGACAAGCAGGGCGATGATGGGGCACCGTTTCAAACGGGAACATATGATGGTGATCGGGGTGCATTTGCATAGAAAGGCAACTCGGGGTTAATTACGCAAGGGAGAACTGCGTGATATGATGTTGAGTACAGCGTGCTGGTCTCACTGCGCAACATGCTGCCGCTGGAGGAGAGAGCGGAGGGTACCGCAGAAATAAAGGGCTGAAGTGGATGGACAGAGAGAGAGAGAGAGAGAGAGAGAGAGAGAGAGAGAGAGAGAGAGAGAGAGAGAGAGAGAGAGAGAGAGAGAACCCTGAAGTGCTCTGGAGCAAAGGGGAGTATCCCGAGGTGAAGAGGAGAGGGAGCGGACAGGGGACTGGAGAGAGGGATAAATAGCAGTTGAAGAGGGGAGAAGAGGGGACACTGACTGCTGCAACCGGCGATATCTGCATACATCAAGATATAGCGCGGGACTTAAATCTTAATTTGATGACTAATTAACGGTTCTGGTGAATGCGCCAAAACGCACTCATTGGGTATTTTCTCAGCCAGCACGTCCAACTTTTCTTTTTCTTCTCATCACGGGCTGACCCTCGTTTGCTGGTTCGTACCGAGGCTCTCCTCTCTGCTCATCACTTGGATCTCGACTTGGACCCCTCTTGCTGTGATCCGGATCGGCTGTCTTATCTGTGATGGGGGCAGCGGCGGAGGTTGGGAGCTTCGTCAACGGATTTGTGGACAGCTTTGGCCCCGCGGGCGCCGCTCCGGCTCCCGTTGGCTCTCATTTCATTCTCACGCCAGCTGGGGCGGTGGACTACAACTCGGTGACCGGACTGATGATGGGGGGACAGGGTCAGCAGCAGGACCACCTGGTGTCCGCGGAAAGGCTGTCCCGGAGCCTGGCGGACCTTAGCCATCTGAAAGGGATTCTGAGGCGGCGGCAGCTCTACTGCAGGACCGGCTTCCACCTGGAGATCCGACCCGACGGAACCGTGCAGGGCACCAGGAAGGACCACAGCATTTTCGGTACACAAACCCTTCACAAAAACACCTATTATTATTATGATTATTATGATTATGATTATTTTTAGTGATAGTATAGTCTGATGTAGAATTTCTGCTATAGGTTTATTTTGTAAGATGCAGCAGACTGACAGGTACCCTTATAGTGGAGGCACTGGAAAACACACACACACACAGAGAGAGAGAGAGAGAGAGAGAGAGAGAGAGAGAGAGAGAGAGAGAGAGAGAGAGAGAGAGAGAATTAAAACAACAGCCAAACAGGTTATAATCAAATGCTGATGGAAGTGAAGTAGCCCACTGTGATGGCAGCTGCTGCTGCTATAACCCTGAACTGTAGTTCATGCTAACAGTTGATGTTATAATGCATCCAGAGAAACACAGTTCATTTCAAGATGAAGATATTGCTTTGAGTATTTCATGTTTGCACTTTTTTTTTTTACCACATTTCCTTCTCGAGATTAGATTGGTTTATCTTCAGTCATCAAGATAAACGTCTGCAGCTTACTGCAGATCAAAAGTAGACCCCTGAGAGATTTGTTTTAGTGCTGCAGACTGTAGCACTTCTGGCACTTGATTTATTCCATTTGAGACTTGGTCGAACTTCGTGCCAGAGGCCATTCCAGATGCAGCCTTGCTGTTCAGAGTCAGCTGGTGTGGATATACATAGAGCTATTTACTGTAATTTTTCTGCACTGAGCGCAGTTGAGTCTTAGTCTCACAGTCAATCCATCTTCCGATTTATTAAATTTAGCTTATGCCTCTTACTGTAATTATGTCACAAATACAGATATTGCACAAGCAGCAGTGGAATGAACCTTTGCAGGATTAAAGTCATATTATTGTGCTCATTGTAATAATGGTCTGACAACTTAATGTAATGTAAAGTAATGTTTGTGTGCAGGTATTTTGGAGTTCATCAGTCTAGCTGTGGGTCTGGTTAGCATCAGAGGGGTGGACAGTAGCCTCTACCTCGCCATGAACAGCAAAGGAGAACTGTATGGATCGGTGAGTACACCCCCTATTGATACGCACTGAACACCAAAGGACTTTACTGGGCCAATTCTCAACATCCGATTCCTAACCAATTGCCAACAGGTGACATATTTTGCATTGCTGTACTCAGATTTCCTTCTGCTTGTCTTTCTTTCTGCAGGAGAAGCTCTCTGCAGAATCCGTTTTTAAGGAGCAATTTGAAGAAAACTGGTACAACACCTACTCATCCAACCTCTACCGGCATGGAGAAAAAGGTGCATTTTACTTTGTTGGTTTGAACAAAGATGGGACGTCCCGGGATGGAACGAGGTCAAGGCGACATCAGAGGTTCACTCACTTTCTACCAAGGCCTGTAGACCCGGATAGAGTACCGGAGCTATACAGGGACATACTGGGCCAGAGCTGAGACTGATGGGGCATTACCATGACCCTGCCAGAGCCCGTCTGAGCTGAAAGGCAACCCAAGTGCACCTAATCCGAAACCCCTTCTTGAGGGACACGGAAAATCCTGTTGATCTGGGGATCATAACAAGTGCTCCAAATCAACACTCTCCACCAATGGCATGGAGGAAGAAAAGAGACCTTCTATGAACCACACTAGCCGGGGAGTTTGACTTAACAGCACTAGGGATCTTCTGTGGAAGATGTGAAGGCTCCTTGACAGACACAGGCATCTGGGCCCCTAATATTGCCCCTTTATTGGCCTATGCAGAGGCTCCAGTGGCTAAACAGATGACTTTTGGATTTGTTTAAGTTTCCCTGCAAGTCCAAAAATGCATGTTCAAGAGGGCAACAATGTGGGAACTAATAAGTGAGATTAACAACTGGCTGCTAGTATATTGCTTTTTACTGCTGTCCCTGATGAGTCTTGTCAATTCCACTGTTTTCAGTTAATTTTATTCAAAACACTACTGTGGCTGCTAAGTAAATTATTTATTAAAATGCTTAATCCACTGGCTGGTTTACACTGAAAGGTAGTTTCATGCACTGGAAATCAGCCATGTCTGTGGTGGGAAACAAATCTGAGAGTTGGGGGATTCACTATTAACGGACAGTCTTCTGGGATGGCTCGGAAGGATTCTCCTTTGAAACTGCTCCAAAGAGAGATGCTGCTCAGAACATTATGACTTTTTTACAAAGCCACACGGAACAAGCAAAGAAGTGCTGATCCAATGGAGTTTTATAAGGACTTGTTCTGTGGTGTACTGTGGCGAACTACTGCGTGTTCTGTTGAAACTCTAGAGATGCTTTCTAGAACCCAGTGAAGGATTTCTGTTGTTCTTCCACCGACTGCGGTCAAACAACGAGCACAGGACCGACAAAGACACCTTTACATACCTGTTGACAGATTGTATTCTTATTTATAAGTTTTTGTTTCCTAGGACATACATATATTTATTTCAATATATTTATTTATTTTGAGAATATATTTTTACAGGTATGAGATGAAATAAAAAAAAGATATCAAGAACAAGCCATGAATATTTTGTTATTTGTTGTGTCATCATCATATGAACTGCTGCTTTCCATTCTCACAGTGTTATTTATATTCATATCAGTTTTCAGACTTGACAGTGTCGAAAGACCTCGTGTCATATGGGTCAGTGATGAGGCAATCTCTTTACAGTCCAAAATAGGGCACTGTTGCAATATGTCCATTTATCATGTGGACATCTGGGCTTATTATTCGATCTGCTTGTCTGCTTATCTGGAGCTGTTGTTGGACCAAGTCCTGGACCTTAAAGCTGGTGTCCAAAATAATTTGAAAATAAAGAGTATGGTCCAAGTCGACGCTGCAGAGACGGAGATTTTCTGACTTTAGTCAAGCGTCAAAGACGCTGCATCTTAAAAATGTCTATAATGCACCTCTTTTTTTAACCCCTCCTTACCTGGTAAACTCCCACAAGTTTCAAACTCCACAACCCCAGCTTGTGTTTAATATCTAGTCTTTAGACCCATACATGTCACTTGGGTAACTTTCTCAGACTTGACAAGGCTCCTCCAGCTCCTCCAGAGCCACAAACGACATAATACGGTTATATACCAGCTCAGTAAACATACAATACCACAATACAATAGTGAAGTTTAATAATAACCAATATGAATAGAGGACTAGGGTAGCATACTTTGCCTTTTCTCACCATACAATAGCACCAATACCTCAAATACCACCTTTTTGCTACTGTGATCTCATCCGTAAAGTTTGTTTACGAACCACCATACTGAATGAAGAAAAAAAACATTAGCCTTCAAATTCCTTCTTGATCAGGAATTCAAAGTTATGTGACAATAAAACTTTGAATTATAGATCAAACTGTCCTTCAAATAATGTTAGCGAGAAACAAAATGACCAATAAAAGCCTGGTTTGACTGAATTATTTCAAGAATTAAAAACAAAGTTGGTTTAATGCATTTTTGTTTTTCTAAATTGTTCCTGTGACCATGTTTTCAGTGATATCATTGGGAATCTTCAGATATATATTTTAACTGACTGACTGTAAGAATGTCTCACACAAACACAGGAAGGAGAACGAGAGACAGAGGGAGAGGTGACACATAGTTACGAGTATGCTCCATACTGAAAGAGATGTGATGGCAGTAATGGGAAAGGTGGAGAAAAATAACATGAAGTCATCAATGTAAAGAGACAAGCACGCGCTTCCTCTGACAGACACTGCAATTAGACAAGTGACTGGCAGGCCGAGTGCACTGCACTCTTTCATCCTCCCCTTCACCATCCCTTTATCTCTCTTAACCCGCCTGTCCCCGGTGAGTCACCCCTTCTTCTTATGACACCCGAGACTGAATTGACCAGATGTCACTCTAGCAATAGGTGAGAGTAAGACAGCTACGGAGACACAAAGACGGGTGCTAGAGTTAGGAAATGATGAAGGCAGAACAAAATACTACAGTACGAGAAACAAGAGGGATAATTGTTTTTCAGCCTGCTGAAGGCAGCTCTGTGTTTAGTAGAAAAACAACAGTTGAAAACAATCTTACCTCAAGGTCCAGTTAGCAGTTTTTGATAATTTGATGATAATTCGTGTGTATGTGTATTATTTACTCAATAGTATTAAGTTTGCCAAACACATGCTGTCGTTCTCATTCTCAAAGCTCCTTCTACTGCAACGCTGAAAGTGACTCTTTACTTCTTTAAACTTAGCACGCATACAAGGCTATATGTCAGATACTCCACCGTATGGGCCAACAAGCCCTTTGTAGTAGATAAACAATGCCGCTACTACTAATGTGGGGAATTAAGAACCCGTTGTTTGAAAAAACAACTCAGAATTTACAGGGATATATCTGTCTCAAGCGTCAGTGTATACTCTATATGTGCTTTGCGTGAACTGAAAGCTGTAGTTAAGGCGTTAAATCCTTGACTACATGGAAAAGACAATTCTCTGACAACTGTGCAAACTCCATCTGCTGATGATAATCTCGTGGTGTGATCTAAAGTTGCAGAACTAAAGCTACTAAATGGGGCTTGTTTTGTCAATGTCCGCGCATGTGTGTGTGTGTCTATTTGTCAGTGCGTTCGTTTGTAGGTATTCTGATAATTCAAGTGTAATCAGATGAAGGTAAAGCGGAGTGAAACTGGAGTCAGCATAATTTAGTTACCAGAGCTCAGTAACTTGTCAACCTTTCGTATTACCTTGGCGCACTAGAATTACCTGGGGACCATGCGTGATGTAGGAATCTACCCCCACGAAATGTGAAGTAACCTTTGTTCTACTTTGCACAGGCTAAGTGCTCTAACAGGCTTTATGGGGTTATGTGAGTGAGGTACAATGCTTGGACCCCCTACTGTGACCCCCTGCGTACTGAGGATCGGAGCGAAACAAAGACTGACCTCACAGAGTACTGAAGCAGATCTCGGTGTTACCTGTCAGCCTGTACCCTTCAACATCTGGCCTATGTTTGCCTGACACTGGGGAAACACCGGCTCTGTCAGATTTGTCTGAAATTGTTTTATGTCTCCAGCTGCATTTCACATCAAGGAGATATTGCCAGGTCGGTGCCAGCATAAAGGCTCATCAGCTCGGCAACGTGTTTCAGATAAGATTACAGGGTGCTGCGGTTTACATCTGCCCAGTTGTGCAGGCAGGAGCACGGCTACATTGTGTCTAGTTAAGACACGGGTCAGCGTGTGTAGAATCCTCTGATAAGGGCATACAGTGATGAGCCGGAGAGAACATCAGACAGACAGCCCGTGAGTACCAGCATGTACCAGACTGACTGAGAGTGTATGTCAGACACAGACACACACACACGCACCACTCACACACACAAACACAGAGATCTTAAAACCAGGCAAGAGAGTAGGTATGACTTGAAAGTGTGTAAGAAACAGGTGGGTTTCTAGGAGGAAGAATAAGAAAAAAAAGCTGCAGCATGTGGGTTCTTAGTGTTGCCGGCCTGTCAGGTCACAATCTTCCTTTGAAGTGTGTGTGTGTGTGTGTGTGTGTGCAGGGAGGGGGAGGCATGTTTATGTGAGTCAAAGTGACTGCGTAGATTCATGTCAGTACAACTTCTGTGTGTGTGTGTGTGTGTGTGTGTGTGTGATCTGTGAATCTGTGTGAAGGTGAGCCAGGGGTTCTCCTGACTAGAGGGCTGTCTGACTGATGTGTGAAGACTTGCGTGTGCGTGTGTGCGTGTGTTGCTGTATCTCCACCATCCACCCCCTCTCTTCACTCTCTGTCTGTCCTCTGTGGGGTTTTCCATCGACTGGTTAGAGCTCCACTTTTGGATCCAGCAAGTAATGGTCCACGCAGAGATAACCAGAGTGAAAACAGTAGGGGAAAATATCATCTTCTCTTTTAATCATTTCACCTCTTCGTTGCATCTTGCCTGTTCATTTGATGTCCATTTGAGGGCCAGCCACTGTCCCTTTTATGTTCCATAAAGTGTGTGAGTGTTTTTCTCAAATGGCAGGTGTAGAAGTTAGTGATCTCTGCTGGTACCTATCTACGTCCACACAGGTGTTCTTCCTGCAGTCGTCAACACACACATACACACATACACTCACACACTCACACACACTTAAGACATGCGTGCACAATCTGTCATCACCTCTCTGTGCGTGAGATTAATGGTGCCGTGTGAATGACTCAGCTGTGGTGAATTCAGACAAAAAGAAGAAGAAAAAAACGATGTGTCCTTTCCAAATTCTTAGACGTATTCGACAGCTATGAACTCGTCCAACTTTGGACTAACAAATGACTTAACCTCCTAAACTCTGACGTATCCACCTGTGGCTTCATCTTAAAACCAAATTCACGTTATGCAGCGACACTCTGTTCAAACACACGAAACTTAAACTTCTCTTGAATCGCCGAAAGTTTCAACATACAGAATCTTGGAGTTGCACACGACAATATAAATGCACAGAGTTCAAATGTGTTAATCGAAACATATCTACAGTACGCGCCCAACACTTTTGAAGATGATCCATGTGTGTTTTGTTTTAGGAAGAAAGCTCGTGGTCATGAGCGCACTTGAACTTGAAGGCGAGGATCAACTTTAAAAAAAAAACAATGTTGACTGTTGGCACCACATGAACCACAGTCTCTTAGTCACATGCTTATATACCAAACCATCCAACTCGTTTCGGCACACATGCTTTGCAGCAATATAATGTCACATGACTGTACTTCCAATGTTGCTGCTGAAAAAGTGAAAGAAATGATTATTTTGAAAGCTGTGCTAATATTTTATGTCAACAATGGATCAAATGACATGTGTAGCATGAAATATGTCGCTTGTTGCGATGTACCACAGAGTATTATCAACAACTCTGCAGTTCCTGTCAGCTCTACAGAGATTCTTAGTCCCTTTCAGCTCATCGTTTCGGTTTTACAGTCCGCAACTTTACTGTGTTACAGACACTTTGTCGCACCCTTCGGTATCTGAAGTAACTACAATGTAACCCTGTCTGCGTCATTGTTAGATGCTCAGAGAAAATGCTGGAAACTGATGACTTAGTGTAAGGAATACAAAGATGAGGGCAGGTTGATCGGTAAAACAAACACAGAACTATCAACCAGAAGGTCGGTATTTGAGACTGGGCTCGAGTTATTTTGAAGTTAGTGATCCTTCTGATGTGTTTTCTATACTTGTCTTACATGGGTAGTTTTAATTAGTTCACATAGTGGTTTTAAGCCATATATGTTTTTCATAAACCATAAAAAAACCAGCCGATGCAGGTTGAAGATATTCACAAAAGCCGGATAGATGTTCTGTATTTACTACACTGAATTAAAATGTTGAAGACTATTACTCTGAACAGCAAAAGCATTGTTTAAGGAAAGGGAATACATTTAGAATAATAGAAAGTAGAGCCTAAACAGGGTGAAGAAGTTGGCCAGAACAGTGTTAAATTATCCCAGAGGACACAACAATACACAGTCAAACCACATCAGAGGCTAAAGTAAACCAAGCGCACCTCCAAACCCTCCTGCTGTTTTCTCTCGGTCTGTTTCCAATGAAAGAGTGTTACCTGACATATTGCAGATGAAAGATTCACACCGGTGCACATATTTTCAACCCTGTTATCATCGACAGTTCAGAAGCCGCTGTACGACATGTTGTTGAGCAGAACGTACCGTGCAGATTCCATGTCAAATACCCATCTAACCACTGTCTTCAGCTCATATCCACTAACCGCAAATTACAAACAACACGCAATAATATTGGGCAGAGAACGAAAGTTAGTTCTTTCACATCCCTGGATAATGTTGTATGTACTACTAAGTTTGTTTCTTAGATAATCATGAAAGTCACATTACTTTTTCTGTTAGTTTACAATGTGTGTTGCAATTAAGATTTTCATTGGCCCCACGGTCACAAAACAGTGCCAGCACATATAAAATTCCCTTAAGTCAGGTAAAAATATCAGCAGGCCATAATCGGTGGTGCAAAGGTTTTACGTGAAATAAGTGTTCGCCTGTAACTGCAAACTGTTTCCATCTTATAACTTTAATTAATTTAGCTTCTGTGTGCAACAACAAACTCAGTTGAACCTGCAGGTGTTCAGATTGTTTAAAAAAAAAAAAACGTGTTCAGGAAATGCTCTTTGTGATGTTGAACTCAAGCAGAATAACCACTTAATCTGGACGTCCTCTGGATGGAGAGCGACTTTAAGTTAATTTCCTCCATTTAGTTGTACTGTGTGAAATCTCTGGCCTCTCATTCCTGAATGTCAAATGATTGAGGGAGGAAAAGACGTCAAGTAAGAAACACAGCAGCCACACAAGTTTTATGTATAAGTTAGTCAACATGTGGGAGAATGGGTTCCCACTATAATTGATTACATATCAAAACAATACTAAGAATCTACAGACATGCTTGCAGCTTTCTGAGGCTCCTCTTTGGCACTGCAGTGAATTGATCTATATGCTAACATCAGCATGCTAACATCAGCATGCTAACATGCTCACGGTGACGATGTCAACGTGCACCAGGTAATGTGTTCACCATATTCACTATTTTAGTGTCTTGTGTTAGTATGCTAATATCAATTGTGAAACTTGAACAAAGTGTTAGAAATTGATCATTTGATGTCCAATGCTAACATTTCTGCATTGAACTGTTTTTGATGATTTTTCTTTTCAAACTTCCTGACACGAGCTCACTGGAAGTGAAAGTGCAACTTGAGAGTGAGTGGAAGTGCAGAGAAAGAGGTCCTGGGAACTGCTGGGAGTGAAGAGAAGGGTTTAGAGATGCAACAGCGGACACTTATTCCCCCGGTGGTTCACCACCCTCGTAGTGAAAAAATCATTTGTGCGGCTTCACAGCGGACATGTTCGCTCAATGCTATGGATTCACGGACAAATTCACTCTTAAATTCTTAATAGGAGCAGAAACATCCATAAACATGAGGAGGGGCGCAGGGAAGGAGAGGGAGATCGGGGAGTGGTAAAATCTTCCGCAGTTTGAAATATACAGTTAGAGATACAATCAAGTTATGTGTTATGTTGTATTTAATGTGTTCAACAAACTTTAGGTCCCACAACACTTGGAGCATGCCTTGATTTGTTTCTGTAGTAAATGAGTTCGGACTAAATGATATTTCACCTTTGAAATGATGATAGTAACACAGATTATAACAAATGAAAGTTGTACAAATTCAATGCATTTGCCTTTGTAAACTAATTTTAGCCAACTGGAAAAAAAAACACTGTAAACCCATGAGGACACGTGCCATCTGTTTATGGACTTGATATCATCATAAAGCCAGTGAGATTAGTGTGTCCTTCAGGACTCATCAACAGCATGAAAGCTGCCATATATTTTACGCAGGCCAGCTTGAACCTAAAGAGAGGTATCACAAACAGTATGAAATGGACATATATGATTTAGAAATTACCATATTCTTGAAATGAATTCACACCTTGAGGGGTCACAACCCCCAGGACGCTCCTAAATACTCAGCAGACCCTGAATTCAATAATGACCAAAGCTGTATTTTTATTATCAGCCGTCACGGGTAGTCTAACACCACTCAGCCTCTGGGGGCACACACACACACACACACACACACACACACACACACACACACACACACACACACACACACACACACACACACACACACACACACACACACACACACACACACACACACACACACACAGGGTGGAAGTAATTAAAGCAAGTGGAGCTAAATTGAAGTATATTGAACTCATCTCTCACACGCTCCCGCTCTGTCAATAGATCACTCGCCAAGTGCTATCGACCGCTGCAAAGTCTTCCCTCTAACACACCTCTTTGCAGTGTGTGCTTCAGTGTGTGTGTGTGTGTGATGTGAGCTACAGGAATGAGAGAAATGGACAGAGAGGACAGCAGAATTTAGTTAGAGGGAGAGACATAAAGTGATGCTCTGTCCAGCAGAATTGGCAAAAGCTAATTTTAGGACTGCCCGTCATACTATAACTCTTCATCCCTCATTTCCCCTTCTCTCTCTCTCTCTCTCTCTCTCTCTCTCTTTTTGTCATATTTTCCTGTCACCTAATCTGCCCTCTCTTTTCCCACCTCACTGTTTTATTCCTTCTCTCTAAATCCCTTCATCTCTATCCATCTTGTGGGAGGGGTAATGATTTTAACTAAATGAGAGTCTTGCACTTCCCCTCCCCACTAGATTAGCGGATCAATGGAACAGCGCTTGTGTGTCCATCATGGGGGAGATGCCTGTGTGTGTGTGTGTGTGTGTGTGTGTGTGTGTGTGTGTGTGTGTGTGTGTTTGTTAAGTCCACCATAGACTGTATAGTCATCATAAATACACGATACCACAGGTGACTCCGCACTGCACCGAGGACAAAGCCCTGCAGATGAGAAACGACAAGTAAAAAAATGACGGCAGAGCTTTTGCAGAAGCGGCAGGGGAGCAGAAAGCTATGGATCTTTACTGAATAATCGGTTGGAATTCTCCACAAGGTCTTGACATGACAAATGTGTGTCAAGCACACCATCAATGGTGGAGGAGAAGAATGCCTCTGCTGCTCTGTTGAAATGCCTTTCCCCTCTGCTTGATGTGAATTCAATTGGAGTTGAATTGATTATCTCCTATTTGTGATCAATCCTAAGTGGGTTTGCATCCAGTGGCTCAGTCCTTCCACTGTGTGTCTGAGCTGCACCTCCTTCCATTTATTCTGTTTGCCCGCCTTCCCCACCCATCTCTCTCTATGCGATGCTCCTGATGTGTTTGATATGATTTGAAAGGCTGAATTATATTGATCATCCAATTTTGGTGAGAGTTGATTTTGATTTAATTAATTAATTCGATGAACAGGTAAATAACCAAACAAAAAAAGAAAACCAAAATGTTTGGTTAAATAAATCTAAGTCAGCTACAAAAATGAAATGAGATGACATAAGGAGGCTGCTCTGGAAGGACGCATCACTCAGAAAATGGTGCCGAAACACAATCAAAGGAAAAACATTATTTCCAAGTTGGGGCGCATTTGCCATAAAGTTTCTCACGTTTCTTTTGGGCTTTTCAGTTACATTTAGATTCCTAACCCTATAACCATCCCGTAGCTACCATGCACACTTATTGTAGAAAGAAGTCATTGTAAAAACGTTAGCGTTAAACATGATCATACACTATTTGAAACCTGCAGCCTGATTTATGTGTGTACAGTCAGTTTTGTGCTTAAACCCTGCATACACGTATTTATATGCATAAAACATGATTCATCCATTTATTTTTGTGCTTGAAAATATGATCACATTTACAACCATGTCTAACCAGGCGCACCAACAAACTCTTAGTGGTAAACAGGTATAATTATTCCTAAATTACAGATACACAACCAATTTTTGTTTTTATTTGTAAAACAAGGTAATCATTTCGAGTAAGTTAATGCCTCTATTTCTCTACTGCACCACTGAGCACCTGTTGCTTAATATAAGAGATCCAGAGGATCTGTTAATAACATTCAGTTGTTGTCCAACAGTGACACATTATAAAGCAAATCTTAAAAAAGTGGTCCTGTGCCTCGCCTCTCCCCATTCTGCAGCGTGCTGAACAGGCCACTTGAGGAAGTGTCATATGAGTGTATTTTAATATGTATAAAGGCGCCACACCATTTCATTAAAACAGCAAAATATTGCACAGCAGGGAAATCTGCAGAAGAAGTGCACACCACATCACTCGCGGTCTAACCTCCTTCGCTCGTAATAACCACTGGTATGGCAACCACTGAACTATGGAAATCGTGGAAATGATGGAGAACACAATTTGAAATGCAATCCCGTCAGGAACAATCCAGGAGCACATCATGTATAATGTCCATAAGTGTGGAACTACCCCAGCTGAGAAACGTTCCCACATGAATGCTCCTATGGGATGCTTAAGGATCTTTCCTTTAAAGGCTATACAGCATCTAACCTCATTGTCTGTGATGCTTTATTTGTTTTGTTTGCTGCTCTGCATTAAAGGTCCAGTGTGTGTAGATCTATTGGTAGAAATGGAAATGGAAAAATGATAAATATCTAGAAATTGTATGCATAATTTGATACATGAGGCCCCTGCACTGTGTACATCTGCTAGCATCCTTTTGCTGGTCCATTTCCACATTTCTTATTGCTGTCAGTGGAATTGATTGGAAGTGATTTGTTTGCACATTTGCATTACCACACTCAAGTACCTAGAGTGTGTATCAGGTCACTTGCATTCTTGCGTGTTAGTAGAGCACAACAACAGCAACCCGCTCAATTAAACATTGCTCAAAGACCCACTAAAAGTAAAAAACTAAAAACTCACAGGGTGCCTATAAAATCTCAAAATCATTGCAGTTTTAGGGAATGACTCGTTAGACTAGTCGTGTTTATTAAAATGGTGTTCATAGCAAACTGATATGCAATTTGATACGATGATACATAGCGTCCTGCAGAGTTCAAACAATCAGTGGGTGCTGTTTAGCCGCACCACTATTTAATATAGATACCAAGCGGCCTTATTGAGCAATGAAACCTGAGAGTATTTGGCACGCAAACACAAACACACACAGACATACACACCCACACCCACACCCACACACACACCCACACACACACATACACCAACACACGTCCATGCATGCTGTGTGCAGATTTCCGTTCCATATGGACGGCCTATCAAAGCATGGTGGTTTCCTCCTGTTAGTGTGACAGCTCTTAAGCCTCACACATGAAAGACTGACAGGGAAGTTTTATTACACCTTTTCTCAAAGCAAGAAGTGTATGAATGTGTGTGTGTGTGTGTGTGTGTGTGTGCGTGTGTGTGTGTGGTACTGTGTTCTTAGCTTGTGTAGACAACAGTCAGGCAGAAGAGTTGCCAGATTTTCAGAACAAAACATGGCTTCATAACAACACAGCCTTCCTCAATGCTTTTATCTGTTGCTGTTTTATGAAACATGTAGCTGTCGGTACAAACACGGAGGACTAATCCTCACACACACACACACATACACACACACACACACACAGACAAGGCTCAGCTGGTCTGTTTTTTTCATAATGAAGCCTCTAAGAGAGTACAGTACATCATATGCTGATGCAACAATGTCATGCCAAAAATATAGAAGTCAAAACATTGACTCAGTGGAGATCCTTGAGTAGAACATTTAAAGGGATCATCTCAAGACATTGTTATAGTGGAGGTGGGAGTCGAATATCAGTTTATCCCACTTCCTGTCTGTGATGAAGTCCTGGACATGAATGTGATCTCGGTAGAACCCCCTCGGTTGGATCTATTTGAAGATAGAAATGGATTCTCAATAGAATATATGGTCATAGTCAGCACCTTTACTTCTAAGTGTGCAAACTACATTTCATGAGACAAGATGCATCACGATCTCGCTTCTCACATCTGCTTAACAATTTATTTGGGGAAAGAAATCATGAAAAGGTGGATTAATACAAAAGAAAACTGCCGAAGAGGGCTGTGAACCCAACTCTGACATATTTTCCCCTAAACAGAGCAACATCATGATGAATTTGGAAACATGTTTCTTGTCACAAATGTAAGTCTGACAGTCACTCTCAGTCTTTCAGCTCTGTGTTTGGTCTCTACCAACTCCTGAGGGAAATGCTCAACTATATGTTCAACACCTCGTCGCCAACAGTATCTGCCTTCATGTTTGGTACTGAGCCGGTAGTGTATAATGTCTGTTTTTAAAGCATTTCAATGAAAACAATGCTGAGAGCAACAGAGTTAATAAACCAATAAAATTCATTATATTCACCCGATCCCTTGTTAATATGGAAAAATATGAATTAAAGCCACAGCAAAGAGTTTGAGTAATTTAATTGCGTACTTTGCATGTCACCTTAATGTAAGTACGATAACTTACACGACAGTTAATACGACAAAAGGAGGATTGCCCTGTTAAAACTATAGCGTGCATGTACAATGAAATCACTGGATACACAAGTGAACTATAATGATTATGTTATCACTCACTGGGCTTGTTCTTACCAGTCACAGCTGCTGTGCGAACACAGACACAAACACGCACACAGGTAGAAGGTCACATCATGTTGTGGTTGTGTCACCTCTGCCTCACCGATAATTTCTCTTTAAATGGAGAGAGAAACAAAGAAATATATATATATAGAGAGAGAGAGAGGTGCTGCGATGACAGTAGCCATACCTGAGTCATTACGACATGTGGAGGTGACGGACAATATTTTTGAAAAGCATCCGTCCTTGTGTGTGTGCAAAATAAATGTCAGCAGAGCTATGGAATGCTTGTCTTATACGTAGGCTACCTCATGAACAAATACAGACAGTAACTATGTCAACCTGCTGCAGAGATGCCTCTCTCACCTGGAAAAGACTGGTAGCACTGTGAGAGTCATGTTCTACGACTTCTCCAGTGCCTTCAACACCATCCAGCCTTTGCTTCTGAGGGACAAGCTGGAGCAGACCGGGGTGGACCACCACCTCACTTCATGGATCCTGGACTACCTCACCAACCGTCCACAGTATGTGCGGATACGGGGGTGTGAGTCAGATCGGGTGTCCTGCAGCACAGGGGCCCCACAGGGAACCGTTCTGGCTCCATTCCTCTTCTCCATTTACACCTCGGACTTCAAACACAACTCTGCCAACTGCCACCTGCAAAAGTTCTCTGACGACTCTGCAATCGTCGGCCTCATCTCCGCAGATGATGATAGAGAGTACAGGGAACTAAACCAGGACTTTTTAGGATGGTGCCAGCGGAACCGCCTCCATATCAACACCAGCAAGACCAAGGAGCTGGTGGTGGACTTCCGCCGGGGTAAACGCCCCCCTCCGACACCGGTGAGCATCCAGGGACTGGACATTGAGGTTGTGAAGTCGTATAAGTACCTGGGTGTTCACTTGAACAATAAACTGGACTGGACTGACCACGCTCACGCTCTTTATAAAAAAGGACAGAGCAGACTCTTTCTGCTGAGGAGACTGAGGTCTTTTGGGGTGCAGGGAGCACTCCTGAAGACCTTCTTCGACTCCGTGGTGGCATCAGCCATCTTCTATGGAGTGGTCTTCTGGAGCAGCAGCATCGCGACAGCTGACAGGAGGAGACTGGACAAACTGGTGAGGAAGGCCAGCAGCGTGCTGGGGTGTCCACTGGATACGGTGGAGGTGGTGGGAGTCAGGAGGATGATGGCGAAGCTCTCATCTCTGATGAGCCACGCCTCCCACCCCATGCAGGACACTCTGGCAGCTCTGCACAGCTCCTTCAGTCACCGGCTGATCCATCCCCGGTGTCTGAGGGAGAGGTACCGCAAGTCCTTCCTCCCCGCTGCTGTCAGGCTGCACAACAAGCTGCTCTCGGGAGACCACTAACACTTGAACACTTTGAACACTTTGAACACAAACATTTGGACTGGACATGAACACTTGAACACTCTGAACACTTTAATTCATTCACCTGGTGCAATACCTAATCCGTGCAATCCTGTGCAATATCAAATACGTGCAATATCAAATACGTTTAAGTATTTACCTTACACTTAACTCCGTCTGTATTTACTGGTATACTTAATAGTCTTCTTTACTGTCAATCCTGTGCAATATCAAATACGTTTAAGTATTTACCTTACACTTACATTTTACTCCATCTGTATTTACTGGTATATTTAATAGTCTTCTTTACTGTAAATCCTGTGCAATATCCAATACGTTTAAGTATTATCTTACATTTTACTCTGCCTCCGCCTGTTTATACTGGTATATTTAATAGTCTTCTTACTGTCAATCCTGTGCAATATCCAATACGTTTAAGTATTATCTTACATTTCACATTTTTACTCCGTCTGTACATACTGGTATATTTTGTATTCTTCTTTACTGTCATTTTTTACTACTGTTTACTGTTTAGTCTATTTATACTACTTGACTTGATTTTTTATCTTCATTTATTACTTGTGAGCGATGCTGCTGTAATCCTGTAATTTCCCCACTGAGGGACTAATAAAGGATTATCTTATCTTATCTTATCTTAACAGAGACCTAAGAGCACTGTAAGAATCATGCAAATGCACACACACTAACCTCCACACACACACACGCACGCACACAAAACCACACACATGTTGTTATCAGAAGATCAGGATATGAGTGATCACTGCCTTTCTAAGCCAGGGAGTTTCCTTTCCCGACTGCAGCTCCATTAAAACAGTGTGTGTGTCGGTGTGTCTGTACTCTTTACCACTTCCAAGCAGCTTTGACCTGCCAGGAGATAAACAACCTCGGCACCTCAGGTTGTTCTTAGATATACACACTCATGAGCGCAGGTAAGCACATGCACTCACACACTCACTCTCCTTCTCTCCAGGGAAGCAGTGTATCATATGTTTGCTCTTCATTGGCGAACCTTGGAAGTGAAAGAAAGCAGTGTGTTTGCTCATCAAGAGCCCCATTCAGTCATTCTGTCACTTGTCGTATCACAATACAAAGCTGTAAATGACACCGTAGATCACATGCTTCAACACTACGACTAAGATGTATGAGGGCAAAGCCTCTGACCTGCCGGCAGCCGAGGCAAAGAGAGTGACAAGCGAACAGTATTGAGAAGAAATTTGGTGCACTACTGGGTACCGAACTCAATGACATGTAATTATAATGCTACGCTCATATTCAGGGTATATGAAATGAGTTGTGCACTTTAAGTCATTGAAAGCATAGAAGGGTTTCCAGCTCTGCAAATGGGGGTTTATTTGATGTAAACAAGGTTGAAGACCCCTGACAAACACTTTTATTCAAAGACATTAGCTAAGGAGAACATACGTGTGATTTTGGGCTGTGTAAAATAAATTGACTTGACCTTATAGATTCAAGTCTCAACAAGGACTTGAGACTTGACTTACGTGAAACTCCCAAGACTTGAGACTGAAAGACTTGTTATTGAGAGGCGAAATCCTAGCACACAACTTGTATATTTAATATTTCATTAATTAGGTGTGACTTGGACATGCTTCTCCAACAGACAAAGCGGTTCTGAATTGAATTGCTAGAAACTGGGACTTAAATGTTGTAAAGAGGGTAAAACAAAGTTTTCCATTAATTTCCTCTAAAACAAAGTGAAGCTCTTCTAGCTACAGCGCAGAAACTATGTACAGCATTGGCCACATCGGTTTGCTCCTCTGTCTACTATCTTGCTCCGGTCTGGTTCTCTCCTCCAAAGAGGCTGAATCCAGGCCAATCCTGCCCAGCTGTGGAGCGTTGAGTCCGGACATGTCAGGACGTGCACACCCCTGAACATCCACAGAACTGGTGATTTATCTGTGTGGGACTTTAGTGTGCTTTAATCGCTGACAAGAAACACACACACACACACACACACATGCAGGCACATGCACACAGTGACAGGTGAAGTTTGTATATACAGTGTGTATGTGAGAGAGTAGAGTTCAGTCAATGTGTGCACTTTGTGTCAGTGTGTTTATTCCAGAGTATGTGTGTGTTTGTGAGTTTGCAAGAGTGTATGCATAAGTGTATGTGTCCCTATACCGATGCTTGAAGTCAGGTGGGCTGGCACATCTAGGGTCCCCTTTGAAGGTGTGTTCATGTACACACACACACACACACACACACACACACTGACCAGCTGTTTCTCTCTTCCATTGCTCTTTGATGTCTCTACTTTTTCCATCCTACCCATAGTGCATCTCTCGCTCTCTCACACACACACACACACACACACACACACACACACACACACACACACAAAAACGCACACACACTTTTAAAAACTAATGATAATTGACCTTTTCCCCACAGAGTCCTGCTCAGATAGAGAATTAAATAAAAAATGTGACATTATTCTATTATAACAAGACTGCAAAAACAGCCCTATCTTAATAAGTCATTGAGTCTATTATTGAACGTTAAAATCTACCATTGGGAACAAAAATGATTTGACATAAGAGTCACTTGTTACAATGGAAACTGGAATCAGTGGAAGTATCACTTTTAGAAATAAGGGTTCCAAACAAGTTCTTCTGAAGGGCTGAGGTTCCACCCAGAACCAGGGAACCCTTTTTTTGAAGAAAGGATTTTCAAGGGTTCTTTGTGATTCCATTAAGGACCCTTTTCTTCCACAGAACCCTTTTCGGAAAGCATGGCTGTTAAACAATACAGCCCACACACCCCAAAAAGCTGTGATCGTAAACTATTATTGTTGTGGATTTGCGGGTAGAATGGTTTTATTAAGGGGCATCTTTGTTTCTTTGAGAGTTTTGTCAGTTTTTGTTTGTCAGAATTTTTTCTTGCCGAAATATTATTGTTTAAAATAAAGCAAAATTACCTGAGCTCCCCACTCTTCCTGCTGTGCAAATTCAAATAAAATACACAATACAAAATACGTTTTTTGTAGTGAATCTAAATATATATACTATAGCCAGTGTACTTTGGTGTATTACTGTTGTCTCAGCGCCATTTTACAATTCTAAAAAAGTCTTTATGACTTACAGCAAACAAGAATAATTATTTGTACACACGCACGCACGCACGCACACGTCTGTCTGTCTGTATGACAGTCAGGTATGGTAATTACTGTTTAGATTCAGCCCTCTGCAGTAGGTATGTGTCTGCAGTAAAATGGACAGAACAATGCAGAAATCAACACGCCTTTTCTTTAATAAATGTCACTGCCGTTTTTGCACGGGGACACACTGGCGCTAAAAGAGGGATCAGTTTCACAGTCACTCGTACATAATCTATTATGATAAGCACACACACGGACTTTTATGTTCACTCTTTCAATAAGGACTTTGTTGTACATTTCAACACACTACTGGCATTGTGTTTAGCATTGCTGATTTATTCACTCTGATTTCCACGTTGTTGTTTGTTAAACAAATGAATACAGAATATTCTGTACCAACAACACCGTGTAGTTTCTGTGAAGCATTGCATT
This sequence comes from Lycodopsis pacificus, assembly GCA_028022725.1. Classification (NCBI taxonomy): domain Eukaryota; kingdom Metazoa; phylum Chordata; class Actinopteri; order Perciformes; family Zoarcidae; genus Lycodopsis; species Lycodopsis pacificus. The sequence continues at coordinate 12,289,478 of CM051693.1, forward strand.
TAAACCCCGGCTGCATGGGAAAAAGGTGACTGTGTTGATGGTGGAGCCTCAGATCACCAAAAAGCTCAGTTTTTAACCAAACATTTTCCCATGTAATCTTCTTCTAACCATCTTCCCTTCACCTTGGAGCCATTAAGACCTTCTAGTGTTACCTGGCTGTGGCCCAGGGGAGCCCCAGAGCCCCAGCCTTTGTCCAGGCTCGGGCAGCAGGTGAATAGGATGCCAATGCGAGGGGCCTCTCAGCCCAGTAACACCCGATACCTGGCTCACACCCCCACAACAACACCCACCCAACCCTCTAAAGTCCTCACTGGACCCCTAAAACCTCCAACTCCTCCTCCTTTTGTCTGCCTGCCAGCTGGCTTCCTCACTCACAGACACACACCGAGAATGAAGGATGTTATTGTGGACGGTATTGCCAGCTTTGCCCCCCACTGAGAGTATGTTGTGTGTATGTTCTCAGTTCTGCCCCGTTTCTTTTTCTTTTTTAGTCTGTGAGGGCTCTGCCCTGTTGTCTGAGCCTCATATCTCTATGAACTCTGTGTTCACCTTTGAAGTTCTCTATGCACCTCCTCGCCCCCTCCGCCCCTCCCCATCTCTCCTCCACCGCTTTGATTCCCTTTCTTGTTTCTGGGAGTTGGCCGATCCACAGATAATGCCACTCAGTCTCTTCCAGGCTACATGTCTCTGAGAGAATCAGCATACATATGAAGAGCGCATGGACAATGTTGACCTTTTGTGATTTTTTTTATTTTGTTTTATTTGTGCATTTACATAGGAGTATGTAGATAAAGTAACACATACATGCAGGCAAACATTTGGGATGAGTGTTTGAAAACTCTTGCACAAGATAGGTGTGTACAACAATGGATGGTAGTTTAAAAAGTGTGGATCGCTGGTGTGCTTTCTACACAAACTGTCCATTGCTCTCACTTTTTACAGCATGTCACCAATGTGCTGAAATAGCAGAGTTACTTTGAAGGCCCGCAGGTGGATTAAAGGAAGCCTCACATTTACATGCTGACGATAGTTTGACTGGGCTTGCTTAAGGACAATACAGTGAAACCTTTTCATTGCTTTTTACTGCCTTTCACAAACAGTCTTAACCATCACCCTTCGGTTACCCACAATGCATCTGTATTATATTGCATCTCCATCCTGTTTCTTTTTTTCAGGACGTTCTTGTTGTGTTGCCTGGACACTGTGCAGATTAGAGGCTGTCCTGTGTGAATTTGAAAAGTTGTTGAAATTTAACAGGATTGCAAAATATCATCACAGTATGAACTATGTAATTCTTTAACTATATATTAAAAAATAAAAATAAAAAACACCACTTCTGTTTTGATGGAATGATCTTCTTATAAGTAGATTCCAGTTGTCATGAAATTGTAAATATTCAAATGTCCATGTCTGTTCACTTTAATGGTTTCTCAGCCATGTTTGCTTGACATTGGAACAAAGAAAACTCACAACAAGATCCACCTGTTCAGGTGCTTGTTTTTTGAAGTATAATAACAATTGTGTTTTACTTAATTTACTGTATTTTGTATTTACTACAATAATTTAGAAGATCCCCACACGAATGACAAAATGCTGAGTTCGTAAAGGCTTTGCAAACTTTAGATTACTCGTTTAATGACATCAGACAGATCACATCTGAACTTTTATCAAGCAAGAACACATAAACGTATACTTTCCAAGGTACAAATACATATAAAACACCACAAATGTAGCACCATGAACTCTTTATGATGCATTACTGTGTATAATTCATCAAAACGCATGCACAAAATCGCACACATCCTACTTGTAAGTGATAGAATGTTAACAGCAAATAACAAACAAGTGACATAAACCTGGTGTTATGGTTATAGAAACTGGACACAAGAGATACTATAAAGACGTGGTGCGATTGGGAGAGTTGGCATCATTTTACATGTTCAATATGGAATGTGGAACATTGTTGTACATTTTACATGACAAAACATCCACAAAGAGGATTTTTAATCAGTTTGTACATTTTATTAATGAGGCATTTTGTGAACTTAATATTACTCAACTTTGTTTCCTGCGTCTACGTCATGTAAACGTTTCTATTTTTTGACCGATCATCAGAGAAAATTTGTATTGATCTTTCAACCCTGTCTGCCAATAAACATCTGTGTGTGTGAGTGTATGTGCACATGTGAGTGTGTGAATGCCCGTGTCTGTGGGAAATGATAAATGGCTTATTTCGATCTCTCAGCCATTGAGCCCTCAGCCTGTTTATGCAAACCAACAGCGAGGGCTTTGTCAGCAGAAACAAATGATCTATCAACACACGCACACACACACACACACACACACACACACACACACACACATACAATTTAGCAGCCTGATCCATTGTGAGTATGATGGATTGGACCTGAGGTGTGTCTTATCGCGGTTATTGACAGGCAGGTATTGGAGTGGCAGCATGAAATATTAATAGAGTGGAGCTGAACGCCAGTGTGTCTAAGAATGTGAAGGAGAAAGAGAAGGGCAGAGAGAAAGAATGAGAGAGATGTTTGAAATAGTGCATTGACAGTAGTCATACCTGAGGCATGACAGCATGAAGACTGATGAGTAGTATCAGAAAAGCAAGCGCTCACATACCACACGTGTGTCTGAGAATTCAAAATGATATCGGTGTGAAATTCTTTGTTTTCTCAATGGAAATTCCCTCCATCTTTGATTTCATGTGCACAAACCCGCACTTAAATGTCTCTCTCCCTCTCTCTCTCTCTCTCTCACTCTCCGTTACAACCCACATCCTGTTATGGTTCTTTTTCTCTCCTCCGCTTTGATATCTAAGAACCGCTGACTTAAGTGGACAGACAAAGCAGACCTTTGTCTTTACAACACTGCATGAATGTTTGTCATCATTATTCGCAATCTCTTGTGCATGTGTGTGTGTGTTTGACTGTGTCCGACTTCTTCCTACCATAATGATAGTAACACACACACACACACACACTCACACACACAACAGTAATCCTTTGCCAAGGATTTGTCGTCGGTATTACACTTTACAGTAAAAAGCAAAGAAGGTTGAAACATCCCTCCACTATTAAATGTAGGGAGGCATATTATGCACAAGTTTGTGTGCGTGTGTGTGTGTGTGTGTGTGTGTGTGTGTGTGTGTGTGTGTGTGTGTGTGTATTGACGCAGCACTGCAGAACAATCTATACTAATGATTTCCCATAGACGCCTCAAGTTGATCTGGGAACCAGGGAGAATGAGAGGGAGAAAAGTCAAAAGAGACGAATGAAGGGATGGAAGGAAAGAAAAAAGGAACAAAGGAACAAGGCAGCACTCGGGATGGAAGAAGGATAAATACCAGTGATGTGAATCCATGATTTACAACTGAAACTCTGTCAGAACGGTGCTGACTGAATAATGTGCTCACTTTTGTCCTTTTTTGGTTCAATTTTGTTGACCACTTACTGAAGTTATAAGTCATTCATAGGAGGAACTTTTGGGCTGCCAGGTTGCTAAGAATCTCTCTTGCTGGGTGACTCATTAATAATCCCGTCAATGAGATGCTAATGAGTTTCTCACTTAACCAATAAGTTAGTAATTATCCTGCTGTTGTAAATGTTAATAAATCATAAGTCTGTCATAAATATAATAAATAATTTGTGATGAATGGATTCTGGCCCTGATGCTTGAATTGCAACTGAAAAGACAAAGCACGAAAAATGAATTATTTATCGTTTATACAGCCATTAGCTAGACACACATTAGAAAGTGCTGTGACTTGAAGCTGTAGCTTTTTTGTACGTTTTTAATAATAGTAATTAATTATCCACTATAACTGATGAGGAGTCTCTGTGAGTCTCCTGTTTTTGAATAAAGGATCATGTAATAGCGAATGCTTCTGCATACAGTGATTTGGGTTTGCGTATGTGTTTGTGTGTGTGTGTGAGTGTTTGAGTGGCCGTGAACCTGCACAGTGGAATTTCCTCCATTCACCTCACATTGTTCAGACTTAACAAGGAGTCAAAGACAACAGGGCAGGAACACTCCACACCCTTCAGGGCGTCTCTGAGGAACCATAAGCACTTCCAGGTCAAAAGGCCAGCAGGATGATCTCACGGGCAACGAGGCCAGGTCTCTCACACACACACCCACACACACCGCAGAGAAACTCCACATCAACAGGTCATTATCCCACAAATGATGTATAGAAGTTCTGTCTTTTGTGAAACAAGTGAATCTTAGAGCGGAGTAATGGGGCAAGCTGAATTCTCTGAAGACGTATTTTGCAGATTTTTTTCTGTCGCTCGCCATCTCCTGAAGCAGAAATTCTATATGTATTAATACCTCTGGCCAAAGCTCACAGTCGTCCTCTGAAGGACATTCCAACCTCTACGCTAATGATAATATGAATGTAGCCAGAGAGCATGAGAACAAATGAAATCGTCCATCTCTGTTTGTTCTCTCTGTGTTCCCACGCCTGACAGAGGGAAATCACTGACAGAGAAGCAGGGAGAAGAAAACAGAGCCGAGGTAGAGGAAATGTCAGGGCGACTGTCAGACAAGGGGAATAACCTTTTGTCTTTTTTCCTAATTATTTCATTGTCCCCCTGTCAGGTAACTCATGCTCATCGCTTTTAAATTACCCTGGACTGGCAGCAAAATCAGACTTAATCACACGTTCAACCCTAAACCACAAAAACTGGGCCCTAAACTGGAGCAGGTATAATTCAACAAAACTCTTCAGTGGATAAATCAATGTGCAGCCCCCGTTCCGCTTTAATAGCCTATCCCATGTGTTCTCAAGCATCAGATCTCGATGAAAAATGTATAACAAGCGCAGACACACTGCTGACAACATCTTATCACCGTTTTATATGGCTGTTGTGCTGATGGATCACCAACATTAATGTTCATCTGTCTCTCCGTGCCCGTGGCATCTGACTTATGCAAGTAAAACATTCACACTTGCTCTGTTTTGGTCTTCTGGCTTTTTAGTTTGCTATTTTCTACATGTTGGGCAGGTAATGACATGTTTTTATCAGGACTTTGTGCTGCAATAGGATGTCTGTGGGGACTAATGTGAACAGCAAGACTAACCATGGAGAAAATGTGCAGCAGCCCTTAAACCCAAACAATGAACTGAACGAGGCTAAAAAGCAGAGCTGCACACTTGAATTATTAATTCTCTGTGGGTTTTACCACAACGGGCTGTTTTTACATGGAATATATGATTTAATATGAATATACATTTTGTTTGGTCATGTTGCTGTGGCGCAGACGTACCCAACCAAGTCTGTATAGGTTGGCAGCAATGTGTTAGTGTTTTCCCACAGTACAAGTGAACCTTTATAGGTCCAGAACGCTATGTATCCTTAATAATGTGGACATGTGATTGTGTGTGAGACAGCAGGGTGTCAGAAAGAAGGTTTACGGTGCTGCATTAGACTGAAAGACCATGACGAGGGTTATGACCTACACTCAGGGTGGTGGTGAGGTTGCAGAAAGAAAGAGTGTGTTTATACATGAGTCTGAGCGCTCACAGCCACATGACCCTTGTGTGCATGTGTGTGTGTGTACATGTGTTATAAAGAGGAAGCCATTATAACTTGGTCAGGGGGAAACCTCCACTTCAGCTGCTATTGTTCAGCCCTTCCTGGTTATTACAGAGGAAGACGAGACTCCATCACTGTCACACTCTTTCTCTGCCTCACTTTCCCCTCTTTCACTTATTTGATCTATTTATGTTCATCTTTACCCTTTTTTCCTATAGAGATAAAGTTAAAATACGACTAATTCATAATGTTTAAGCAATACATTGGATTTAAAAAAAAAATCACATTTACAGCCTCAAACGTAGGCTTGATGAAAGTGGTTTTATGCTGCCATCTATTGTCTAGGAACGGCCATGACTGGTTACTACCACGAAAAAATATATTATGTGGAATTCCAAGGCTTATTGTTGCTTATTTTACAATTATTAGTATTACTTCAACATCAGACATGTATGTACTAAACAAAGTAAAGTCAAGCGTTTATCTTGTTCTTTTATCTTCTGCATGACACAAACTGATCAAACGTGCACACTTTCTTTTTTTTCATAAAGACTTTATTAACAAGGCTAACAAGCAGTTCATCGTCGTACAGCTTCAGGTACATAAGACACATTAACAACATAAGCGTCTGAACAAAGGCCTTACACTAAAGACTATAATAGCACTACAAATTGCACGGTATTAAAAAAGAAATAAGTAATAAAACACACCATTCTCTCTGACACATAAATTGCAAAGAAATGAGTTCACAGACCCTTGCCCAACCTAATTGGCGCTGGAGGGAAAGCTGTTTTGGTTACTTGATTGAAACGCGCACAGCCTGCACGTGAATCAATCACATCTAATTAGATCCACCTGAGGCGACTCTCCTCCTCATAACCTCCCCAGGAAGGTCTCATTAAGTATTCACCAGTTTCAGTCACGCAGAGAGCGCGGGGCCACCGTGCGTAAACGTCCACCATGCCTACCAAGAACGTTGTTGACGAGCGGATCTCCAAATTCAAGAACAAGGGGAAAGACCCAGCGGTAAGTTGATGTTGCATCTTCATAGTCGTCGGACATAATAATAACTTTATTGACCATGCATCTCGACCTCTGGCAGAAACTTCGAGAGAAACGCATCTCTGAGTGCGTGGAGCTTCGCAAAGTTCACAAGAATGAAAGTTTCCTGAAGAGAAGAAACCTAACGCTGTCGTCTCTCCCGGACGAGGAAGCCCTCTCTCCTGATTATATCTCCAACGCGATGGTCAGTTCAGAAACCTCCTTTACAAGTTCGTTCTTAAACTAGTGGAGCCTCTAACGGTGCGTCTGCCATTTAGGTGACCTTTCTACCCCTTGAGGATATCATTAGAGATGTGAACTCCGACTGCAAGGAGTCCCAAACCCGAGGGTGTCAGGCAGCCAGGTGAGCATCAGGGGTCATTTTTCAACTTTGGTATGAATTACAATTTGTTGCGTACGATGCAATTGCTCTAGTGTCTTATGTGCAAACATGAGTGATTAGTTGATCACCAAAATTGCTTTGATAATTATGTAAACTTGCATCACGCAAATAAAGCTAAGGTGAGGACTGAATTTTTGGTCCTAAGGAACTATCTTTTGGATTGTTGCAGAAAAGCACCATATTGAGGCGATCACCTGTGGAATTGTAAAGGCCATTTTACACAACCTATTGGGTTACTTGAATATCTCCAGTGTTCTACCCATTGCAACGAATGGAAGTGAAATCTATCGCAACCGGTACATTTCTTTCGTCCTCCCCCTCAGGAAGCTGCTGTCTCAGGAGCGTAACCCTCCTCTGAAGGAGATCGTAGACGCAGGTCTGCTGTCCCGCTTTGTGACCTTCCTGTGCATGGATGATGAGCCAAATCTGCAGTTTGAGGCGGCGTGGGCCCTTACAAACATCGCCTCTGGAACGTCTTGGCATACTCGACAGGTGTGAACACAGTATTGAACCTCTGACGCACAAGCATGGTTAGCCTAATTATTGTGGCTTCAGCCATTTGACTGAAACAGGTTGTCAGGACCGTAATCATCTTGAAACTTTAACACAGACGTCAACTAAATGGACTTAAGGCTTTCTTTATGGCTTGACGGTCGAACACCACAGTGTATTTGTGTGTCAGGTGGTGGAACATGGGGCTGTACCAGCTTTCATCACCTTGCTCGCGTCGCCCATGTTGCACATCAGTGAACAGGCTGTCTGGGCTCTTGGAAACATTGCAGGTAAAATGCTGAATGGTTTAAACCATGTCTGGATTTGATTATGAATTGATGCAGCTGATACATTTAGGATGTTCATAGGGAAATAGTTTCCAGAATGACAAACTAAAGCTGTTGCTCACTTTATGGACCATCAACTCTGTGTTGAGCTATGAATTGACTCATGCTTGTGTCTTTGAAATGTTATGGTGCTCTGTCTTTCACTAAAGGGATTGGTTTTGAAAAATAAATCTGGTGCACAGAATCTACATCTGTCACTGTGGTTTGCTGGACTAACGTCACAAAGCGTGACTTCTTGTTACAGGTGATGGCGCAGCTTATCGAGACATCCTGATTGAGTGCAACGTTGTCCCAGCCTTACTGGCCCGCATCGCCCCAGACACACCAGTAAATCTCAACTTCACCTCAATCTTCATGGAATAAATTTACTCCGACCTCTCAGAAACTGGCATTGCGCTTCGTAAAGAGGGCACTCGGCCAGCTTGCACTGCGGTGTGGATTTAAAAAAAGTGTAAATGGATTTAGTAGACCAAAAGAGCCCACGTCGTATACGTCTGGCACATAATTCTCCACAATGCAACTCCACCACAAACTGTTTATTTGGATGTATTACACCGTTTGCTGATAATGTAGCTTTGCCCCGCTAGCCTAAAGTAGAGATGAGGAACTGGCTACAGAATTTGACTTGTAGATGGCGTTGACGTCAAGTCTAAATGTTGTTGCTGTATTAGTCCTGTTCATAATGCTTTTACCACAGGTTGGCTACCTGCGTAACTTGACATGGACATTGTCCAACTTGTGTCGCAATAAGAACCCTTTTCCACCGGCGTCTGCAGTCCAGCAGGTAAGTGAAATCAAAGTATCTGAGCTTTGCATCCAGCGCCACAGAAGATTCAATCCAATGCAAGACAGGTGCTACAATGCCAGCAGGATGACTAACCTGCTATAACTGTTCCTTCAGGTGCTACCGTCTCTGATCCAGTTGCTCCATCTCGGTGATAAGGACATCTTGTCTGACTCATGCTGGGCAATCTCCTACCTCTCAGATGGTGACAATGGCCGCATTGATGTTGTAGTGAAAACTGGCATTGTCTCTCGGCTGGTGGAGCTAATGAGCCACGAGGAGCTCAGTGTCGCGGTACAGTGCGCTTGACTCATTCAACCCTCTATGTCCTCAACGCGCTATATAATTCAAACATTGCATGAGATGTTGGATCTGCCATCTGCATGTGACGCTACAACGATTGTTACTGCCTTAGTACTGATACATGTTAGGACTCTAGTGACGATGCAAATTTTGTCTGAGTAAAGCACGTTCGCTTGTAGTTTTTCCCTCAAAGCTTGGTGATAGGGCCAGAACTGCCCTGTCACTATCCAATAGTAATCTGTTACCTATCTGACCTCCAGACCCCAGCTCTCCGCTCAATCGGGAACATAGTGAGTGGCTCAGACCTGCAGACCCAGGTGGCAGTTGACGCTGGAGTTTTGAAAGTCCTACCTCAACTGATGAGGCACCCGAAGGCCAGTGTGCAAAAGGAGGCAGCGTGGGCGTTGTCTAACATTGCTGCTGGCCCTTGCAGACAAATCCAACAGCTAATCACCTGCGGCCTGCTCCCGCCTCTGGTGGAACAGCTTAGGAATGTGAGCTAAATCATGACCTTCTGGTCTTCTTTTCCTCAGACCTCATGTTGAACTGTAGTTTTAGAAATTATTATTCTTGCGCTAATGCAAGCAGGGTCTACTTTAATGTTTTTCACTGGACAGCAACAAATATGTGAGAAGTAGCTGAACAATTTAGTTTTTTCCCCAGGGAGACTTCAAAACTCAAAGGGAGGCAGTGTGGGCAGTGACAAATTTCACCAGTGGGGGCACTGTGGAGCAGGTGGTCAATCTGGTGCAGAGTGGAGCCCTGGAGGGGATCATCAACCTGTTGCAGGTCAAAGATGCTAAAGTCATAATGGAAGCGATAAACAACATCTTCCTGGTGAGGGGGCCAGAAAACCCACAAATTCTTGCATCTAATTATAAAACGTACTACAATTTGACTTGGAACTAGAAATGGGCGGATGAGCGGGCTGGTTTCAGTAACTGACTTTTCAGGCAGCAGAGAAGCTCGGTGAGACGGAGAAACTTAGCCTTCTGATTGAAGAGCTGGGAGGCCTGGACCGCATTGAGATGCTGCAGAACCACGAAAATGATATGGTGTACCAGGCTGCTCATGCCCTCATAGAGAAGTACTTTGGTGATGTAAGTAGCAGAGTACATGACAAATTTCCTAAATCCATATGTTAAGAGCACACTTAAGATTAGAAAATTAAGTGGATCGTTTTCTTCATCATACAGTTTTACAACAAAGTAAATTCATGGCAACATCTCATTAAGCTTGTGCCATATCTGAGGGCAAGGGAGCCCATTTAAAATGGCTCCAATGTCTTTTTGTAATTGCAGGTTTGAAGCATACTAACATTGTTCATTTCTTCTTTTTTCTTCCGACTAGGGTGAAGTTGTGGGGGTCAAGGTCGACAGTACAGATGATGGATTTGTATTCAACACTGATGTTCAGGGAACCTTTGACTTTTAAACCTGTTTTTCCATGTTTGAAGTAACTTGATAAATAAAGGTTGTACATGAATTGAAATATCTACTTTCCTGACTAGTGATGATAAAGAAAGTTGGGCAATCTGCTAAAGGGACTTTCAACCAAATACTCTCTGGGTTAGGTTTCAGCTTTGACTTAAATAAAATGCCAAACTCGCCCACTTAGAAGTAAAGGAATGACTGAATTTATGCTTAGTCATACTTGGAAAAATCATTGGAAAAGGGAGTGCATTGTTTACAGTTGACTGTTTTGTGCAGCATACAAAGGATTTTGTCAGCGGCCAGAACAATAACTGACTACCCACTTCTGGCTAACAGACTTTATGTCACACTGAAAGTCATTACACTATGTTAACGATGTAAACATATTAGATATATGTATATATTTTAAAACTCATGTCATATGCCCTCTGAAGTATTGACTGTTAAAAAAAACTGGCAATTTTAGAACTTTAAACATATTTTCTAAATAAGTTAAACAGTTTAGGTTTGATGGGAAGATACAATGTTGGGTTGAAAGAAGCATGAACACGTTTTATGGCTCGATAACCCTATGCAATATAGACGGAACCCTAAACTTGGGCCAGTAAATTATTTTCTTTGACTCGCTATAAAGTTTAAACATAACCTTACATTCGGTCATTTTTACCCAATGTAGATATAAGTTATCGGGTCCAAAATAACCAACTTGATACCATGTTTTTTGAGAAATTGAAAGATTGTATTATGATGAAACATTTCTGGTGCTAATTTATTCTAATCTGACTAAGGTCTTGTCTGTAAAATTTAGATCAAGTCATTTTGAGGTATAAATAACCTTTCAGACACAAGGTGGGAGTTTTAATCACTTCACAAGTGGAATCTGCATTTTATGGGTTGTATTTAGCCTTTAAAGGTATTTCAACGACTGGGATGGACTAGCCTGTCAAATATAGCTGCCACTAATGAAATTGAGTCATTTTGATCAAAATAATTAAAACTAATTTGATTTGTTCAAGGAGTATCTAAAAAAGAAATCCTTTGAGGATTTGTGCCTGTAATAATTTTGCCCTCTTGGTCGATTAAAAAGCGAGGTTTCTGAGAAAATTGTGTTGCATTTGAGAAACAATCTTTGACAGAAGCTTAGGTTTCTTTAACAGTACGATATGAAAAACCAAATTATGGGATAAGTAAAAAAGGTTGGATTGGAAATCTAAACTCCTTAATCCACAACAAGCCCACTCCACAAATAAGAAGTAAGACAGTGACCATGTTAAAATAATGTACAAAAAATAGAGATGCAAATACAATACACCAAGATGTCAACATGTTTTACATATTTTCAGTCTAATTGTAGTAGTATAATGAATATCTGGACAATGACAGCTTGTCTCATTATAGCCGACACTAAGAATCAGACATCAGAAAGAAAGCTTTTGCATTCAGTCATAATGAAATATGACTTGTGGCTTAATGCGGAGTTGAATGAGGCCACAAAGGCGATGAAAAGTCAAGTTTAACATACTTCACATGACAGTGATTACATCACGGTATCATGTGACCAAAATCTGCGAGGTAGTATTTCATTAAAAAACATGAAATCCTAAAAATGGAATCCCCCCAGCAAAGTTTTAATCATACTGGTCATTTCTGTTCCAGTCATAAAGCAGGCATCTCTGCTACAAAAGAAAAGGGAAGTGTAGCATTATGCAGTGTACCGGAAAGGCATTCTGCTAAAAGATACAGCAGTTGAAGTCAGTAACAGCTGTTTGAAAAGGTATTATAACTGACGGCCTGTCAGTGCCACACAGGAGAGTGATTTTGGCTCCTTGTAAGTCATCAGGATGGAGTGTTTTATTAATAAATACCAGTAGAAATCCAGGAAAACGGAGTACAGCCGGACGGATCGAGGGTTTGTGAGAGGCATGGTTCCCAATAAAAGCACAGAATATCTTCTCCTTGTAGACTGAACAGTCAGTGTATGTGTGTGTGTGCTCGCGAGTCTCTACATCTTCTCGTAGGTGAGTTCATGTCCGCAGGTGGTGCAGGTTTTCTTGTAGAGGTCCTCCTCCGGATCCACCACCTCCTCTGGTCCGTACTGATGTTGGTGAACGCTGGTGTCTTTGGTCCACATACTGCTCCTTACCGCCCTGCGCAGCTCTGACACACAAACACAGATATATGAAATATCCACACGTCCAGAGCTTATGACGCTCATCCCAAATCCAAATGTTGACGTTTACACAATTCGTAATGGAACTGACTTGGTATTTCTAAGAAAGGGGAACCGACCTTTGACCTTCTTGTTGAAGCGTTTTTGTTTCTGCGTCTCTCGGTTCTCTTCCCTCGTCTCTTTGGCCTCCTCCAGGGCCTCCTCTGAGCCCCACACCTCCATACACCTCTTCTCCACCTGGTTCACACGCACAAATACATAATTCAGACAGACTCATTAAAACACACAGAGCAACGAGGGGTTAGTTGGTCTTTGACTAAAATGTTTGTGGCTTTGATGATTGACTAACTGATTGTTCCAGCACTACTTCACTGCTTGATGATCTCTCATTATTTGTATGTTGGTCTTAAAATCATATTTCAATGTTCTTTTTTAAATAGTTTGTGCAATTCCCAATTTTCTTTTCTTCAAATCATAATTCCTGCTAAACATCGATATTAGACAATATGGAAAAACTTATTGATTGTGACGCACAGAGTCCCCCGTCTTCCAGCCAGTACCTGTAGTTTGAGGTAGAGCTTCATGTCTCCCCAGGTCGGGTTATGAGGGTTTTTCTTCAGTGTAAACCTGAGTGGAGGCTCTCTCTGGTCCAGGTCACAGTCCTTCAGCAGGTAGTGCTGCTTGGCCTCAGTTCTGGAGATTAGCTTATGCTTCTCCTCGTTGTCTCTGAGGGGGAAAGAGGCTTAAACTGTCAATACATTTCATTAACGACCCAACCACAGTGATCCTGGCAGACTAAAGGTTAGTCGCTGCAGCCCGCCTACTCCTTTGTAACCCTGGCCACCACAGCAGAGAAGTAGGGGGCCCCAGCCAACCCAGGTAGTACGCAACTGAACTTGGAAGAGCCATAGCTTGACACTGCAGGGGACAAAAGAAAAGCAGTAGACATCTTTAGGCTGGGAAGAAGCCAGCGAAACGCCCAACGCACCCACATTGTAAGCAGCTGCAGCCAGCTGAAATATCTTATATAGCGTCTCCCGGTCACAGAGCAGCGGCTTGTGATTGGAGGAGGAGAGTCAGTAGAGAGCCTGCAGGAACTCATGCTTTATCAGATAAATGCACATCATCAAGTACAATTAACATACAATATCCAAAATAATGATCGTACCAGAATTTACAGGTATTCTCCATAATGAAGAGGACATAATGCTTTTCTAAAAGCTGCATGAAAAACTACTTGTTCTCTGTCTGCGCGCGCGCGCGTGTGTGTGTGTGTGTGTTTACCTGCACTTATCACAGACAGACAGGTCAAAGCTGTTGCTGAGGTACGAGTCCATAAAGGGTTTTTGACAATCATCGCACAGCAGGTAGTCTGGCTCGATGACTGGGGCTGGAAACAAAACACACCCACACTCAACACAACATTTAAGTCAAATAAGCATGCACGCGCACACACACCTAAGCCACCGAACACAGACGCTCAAACACACACCTGGCTGATACACAACCTTCCTGGTCCTCTGCTCTTTCTCCTCCTCATCCTCCTCGATGAAGAAGCCGGCACCAGAGTCGATGGTCTTGGAGATTTTCGCCGACGTCGCCCCCTCCACAGCGGACGATGGGCGGCTCGCTAGTCGCGCTTGCCGGAGCATCAACGCCTGCTGCCGGTTCCGCTCGATTTTAGCCTGCATCGCTGCAGAAAGCTCGGGTTTTGGACTTTGTTCCGGGCCGAGACCAGCTTTCAGTCCCTCTGACTCTGATGGATCCATGCTGCTTTCTCAAACAGCGATCACCACATAGCAATGAATGAAATGGCACTCTGGACCAGTCGGGGCTCGTGCCACACAAAGTGCAGCACGTATGACTGTTGTTACAAAACAGTTGCACGCTTCCGGTTTTTTCTTCTTCTTTTGATTTTAAATTGTTAGGTGCATTACCGCCACCTATTGCTTGGGAATGTGAAGCACCAGAGACTTAATCCTATCATTAGTGCCAGGTTAGTGTTCGTGTGGTTAACAACACATTCAAAGACTGTTGCAGCTGCCACCTGACAAGTTCATTACTGTCGTCATTTTACAAATTCCAGCTTCAGATTCTTCTTTTAATCCTCTCTCCTGATCATATCTACCATTCACCTTGACTTAATGGTCAAAGGCTAATATAAACTGCTTGGATGCATTTATTTTGAGTCCGTCTTAACGTCTTGTGTTCATATGCGCTCTTATGAGCTTTGAAATAGCTTTTGGTTACTGCAACTGTTCCCACTGTCCACACCAGCCACAGAAAGACCCTGGCCCTTCATAAAGGGGAACACCACCTAAATTAAGAAGTTGTTATGTCCACACACTTTAAACTTTATGACATCACAACTGGACTGTCTCCCACCATAGGAGTAAACATGTACGAATTTTATTAATGGGCATCCTTCAAATTAATTTCATCGTATGGGGAACAAAATCCACAGCCCTCAGTCTGTGTAGAAGTACTTTCTTAAGTTGAGTTGAGGCTTATACGATGGCTTGAATGAACTCACCACGTTTATCTTCTTCCCTTTATGAGATACTTGAGGTTAGAGGACTCAACTGACATTTACATATGAGACACAGACAAGGAAGTCTGCCATTAACTGGTCGGCAGACTGAAACAGTTCAGTAAGTAAACATCCTCAGTTGTCAGTGAAGGGAAACGCGGACAGAAAGCAGGTGAGCGTGTTCTTTATTGGTTGACCACAGGTGTCCAGTGAATCCCTGTTGCATCACGCGGATCATGGCAGCAGGCCATGCATGCTGCTGTAAGAGGATTGTGTCTAAGTAAAGCAGATCACAATCCTGATAGATGACACTGCAAATCTGAACCGGTGTGGACGAGAGGTAAAGTGGGCCGACTTTTTAAGTGGTGTGTTAGATTTAAAATGTCCTTTGACCCCAGCTATTACAGATTTGTCAAATTATACTGAATATTTATTCTTAAAAATAAATATATAATAATTATGACATTTTAAATAATTTTTCCAAAAAGAAAACAAGTTTCTAAACCAATCCCAAAGTTACCATCGACTCCAAACACCAACAATGAAAATTTGAGGTGTCATTTATTTTATCATACAACACTTTATACAGAGATGAATGATATATGTTTCTTTACAGTATAATATACAATTCAAGTAGTACATGAATATGATTCCATACTTAACACGTAACGTAGATAGGAAATACAAAAGCATTTTACCATTTGTCATGGTATTTAAACAGGTCAAGGATGAATTCTGATAGATATTCCGAAATGCACTCATTCATACACACATTCCTCACTTTTACATAATCCACCAAAGCAAGAAAGATTTCGAAACAATACTTATATGGGCAGTCTACGTCCGGAGTGTGAGGATAGACGTTGAGGCTGACTGTTGAGGTTAGTGCTGACTATGATTGGGAGCTTGTATACAGTCAAATCTTTTATACACATTTTCACACGATAAAACAAACGTTTTCGATTTTGCAAGAAATAGGGAATAGTTAGGGGAAATTTAATGGACAAAAAATGTTGAAATTTATGAAAAGAAAATAATATTTGGTTAACACAGAGACACACAATATTATTTTTTAACACTTTGGGAGTGTTAAACCGATACTGCCATGATGTCTATAATACCTTTATTAATTAAACATTTCTCCAAGACTGATGGAGCATGTTGAATATTGTTGGGAGAATAAAGTATGAAATATTTCCCATATACAGATGTGCTTCATATTTTAAACTAATGATGTGTATGAGGCAGTCATGCAACAGGTGATTGAACTGATGAGGACAAAACAGTTTGACTTTGCTCATTAACAGAAACAAAGGAAACCCAATGAAAAACATCTACCTGAATTTCGCAAAACAACGAGAAAAAAAATGGAAACAGATTCATTGAGTTACAGGCTCTTTATTTTGTTGTTGTTTGATCTGATTATCTTGATTGTATGAGCAGTAGGACCGTATGATGATAAAGTTACATGCTGTTTCCGGTTATTTCACCATGAATCTAATAGAGAGCGTTTAGAAGAAAACTAAATTGCCAAAATATGTAAAGTCACGACAGTCCATCCTACTTGCTGATTCTTACAATCATTTTATTCTTAGAATTGAATCTCTATGTCACACACTGAACACAAGAATGTGAACGTAGCGGCGAGATATGTTATACGGTATATGAGTTGTTTGACATCAAAACATGACAGAAGAAACCGGTGATTGATATTTAACACTCTTTTTTATAAATACATGATTTGAAAAAAAAAACCTTTTGAGTTCATAAAGTAAAATATAATGGAGAGCACTAATCTTTAGTCCACCACTTGTTGTCCAGACGGCATCATCTACTGGGAAATGCCACACTGACCTGGTTATTACATTTCAATGCACAAAGTGCAATGTACAGGCAGACAGAACAGAAACAAACTTATGGTATGAAAACCCCAAACAAGTTGAAGTATATTGAGTATGAAAACACCTTAGAACCGTCTATCATGTGTAAGCTCTAACGTAACAATTTAGCATTTAATGTATCCTATCATAGAATAGTACCCTATCATAAATAGGATGTAACGTAACCATTTCTGCCAAATATGTCCTCGAATATACGGTACTGTATCGAAACACACTTTTAACACTGGATATTTCTCTTTTGATGCCATTGCAAAGCCATACAGGAGGTACATTAACAAATGCAAAGCAGCTATCACACTTATGTGTGGCCCGGCCCTTCCTTTTTTATTAACCGCAGACATGCAGGATCTCTCCGGAGCTTTGCTGCCCTTTAAAACAACATAAAGTCTTTTTGAGCCTCCATACTCAGTTTATGTGCTGAACTTGGCTGCTTGCATGAGTAGTGGAGGTACTTCCTATACTGCCACGTGGTCCTTTAGTTAAAAAAAACAACAATCTCCGGTGATCTCGGGTGAAATTTTCCATCCCAGGTGGCGTCCACATAACTTGTCCATCAGTTTTCAACCCAAAGTGAATACTGAATGTAGTCACATGGTACAAAGAGAGAGGAGTCTCTCCTATTGGGTGGAATAAAGTCCATTGATGATGCACAGGCTTGTTTCTTCACCTTTCACTTGAGTGTGTGTGTGTGTGTGTGTGTGTGCATGCAGTCTTCTACTGTGTATGCAAGTGAGACAGATAAGAGACAGTTTGTGTCTGTGTGAGCATGATTTTCCTCTCCTGTTGTAAATCCCACTGTACACACAAGCACATTCCCGCCTAATTTCTGTCTCTCTTTCTCTCTCAGACGGTGATGGGGCAGACGATGACTTTGTCTTCCAGCATGACGCTAAGGACGAGGAAGACGAAGTAGAGCACGAACATGAAAAGGCCCAGAAACTTGCTCATTCTCCAATTGCAAGACGCGATGGAGACGATGACGAAGAGGAGCATGAGGAAGAGGAGGACGATGGCGCAGAACAAGCCGTTGCTGCTCACCTCTACTGGCTTGAAGTCGTTGAGGATGTTGTAAACGAGCCAGGGGAACGGTAGACTGGAGGCAGAAGAGGAACACAACAGAGAAGAGTTATTTAAGTTATGAGAGATGAACAGCACTTGCTGTCAACTAAAAACAGATATTACACAGTGTGTTTTCTTGCTGGACTCACCCCACAGTGATATCAAAGATGTTTGAGCCCACAGAGCTGGACACTGCCATGTCACCGAGGCCTTTTCGTGCTACAATCACACTGGTGATCAGGTCAGGGATCGAAGTGCCAGCTGCTAATATTGTTAGACCCATAATCTCCTCTGTGATCCAGAATGTTTCTCCAACCTGAAAGCGAGAATAAGCGTCTTAACGTCGCACAGTTTAGAAACTGTGTCAGAAACACAGTCCCATCCTTTACACATCAAATAATCAAAATATACAAATACCAAATGTACAAACAAAAAGCAAACATAATTAAGCTGTCGAGGCAGATTTGAGGTTATAATTACAGAATGTCTTTTGTGAGTTTCATGGTGGCAGGAAGGACAGAAAAAGGTTTTGGGGCAGGGCAAACCCAAGTGTAAGCAGTGCTCCTACGTGTTGATCTTCTGAACAGCTGGTATTTGTGTCCCCATAGCAGCTTACATGGAGACAGTAACACTTTTCTTCAGTAAGGAATCGAATAACACTGAATTGTGACATTTCTTTTCTTTCTTACAACAAACTTTCAAGATCTCCTGAAACTAACAGAAGACCTTCTTCCTTTATGCTCCACTGTGTTTATAGCGTGGCAGTCTGAAAGGTGTGAGAGCGGTAACACGACATGCTGAGACGATAAAGATTGATCACTTCACCGAACGCACAGCTCACAGCGCTCTGCGCTCGTGTGAAATAAAAAAGCAGGTGCGGCTCCTCCTTGCTCACATGACCTCCTACTTCAGGCCTGTCTGCATCTGTGCTGTTATTAAAATAGAGCGTTACAGGTTGATCTGGCCTCAAGGCAGATTAGTTGGGATTAGCTGCCGTAAGGCAAGGCAAGTTTATTTGTATAGCACATTTCAACAACAAGGTAATTCAAAGTGCTTCACATAAAACCATTAAAAGCATCAAAACATAGGACAAAAGAAAAGGAGATTTAAAAACAATTAAGAACATTCATTAAAACACAGTGTAAGACAGTTTCATAGTAAAATGCAGAAATGCAGGAAATTGATTAATATATTAATTGAATGTGGTTCAATTAAAGGCAGCAGCAAACAGAAAAGTCTTTCATCTTGATTTAAAGGAGCTGAGGGTCTCAGCAGACCTGCAGCTTTCTGGGACTTTGTTCCAGATATGTGGAGCAGAAAAACTGAACGCTGCTTCTCCATGTTTAGTTCTGACTCTGGGAACAGAAAGTAGACCGGTCCCAGACGACCTGAGGGGTCGGGATGGTTCATAAGGTAGCAGCAGATCAGAGATGTATTTTGGCCCTAAACCATTCAGTGCTTTGTAAACCAACAGCAGGATTTTAAAGTCAATTCTTTGTTGGACAGGAAGCCAGTGCAAAGACATCAGAACTGGGGTGATGTGATCCACCCTCCTGGTCTTAGTGAGGACTCGAGCTGCAGCGTTCTGAATCAGCTGCAGCTTTCTGACGGACTTTTTACAGAGACCTGTAAACACACCGTTACAGTAGTCCAGTCTGCTGAAGATAAATGCGTGGACAAGTTTTTCCAAATCCTGTTGAGACATAAGTCCTCTAATCCTTGATATATTCTTCAGGTGATAGTAGGCTGATTTTGTAATTGTCTTGATGTGGCTGTTCAGGTTGAGGTCTGAATCCATAACTACACCTAGATTTCTGGCTTGGTTTGTGGGTTTTAACATCAGTGATTGAAGCTGAGCGGTGATTTTCAATTGTTCGTCCTTGGTACCAAAAACAATTACTTCTGTTTTATCTTTGTTTAATTGAAGAAAATTCTGGCACATCCAGTTGTTGATTTGTTCAATGCAGTTACCCAGCCCTTGTATGGGATTATAGTCCCCTGGTGACATAGTTATGTAGATTTGTGTGTCGTCTGCATAATTATGATAACACACTTTGTTGTTTTCCATAATCTGAGCTAGTGGAAGCATGTAGATGTTGAACAGAAGAGGCCCCAGTATTGAACCTTGGGGAACACCACATGTCATTTTAGTCAGCTCTGATGTGTAATCAGCTACAGACACAAAGTATTCTCGGTCCTTCAAGTAGGATTCAAACCAGTTAAGTGCTGTGCCAGAGAGTCCCACCCAGATTTTTAGTCTTTCTAGGAGTATGGCATGGTCGACCGTGACGAATGCAGCACTGAGATCCAGTAACACTAAGACTGAACTTCTGCCATTGTCTATGTTTAAGTGGATGTCGTTGAAAACCTTAACAAGAGCAGTTTCAGTGCTGTGGTGCTGTCGAAAGCCTGACTGGAAAACATCAAAGCAGTTATTTACGGCCAAGAAGTTGGTCAACTGTAGGAAAACCGCTTTTTCAATTATTTTACTTAAAAATGGAAGGTTTGATATTGGCCTATAATTTTTCATCGTTGCGGAGTCTAAACTAGCCTTCTTTAGGAGCGGTTTAATAACTGCAGTTTTTAGGGCTTGTGGGAAGACACCTGAGAGAAGGGATGTGTTTACAATTTGTAAAACATCAGTGGTCATGCAGTTTGAAATATTTTTGAAAAAGTGTGTTGGTAGAATATCCAAGCAGCAGGAGGATGACTTCAGATGTTGTATAGTATGCCGTAGTCACACGTTCAACACTCTGACTGCTGCACTGACTTATGAGACAGGCCTCAGTAATAGAATAGAACAGAAAATAAAGTTGGTGTATGTAGAAATAGAGAAAGTGTGTGTGTTTGTATCCGTGTGTTTGTATCCGTGTGTGTGTGTGTGTGTGTGTGTGTGTGTGTGTGTGTGAAGTACCTGGTGAGCCCACCACACCATCAGGTAGGAGAAGAAAGCAATCCAACTAATGGAGCCGAGGAAAGTGACAGGGAAGAACCTCGCTGAGGTCTGAAAACCACAAGAGAAACAAAGTCAAACGACCACTCAATCAGTTATTCTTCGGCCCAGCCTAGAGCCCGATATACCAATGTCAACATATCAAATAGTATTTTGGAACCTGCAGTTACTCACAAAACTATTGAGCAGGTCATGCAGTAAATTAACAAAATAAGAGATACATGTAATCTTAGTTATTCTACATTTCTCATGCTTCCAGAACCAGAAACTCTTGAATACAGAATGTGAATATGTAGTCGAGCAAAAACAAATAGTTCAGTGATTGCATTGTGTTATAACTCCAAATTGTTCCTTCATGTTTGAGCACATAAAACACGCTTTACATATCATGTGTGTGTGTGTGTGTGTGTGTGTGTGTTGTCACCTCTCTCCTGACGTCGGGCAGTGTGAGCCACAGTGGAAAGACAATGGGCAGGATGATGAGGTAGATGA
Source organism: Lycodopsis pacificus (assembly GCA_028022725.1). Taxonomy (NCBI): domain Eukaryota; kingdom Metazoa; phylum Chordata; class Actinopteri; order Perciformes; family Zoarcidae; genus Lycodopsis; species Lycodopsis pacificus. Next base: position 12,310,941 of record CM051693.1, read on the forward strand.
CCCGTTTCCTGTTGGTGTCGGGCCAGGCCAGGCTCAGAGGCTGGTCTTCTTCCTCTTTTTTTTCACCCCCCTGAAGAAGAAACATTTTCCATCATGCTTTAAAAAAAGAAAAACTTGTGTTGTTAACTGAGGCTCTATAAAAACATATAGTTCAACATGTGAACCTGGAGGAATGTTAAAAGATAAAAGCAATACCTCGTCTCCTCCTGCAACACCGTTCATGGGTGGTGTGACTTCCACTGCAACGTTTGAACTGTTGGGGATTCTTTTATCAGCTTGAGGAAAGAAAAATAAACCATGTTAAAAACAGAGTTTAAGGAACTTGTTCACAGGAACAGTATTCATTTGAAATAAAAAGATGGAATCTAATGACATAAAAAAAAGAGCTGAAACTGTACAATTTGCATTTCTTGGAGGTTGTGTCTGGGAGAGGCCTCCTATTGAGAAACAAAATATACACAGCATCACATACATGCCCCTTAACAATGAACAGACCAAATCACAGATGAACTGACAAATCAGTCAGCTGATAACCTGATTGAATTCATTTCTGATTAACAAAATATTGATCACTTTACGTATTGTTTTCACCATTCATCTATAGACACAGTTCTTAATTGGGGTAAACATCTGACGATTGATTTGTCACTTGATCTTTGAGTGGGACAAAAAGGCCCTGTTGCTCACCTACGCCGTTGGCACAGGCAGCTTCTCCTTTACACTTCTGCTTGGCCATTTTGTGAAGGATTGATGCCTTCTCTTTGAACTGTCCTGAAACAAAAGAGACTCACTTAGCCCAGCGTTGTCCCCTGAACATTTGTGATTAAGTATTATATATACATGCCATGTGCAATGGGGGGGGGGAATATGTTTCCCGCTGATTATTTCCTAAGAAAGAAGTAAGGAAATACGAAGAAGTGGTTAGATGAATGAAGATCTTACAATATTTTACCTCAACCAAACACTATATAAACATTTTCTGAACCTAATTCTGATCCTAAACATAATCTCCACCAAAGCTGTTTATGTAAAAATATACTGTTAATTGAATTGTTTCATTGTAATAACATTATATATTTATGCATTTGTGTGTGTGTGTGTGTGTGTGTATGTATGAGTGGTGTTGTGCTTTTTTATTTGCTTACCCATACCTTCATCACTGAGAGGGTCGAGGGTGTGTATCATGAGCTGGAAGATGCTGTTTCTCATCAGTGAGTTGTGTAGAGAGGCACAGCTGCCTTCCCTCTGCAGCCTCGGTTTGGCCTGTAAAAATATCACAAATACACAAATATATATAAATAATATACATTATATTCAATGCAAAAATAAATTAATGTGTACATACTTGTTCTACATTTGGCTCCATTTAACATTTTTATGAACTCACGGAACTTCTAACACATTTCCAAATAATTCGGTGATGTTACAGGGATCATACAGAGAAGCTCACGCACACAAAACAAACTCACCGTCAGCTTGTTCTCGTCATCTCCAGGTACATTGACCTGTTAAGACACAGAGAAATAAATAAATATATGGACAGTATATGTCTTCTCATATACAGTATACACAGGGAATAGAGACAGTAACACAAATGCATGTATTATATGCAATCCAACACATTAGGCCTGCAGAAAATACTAACTTCATAATTTCAATGTCTGCTCAGACTCAGACTGTGTGGTGTTGTTGGATTGGACTACACTGGCAGGGTGGGGAGGCGATCGGTAAAAGAATGAATCGGTAGTTACAATACAGTAAATAAACCCTTACGAACCCAGAAGTGTTACGCTTACAGGCTACTCCAACTGAAAATGTCTTCAACTCTTTACGTCTTGTTCACTCACCAGACATTCAGTAAATAATGAATGAACATTGAAAGCACACACAAACTCCTAAAGCAATATATATCTATTTATTTGTTTCCTTTTTCAGGAAGACCAACCTCTACAGCTGATTTACTTTATCTATGTAAAACACTTCCAGAGAGGAGGAGGACTCACATATTAATCTCAACCCGTCGTTCCTTCAGAGGACATTTACAACACACACACACACCTACACTCACACACACACACACACTCACACACACACACACACACTCTCAGTCCACTGGCTGGAACAGATAGAGGCTGTGGTGGTGGTTTTTGAGGTGGTTGATGTCAGCAGTGGGGAGGGTTTGGTGTGGAATGAACATACCTTCTCGTGATTAGATATTGTTTTGTCAAATGTAAACGTAATTGTGATCACGGAGGTTTGTGTGAGCTGTTCTGATTTTATTAACTTAGCAATTACTGCTATGAAATACACTGATTTCCAAAGCAAACAGTAAATCAACATGTCTGTTATTTTCTGTCTTCATGTATTGCTCAAGAAGAAAAAGGTTTTTATGAACATTTATTTACAGTGCCAAATATTTTTACAGTAAACTCACTCATAACAGATTTACAGGTATTATTAACCGAAGAGCTGCGATGGCGCTGTCTGAGGTGAATTGTACTCGTGTGGCTCATCGTTCCCCTTAAATAGCGCTAAACTTAATACAGAGTTAGCTTACACAAACGATTACGTCACACAGCTGAGGTTACTGTTCCGTGCCTTTTTCCAGACTTCACAATTCCTTTTAAAGATTACAAATGTCCTACAAAGACAGCCAGTGACGGAGGCATCTGAATCTTTGAAGAGAACAACACAGACAATCACCGACGACAAGCAGAGAGGCGGAGGGTTTTGTTGTTGACACGTTTTCATGATGGAGGCCCCAGTTTGAGAAGATAATCCCTTTAGCTTGCATCTGACAAGACACCTGCTGCTGTTACGGCAGCAAAAACAAGCCTTAAGATAAAGGGTTTCCTTTTTGTTTTGGAAGGGGTGCCACTTGTCATATGTTTTCCATATAGGCCATATTTGGCTCAAACACAGAATTGAATTTCATAAATGTGTGACCAAGTTCTCAAAGCCAATCATGTTTGTTTTGAGTGAAGATTTCATGTTGGCAATCATAGAAATATATTGAGGTTACAAGTAACAAGTAACATAGAAGAAGTTGTGGACACCTGCCCATGTGATTGCTGATCAGCTTTAATGGCAGAGGACAGTTGGGCATTAGTTTATGTTGGTTGGTGCTCACTTGATGACAAAAGACACTCACAACCGGCTGTAGACTCTGCTGAGACTGAAATATGTATTTTATTTAGACCAGTTATACGGCAGTATACTCAGATAACTGCCGCATTGTGCAACATGTTTATATTCTGCATGACATACTGTAACTTATTTTGAAAAGCTGCTAATCTTTGTCACCTTACACCCTTATGTCACTCCTCTCAGCTCTGATTGAGTGTTTGTGAGGTTAAACCTCTCCTCAGCTTCCCTCCACGAATCACCGATGACTAATCACCAAAAACCCTGTCTCAAATCAATTCCAGCAAGTAAAGGGACTTAAAACAAAAAAACAGAATATTCTCCAAATCAGTTTTTGCTTGTCAACAGGTTGTAGAAATAAAATCAAGCACGACGCTGAAGAAAACTGTTACACAACACGATAATCAAGAGGCATCTACTCTCAGATAAAGAAAATGTAAGATACACTGTTAAGATTCTTGGCGTATTCCTATTTTGTTAGATATAATAATACATTTACAGATTCGATAATCTATAGATGAAAGCAAGCATGTAATGCAGAAAAGGTTTTGCCACTACATTGCTAATGCCGCTTCCAGTACAAAGCGGCATGTTGTCCTTTGTTGTTCAATATTTGATGCGTTGGTTTTGCAGTTTCAGACAAAGCTCAGCTCCAGCTCATTGGTCTGTAGTGTACATCTCTTGCCACTGCCTAAAACAAAACAGCTCACCATGGGCCATATTCATGAGCTGTAAATTATGAAGCAGAATTTCAAATTGCATCCAAACTATGGTGAATAACCCTGAGGCATCAAAATGTATCTATCAAGTAAAGAGTCTCTACAAGCAAATCGACTGAGCTGCTCCTGCTGGTTTCATCCCCGGGCAACAAACGCTGGAATAATTCCAAATTCTAAAATCCTACAGATTTACACCTTTCATCGCAATCATCATCATTGTCATCATTGAGGGACAGTCCGATCCCCCCCCCCTCTCTCTCCACCTGACTGTCCGAGCTGTGGGATTTAGCCAGGATTAATCTGCAGAGATCACCCCTTTTAGACCCTTTTCAAGCCTGCGTGTAAAGTCCCGCAGCAACCTTCATGGGTCACCGTCCTGTCAAACATTTCCCTTTCACTCTCATCGGTCAGCAAATATTAAAAGCGTTTCCAGCAACACAACTGCTGCAGTTTCACTCCAGTTACACTCCAAATGGCAGAGGAGTGTAATGATTATGTGCTCAACAGAATGCATCAAACGTTATAGATGCATTTGGGTTTTGATCGTGATCGCAATAATCTGAAATTGAAAAGTCAGGTCTGCTGTGCAAGTAAGGATAATTACATAAAACTATTGCATCTGCTCTTTGGGTCATGACTATTTTATTCTCTTATGTTCCCTTATGGGCAACAATATAACTGTACTTACTAACATGTAATACATAATAACTATTGACCAATTCATCTTCCTTCTCTGTACAGATACTTATGCCAAGAAACCTTCAGTTTAATGTTTTATGAAGTTGCAGATGCTGCATTGTAATCCAGGTCTGATATTAATGATTACAAGGGAAAATTTGAACTCTGCAGAGATTGAGTGACAGTGTGCTGGGCTGCATGTTTGCTGTCGTCACCGCAGGTAAGTAGTGGATAAGGGGATCAGAGAGGATTGTCGTCTTTAGTGCCATCAGCAAGAAAACCATCAGATCTTCTCTTTCTCACCCTGTCTTTGGAGACACTCTATGCTGTGTGTAAAAGCAACCTGAACCATCCGAATATAATACAAATAAAAACCACACCAAGGTAATGAGCACGACTGCAGGCAGAGGATGGGGCAGCTTGTCATTTTTCTCTCAGTGATCTGCTGATTCTTGCTCCTTCCAGAGAGCATCTGACTATTATTAGTGGCTCTAATGGGATTGGGGAGCATTAACCCGAGGGATTATTAAGCAGCTACCGACACATGAGGCCAAGGCAGTTGGACATCAAGTGCAGAACGAGAGAAAGAGAAAAGCTGTTCTTGGGCTGAGGGGCGGCAGCCTGAAGAACAGCTGATTCCCAGAAGGGCATGCATGTCAAACAGAGCTTCTGTAACAACACTGATCAGCACCCAAATATACTGCATGTGCTCGTGTGTTTACAGCAAAAAGAACATGACATTTACAAAAGTGGATAAGATATAAAACACAGTTCAGATGACACATTTGCGGTCTGGGAAAAAACATCTCATCGTAATTGACAGTAACTGATTCCTGGTGAATGGATTAGGTTGAAATAAAAACAAGTAAAGAAAACAAAAAAAAAATGTTTTGATCAGCCTGAAGATGATGAAGACACTGAAAAAGTACAACATTATTGCTATTACTAATACCAATCCAATGTAAAAAAATAAATAAAACAGTTACCTAAGCATTTAGGGGGAGGAGTTTTAAAGCAGGTGATCATGAGCTCATCTGTTCCCTATATAACGGGAGAACTTCCCCTGGCCTCAATCACTACCATAAAGGTAGTTGCCTCCTTCTCTAAAGTGTTTTCAATCACTATCGCAGCTTAACTATTTATTTCTGTATATCTTTTATAGCACAATATCTCACTTTATTGGCCTATAATGAAATAAAATGCACATGTACTGTCTTAAACACAGCAGCAAGCAGCTCAAAGAGCACTCCAAGCTAATCCCAAAATTACACTTCCCCATCATCTCTTCCCGGCTGACATGAAGTGATTGGTTTTGTGATTGTGAAGTGATTGGTAAGTGTCTTGTCGTAGGTCAACATCCTGTGAGTATGACTCATAATGTGAAAGAAAAAACACTAATGTCACACTGATAAATAACCAAAACACTCTCTCATGTCTCATGCTTTCCTAACATTGTGACCAGATTGTAAACAGATGCTCTGCAATTATATCTATTTATGTTTAATGAGCTGAAATAGAAGACAACCAACACTCAGAGCTGCGACCTTCCTCCAGAGTCAAGAGACCACTTTTTCCAATGTCAGCAAAAAGACGAGGGGAGCTGAAGTAGGCAGCGTGCTGATGAGGTTGAAGAGATGCTACAAGGATTTCTGGTTTCTGATTTAATTTAGTTTCTTTCAGTTTTCACCATACAGGATGCTCAAGTCCAATTCAACCGTCACAAAAACTCTGTCAATTTCATTAACTTACTCCAAGCATGGAATTTATAAATAATACTATGAGTGTGGGTGATATTTAGATATTTTGCAATGTTATTTATGGTGTTCTTACTGGCTATATGTAAAACTATAACTATAACTACATAACTATAATGTGCTTCGCTTAAATAAAAGGATAGCCGAATTTTGACTGAAAGTTAAATCGATTTTTATAAATTCAGGCGGATGTAGTTTGGATGTTCAGGGTTTATATGTATTCAATATTCAACAGCATCAAAAGTTACCTGAAGACATTTTATGGACCAGCTCTGTTACATGAGCCCTATTCTGAGACTTTGGTCTGGACTTGGTCAATAAAAGTAGTGACGGGAGATGAGGCCCATAGGCCTAGTCAGCACCAAGAGGCTGCAGTCTGGCTCTGCGTCTAGCAATGTCCGAGCAGGTGGCAGGTTAAGACAAAGCTTTATATCCTTCCAGAGAAGAAGTCAAGAGGGTTTGGCTGCTTGACAAAGTGCTGTCTGTTCAACACCCGGTCCGATTCCCAGAATAAGAGCACTATTATTCTCGGGGTCAGTAGCCGAAACAGGTTCACCGTGGGATCTTATTCATTGTGACATACAAATGCTTTTCTCAGATCAGTCATCAACAGATGTCCAGATTTCAGCCACTTATCAGAAACTCATGTCAAGAATCACAACAAATGTTCCCTTAAAGACACAAAAACGAATCTGAATCTTAGTTGGCTATTTTCAGCTTTGAGAGATTTTTACTTAATTTGTCCTGCATTAGAAAGCGTTGAGAGTTCTTTGTGATGGTTACGCTGTGTAATGGATGGATGGATGGATGTAAGGATCAGATGATGGCAACTGAGATGGGTTGAAAACATAAAGTAAAGGGTAGAGTGGTCATCAAAACAGAGGACATAAGGGAAGATGAATGGATGAATGAGTGGATGAAGGGATTGATGAACAAATGGATGGATTGATGGACAATTGGACAGATAGATGGTTGGATGGATTGATGGACAAGTGGACAAATGGAATGATGGATGGAGTCAGACTCACCGTTGGTGCCGTCTCCAGCTCGTTCACCTGGTTGCCGCCCAGGAGGGCCTTGATGAGATATTCTATTTTGGCATTGAACTTCATGAATGTCACGTAGCAGGTGTAGCACGACAGCAGACCGAGACTTTCCCCAAACGTGATTTCGTTATCCAGAAAGAAATAGATGAGCATGAGCAAGCCAATGATATAGAATGAGACATCTCTGAACAGAGGCCACCAGGTGAGGTTCAGCACCTCTTTGGAGAACACGGCGCACATCCCTATCACAAACAGGATGTTGAAGACAGCGGAGCCCACGATGGTACCGATACCCACGTTACTGTGGGAGACAAAGACTCCTATGACAGAAGTGAAGAGCTCCGGGGCTGAGCCACCTGCTGCCATGAAGGTGGCTCCTGCTACATCATCAGATATCTGCAGCTTCTCTGTGATAACAGTGAGCGCAGGAACAAAGAACTCATCGCAGACTAAGGCTAAGGCTATGAACATGTACAGCATGCCAAGCATATGAAAACACACATAGCCCTGACGTCTCTCCGCCACGCTAAAGTAGTCTGTTGGGTAGTCCCCATGATTCATCTCTGTATCAGATGATTTCATGGCCACCGGTTTGTCCTCTGGCACGGCAGAGAGGTTGTGGTACTGCAGAAGAGTTCTTTGGGGCACTGACGCCTCTGCCGAACCCTCAGCGGACGACTCCAGCTCCTTGGCCATTGCTGTGACCAGTGACAAGGCACTCCATGAACAGAATGTGCAGACAGCGACCATGCTGATGATGAAGCCCATAATCCGTCCGGGCCGCATCTTTCTTTTGACGCCATGGTAGTGGTGCCTGGTGCAGCTGCTTTGAGGGCCCAAAAGAGGCTCAGAGCTGGAGAAAGCCATCCTGTCTCGACTTCTTAGCAGGAAATCCATGGTGTTGGCCTAGATTGCCAGGCAGAGTAGAAGTGTCTAGAGTCACCCTCGAAGCTGGGTTGGTGGTGCAGGTGGCTACGAGGGCGGGGGTTTGACAGGCCGCAACAGTTCACCGATTTGTTAGCATGCTGCTTCCCAGTCTAAGCATGCTGGAAGACCTGCAGTCTGATTCCAGGATATAGCCCATTCAAAGGCATATTCCTCATATTACTCACTGCAAGACAGAGAAATAAAAAGACTGTTTTAATCTCAGTGAGAAGATTTTTAAAATAACTATAAACAATTAGTGTACAATTAGAACAGAATACATGAAGATCAGCGTCTTAATGAGTGTTAATATGTTGTCTTGATTCTAACTTTTTCCATTTCTGATATCCATCCACTTACAGGCCTCGTTAGAAGTCATACACTTATTCAGGTTCTGTAGCTATGTACAATTTTGAGACACTTGTTGAGTATTTCTATTTTCTGCTGCTTTCTACCACGACATCTCAGAGGGGAATATTGTACTTTTTAAACCACACAATATATCTAACAACTAAAGTTATTTAGCAGACAATGGCTTTAAATGCAAAAGATAAGATGAATAACATATGGTATGTTATTATCCAGTGCTATGCCGATGACACAAAGCTCTACTTCTTCCCCAAATCCATCACCCCCACCACCTACTTCACTACCACCAACTGCCTCAAAGACATAAACTGTGCAAGCCAACTTTCTTAAACTCTACAGCGACAAATCTTAAATCCTCATCATCGGCCTCAAATCACTACACAAATCCCACCACAGCTTCTCCCCCTGCATCGTTGGAACCACTGTTCCTGCTTCCACACATAATCCGTCCGTAATCTTGGAATCATTTTTGATCAAACCCTCTCCTTCGAACGCCACGCCAATCCCATCACAAAAAAACATCTTCTTTCATGTCAAAAACATTACCTGTCTACACCCCTCCCTCTCCTCCTCAGCCGCTGAAACACTCATCCACGCCTTCATCACCTCTCGACTAGACTATTGCAACAGCATCCGGTACGGCTCATCCACCAAAATCATCAACAGACTACAATACATCCAGAACTCAGCTGCCTGTCTGCTCTCCCACTCCCGCACCAGAGATCACATCACCCCAGTCCTTCAAAACCTCCACTGGCTCCCCATACAGCAAAGAATCCAGTTCAAGATTCTTCTCATCACATACAAAGCCCTTCATAACCTCGACCCTTCACACCTTTCGGACCTCCTGCACCGACACACTCCCACCCGCAACCTCAGATCCGGCAACCCCAACCTCCTTACCCCCCCCTACTCTGTCCAACATCGGACCTGGGGGGACAGGGCCTTCTCTATTACTGCACCCTTCCTCTGGAACTCTCTCCCCCAGCAACCTCAGACATTCTCTGTCACTCGCCCCTTTCAAAACCGCACTTAAAACTCATCTATTTGAATCTGCTTCTAACCTGTGGTGCTAGTTATGATTGTTTTTGTTTAGTTTCTTGCTGTTATAATGTCATCTATCTGCCTTGTTTGTATTGTTATTGCTTTTATTGTTTCTGTTTTTACCATGTAAAGTGCCTTTGAGTACCCTTTAAAGCACTATACAAAATAAATGTGTTATTATTATTATTATTTTAGATTAAACTAACTAATAAAAAAAGTATAAAGTAGCTAGAATGATCCCTCCCACGACTTGCTACACCATTTAAATTTGCTTACATACTATTGCATCAGTGATAATAACCCAATAATATTTGTTTAACTGTCTATTCTAAGTATTATGCTCCTGATTTTATTGGAACTGTAAGGTCTATATTTGTGTCTGCTGCATAGGTTATCTTTTAAGGCTTAGATGAATAACAAATGCTGGGCAAATTATTCTGTGTTGGCTGTTGTTACGTTACTCATATGTATGTAAACTTACAAAGGTGTATCACAGAATTATAAAACATAGCTGGAACTATGGTCAGTGCTGAATTGCTAATAACGGTTGATTGTATTAATAGCAGTGATTCTGTTAAAGACCTGTGGCTTCCTTCTCATTGTGCTGAGAACCTGCAGTGTTATATTTACCTTAAATGAAGCTTGGACATTAGTGAAAGCTCATTAGGGAGCTATTTAATCCCTGAGAAGGTATACTTAGATTAGCCTCAGGCCCTGCACACTGATGCCGCTGCACAAAGTCAGATAGCATCAATGATCAATGAATCATGACAAAAAATAAGAAATGAACATCGAGGTTATACAAGGCTGCAACAGCTACACTGGGACACACTGCAATGTTGAAACTTCATCTCATGAATCCTACACAATCCCCATTATTCATTTGGGTCACCAGATTGTTACAGTAAAACATTTAGCCAACATTTTCAAAACCAACTGTGCTCTTAAAGTTGCACATTTGTAGTAGTTTAAGAATCAAGCTCGACTTTAACAGCTACACACAAAAAGCACACACATGTATATTTTTCTCATACCACACTTGGAAATCTCCCGTTCAGGACTCCAGCAGGTCTGAGTCTCTGAATGAATATTCTAGAAAATTGAATCCCAAAAGGAGAAAAGTCCTGAGAGCTCAGAGTTCAGTCTGAAGGTCCCAACAGTAAATCCTCAGTGAGATTTTCCTCCCTCAGCCAAGGTGGAGCACCGAGATGCCAGGTCAGAAGCCCAGGAACCAAGGGCTCCTCCCTCCCTCTCAGTGTTCCTCCCACCTTTGATAGGCCTCCCTCCTTCCCTACTTCAGTATATCTCCACCTCTACCTTTCCCCTCCATCTCTTCTCCCTATCCTGTCCAAGAACAAGGATCAATGCCATCTTCGTCTCTCCACCACCCCACCGCCACCTGTTCCCACCTCCCCCAGTGTCATGCATCATTTCTCCCCACACCCAAGCAAATGCTTCTTACACAACAAGCTCACAGCTTGATGGGGCTGAAGCCTACTGTTCTATCAGATCATAGTGCTGTGCACAAAGTCCTTGAAAACTGTCCGAACTACTCCGTGACGTAGCATGCTGCAGCATAGTTCAGGGAGGATGCTGCATGATAATTGTGTGTATTACAGCTTTCAAACTGTTAAATTAGGGTGTCAGACTGTTTTGACTGAAAGAGGCATGAAGAAACGTTTTTTAATTCAGGGTTTAGTTGACATATATTGATACCTTTGCGGAGTTTTTCTCTCATATTTGCATTTTCTTTCTGACTACAAATGTATTCTTTCTTCTAACAACTTTTTGATACTTCCCTCCAATTATTGACATCATTGTGCAGTTTTCTTTATAAAAGATTGTTTGCACGTTTGTAAAATTGCAAACGAGAATGTAAAGTTTGCATGACATGTTCTTGTTGTAAACAACCATTTGTTGGAGGTGACATCACCATGCCTCTGCTGTCTTTCATTTCCTGCATGCCTGTAATTGGCTTTTGGATACAACACCTGCTCTGAATCCTTAATTTGTAGCACAACACTTAAGCCTATACTGACACATGCTAATGTGGACCCTGTGGGTCCAGTATGTGGGTCCCAGGACATACGATTATATATCAGACTGTATAGATATAATATGGTATTAGGTCTCACTCCTTATTTTGCCAAAGGAAAAAAATGTCATGTGTACAAATACTATGTAAAATAATGATGATAAATGATAAAAAAACAAAATAATTTCTTGAAGTGTAAATTATAACAAAATGTTGATTGAGCAGTGTGTGTGTGTGTGTGTTTGGTGGTGTGTGTGCACACTTCAAGTCAGGTCAGGCTTTACACAAGAGAACCGTAAGCTTCAGAAGCCACATGATGGTGAGATCAAATGATGTGACCTATTCTGTTACGTGTCCCTAACACAGCCCCACCTCTACAGCAGCAGTGTGTGTGTGTGTGCGTGTGTGCGTGTGTGTGTGTGTGTGTGCAGTCGTGTTATAAAAGTCAAAATAAGTCAAATGAGATAAATAATCCCACCCCACTGGCAGATTAGAAATAGAAACCACACTATCACAAAAGTTATTGAAGATGGAGATTTATGAAAATGGTGTAAAAGAAAACTAGAGATGGGAACACACCAGTTGCGACACCAAATCGTACCAGGGGTGTAAAGTGTGTGGGGCGCCCTTCCCCCCTTCCTATCCCCCCTACTTCTGGTGCCTTGCCCGGACCACCCCCATCGTTTCTCACCTCCTACTGTTCTTATCCAATTAAACAGGGGCATACTTAATGGCGTGCGCGGCTAACTTTCCCTCTCAAGCAGAATGTTGCCATTGATTCTTACAGTCCGTCTGTTTCCTCAGCCAGTCAAGCTCCATTACCTTGTGGGAACAGGCGTGTGTTTTTCAAAAACATTCTGCATAAAGTATGATGAAGTTTCAGAATGGCCTCGGGCTGTATGTCCAGGGGGTCTGTAGACAAGCTCACATAAAGGAAACGAGAGAAAATACAAATTGTGCAAACATTACTTTGATAAAAGATGTTGCATGCTCCCCATATTAAATACAGCCTACATATTTCATTTCCACACTGTCAAACAACAAGGCAATGCCATGGCCTGAGGTGACTGTTGGTGCAGAGGTGTTTGACCTCAGTAAGGATTCTGCATGGGGCTATAGCTGCTATATTAAGGGCTATGTAAAGTCGTGACATGGCTAAACTTGTTACACAACCAAAAAGGCTAACCTAACCCTCCTTCTAGGCAGGCAGAGGTATATCGCCTGCAGAACTTGAAATAAAAATAAGTCTCTTGGCATACAGACGGTCACCAGACCTTTAGTAGTTGTTTCAGGTTACACTTATGATGCTCTTCTCTTAAAAAAAAACAAATGAGATCTGTTAGGGGTCGACTCTGAGATAGCTGGAGTTATCGTGCAAAGATGTAGCCTAATTACGTCTGGACACAAACCTTAGCACAACCTTGGCCAAGAGAGTTATAGATGAAAACCTTGATTTTGCATTGGACAGCAATTGGCACCCTCGATAACAATATTCGATTTGTTAATTCTATCAAAGTGAGAGGTGGCTCACTTGCTAAGTAATTTTCATTGGCAGGCCAGGCAGTGAAATGTGAGAGGTATGCATGTTCCCCTGTGAAGCTGGGATCAGCAGCAGCTTATTGGCTAAAGCTTGTGCCTGAAATAGCAGCTAAGTTATATACGCCTTATGCTGCTCACACACCGGGCGCGTTTTTTGATTGACGCGCGTCGAGATTACATACAAAGTCTATGCACAGACGCGATGAGATTAAAAATCGCGGCGCGCCAGTCTCATCGCGTCTGTGCATAGACTTTGTATGTAATCTCGACGCGCGTCAATCAAAAAACGCGTCCGGTGTGTGAGCAGCATTAGAGAGAGACCCTACATCTGTGAGCGGGGACGGCCCAGGTAATTGGTGAGATCTATATAATGAGTCAATGAATGGAACGTTTCGATGGGATAGCTGAAGCTAGCTAGCTGGGATAGGATCAGCTGATGTCATTCTCACACACTCCAACCAAGGAAGCTAAAAAAGACTGAGGCTATGCTACATGTCCAATATGTGATAAGAAAATATGTAAGATCAGACTGTTGTTTTGTTCTAACATAACCCTGTTTTGCTGCTTATAGCACACTCGGAAAGGTCAGTGTTCTGTACAGATGTATGCTTTAATGTTCATAATGAAAAACAACGATTCAGTATTATAAGTAAAATACTGAACTGTAAAGTATGAACCCAGCAAGACTAGAACCAAACGTTTTGGATTGGTGTCTGATGAACCATAAAGGTATGAAGCCATCTATTTACTCACTTCCACAAATAAAATGAGAATATTTTCAATGCAGAACATCGGTGTGTAGCACTTGAGATTCCCACAGATCACCTGATCAATCCAATAAGAATATGTCCAGATGCCTTGGACCAGCCCCTAGATATGCTGCTGTAGGCCTAGACTGCCGGGGGACTTGATACACTGAGCTCCTCTCTCATCTTCTCTCTCTCTCTCCTTCTGTATGAATTCATGTCCCATTGATGCACATTACTAACTTTGCTTCTTCCCCGGAGTCTTTGTTCTTTCTCGTCTCACAGGTTTCCGTGGATCGTGCTTATATCTGGACTGTGGTCTTGCCTCACACCCACTGCTATCATTATTATTGCTATTGCTGATACCATTACTGCTTTTGTTACCATTGTTATTCTACTATATCCACTTGTGCTGTTATTACTAGTAATAGTTTCCATCATTATTATATCTACTACTCTCATTTTATGAATAATATATGTCATATGCATTGAATGTGTTGTGGGGTCCCAGGAAAGAGGTTGTCACATGTGTACGGATTGTAAAACTGTGGTTTGTGATTTTGGGCTATACAAAATTGAAGAGATCAAAAACAATGTGCACTCACCAAGTCAATGCACAGACAATATCAGTGTGTGGTATGTTATTTCAAGCAAAGACAAAGGAAACAAAGACAAAGGAAAACCTCAGGGAGGAAATTCAGGTAACATTTTATTTGGAGGCTCCACAGGTTTTGACATGTTCAGTTAACATCCGGACAGGTTTGGGTTCATGACAAAAACAAGGTTAATTGAGAGAGGGGGCATTTCTTCTTTTGGTTTTGGGAAGCGTCTGGCTCCAGTAGTCTTATTGTGCTTCTCTCAAAGAAGCAGCACAAACACAAACCATGCAGGATATCATGAACTTACATTAATGAGCAGGTACAAGAACAATACAATGAGTGTTTGGCAAAGGGGCTCTGTGATCTCACCGTTGTGTGAGGAGATGACCAGTAGCCGCTTTGTGTGTTCAATGTTCCTTTAATCTCTACAGAGCAGGCAAAAACTATAGTGCAAAGTATGTTAAGTTCACAGTAACAACAAATGGCTGACCACAGGACTGAGACTACTACTGTAAGAGAAACAAAATTACCAATATCGCCAGAGGAATCGATAACGTTTCCTCTCAAATTATGTGCCTTTTCTACCCATTTATGAACTCCTTGTCATCCTCAGCACTTCTTGTCCTTGCAGTACCCTTTCACCATCTCTGGCATGACGCTGTCGTCCTCCTCCACGTCCTCCATCATGGTCTTTCCCACCATTTTGCACAAGTCCTCGGCCGCGATACCCATCGGCTCGGCCGCCTTCACCGCCAACATGTCGTGAGTCAGGACGGTTCCTTTGGGGATCTTGACCTTGGCCACCACAGATTTACCCAGCTTGGAGAATAGAAAATAAAAGGTCTGCAATTATTATTGTTCTCATGGCACAGTAGAAATGTTTTCTTAAAGGTTATCTGTCTTTCTAAACAGTACAAATGTAATTTAACTGTGGCTCGCATTTAAAAAAAAAAATGTTTTTGTGGAGCCAGAATATCTCACCTTAGCATGGCATGCCTTCTCACAAGGTAACATCTGCTTGATGCAGCTCCCCTGCGCCATCTCCACCTCTCGGATGCAACGAACCAGCTCGGCTAGCTCACTGGGCTCCAGAGAGGCGCTGTGGTCATTTCCTTTCCAAGTCTTGTCCAAGGTTACGTGGCGCTCGATGACCTTTGCACCCATAACTGCGGCCGCAATTGAAATACTGATCCCAGTCTCATGGCCGGAGTAACCGATGGGAATATCGGGAAATTCCTTCTGGTATTCCTGTAGTTTACAAGTGGGTGAGTGTTACTCCTAAATCTCTCAGACGATTGACACCACACTCACATTTGTGAGTTAAATTTCAAGCTAGAGCCAGCTGCCGGTTAGCTTAGCTTAGCATAATGACTGGAAACCAGGGGGGGAACAGCTAGCCTGGCTCAGCCCAACAGTAACAAAATCCACCAACTCCTGAAATGTCAAACTACTACTTTAAGTGAGACGCTCAGGATTTAAAATCCTACTTTTCTCACCGATATCACTTTGAGGTTGACATTTTTAGGATCCACAGGGTAGGAGCTGGTGCACTGCAGGATGGTGAAGTTGGGGTTGTGCTCCTTCACTATTTTGTAGACCCGGCGCATCGTCTCCATGCTCTGCATCCCGCTGGACACCACCATGGGCCGTCCTGACGCAGACAGGAGGGCAACAGCCTGATCAACAATATGTATAACATGGGAAAAGGGGAAAATGCAACCCTTCTCTCTCCTCTTAATGAGCTCCTGTAGTTCAACACTCAGGCTCACTTCATTTATTTTTCGTCTCTTAACTAATTTCTACTGACACATTTGTGCATTCTTTCTGCTTCTATTGCTCTTTTATTGTTTTACTTAATATAGTATTTGTTTATCTAATGGTGAAGTGCAGTGATGATTTTAGCATTTAAATATGCAACATAAAATACATCTGACGCAGTTCACTCTCACCTTTCTTGGCGGTCTTCTCCATATAGGAGAAGTTGTTGGCGTCTAGTGAGGCCACTTTAAAGAAAGGCACATTAAGCTCATGGAGGAACTCCACTGCCATCTAAAAGACAGAAAGAAAACACATGGTTAAACTTCAACCTGATTAAAACCACAGAAAGCCTTCTTCAGACGTCTCTTTCTTACCTCATCCATCCCAGAGGCAGTGAAGAAGATCCCCACCTCCGCAGCATATTTCTGCAGTTCCCTGTACTGATCATGGCTGAACTCCAGATGTCGCTTGTGGTCACCATAAGTTTTCCCCCAGGAGTGAACAGAGTTGTACTCGCGCTCCAAGGCTTTCTTGTTGAATTTACACTCTAATTCACTCTTCTGGAATTTGGCGCAATCCGCACCGCAGTCCTGTGAAGGCAGAAATAAGTGAGGGATTAAAAAGAGTGATGATTGATTTTAGGTATCCTACAGATTGTGCTAAAAAACACAGTAAGGTTCCTAGAAAGGACTATTTGGTACTAATAAGAGGAGACCGTGTTCAATTACTACACTTGTCATTCATTATTTCATTTTGTAACGGAGTTAAAGATTTATTTCTAATTTGTAATATTTGAATTGTGTTTGTCATTTAACGATCCTGTTAAGTATATGTTAATTTGTATCTTAAAATCTCTTAGTGACGAGGGTCCCCTTATAAGGGGACACTAGTCACGTGGTCAATTGTGTCATACTTGGACCAGTGAACACATATTAATTAATAATGATGTCGCATACCCCGTGAAACGTCAGAAACCTGGGATAAAATCGTATAAAAGACATTTGAACATACTCCAAACACAACTCAGTACTCAAACTTAGCATAACTACAACACCATATTCATATTTCGCCAGGAGTGTGCGCACTCGGGACATTTCCGGACTTAGCAATCATAGCTTGATGCTAACAAACAAACCGAAATAGCAGAAATCACGCCAACACCACAACGATTACGGACATATCCGTAACATTTCTCTCCGTCATACTATCGCTGAGATATGAGGCCAACAGACACCAGCAACACAAATCATATTATCGCTTTATGATCATAAATATCACTTACTATTGTCGTTTTGAAGCCGAACAACTATAATCCCCCGCATTTTTTCGCTGGTAAACAGTCAATGTACTTCCTGCCTTGCAGCAGGGACACGCCTTTCCTTCGGAGGGGGTCATTTCACCCCACAGGGGAAGGCTTAACATGATTTGGGTCCCAGACACTGCAAGTCACTATTTTCGGAGACTTGATGATTTTGACTGGCTAACAGTGCTGTCACTCATTTTCAAGTGATTAGCTCAATTCTATTGGAGCTAACGAATACAGAGAGGTATGTACCATGGAGGTCGGCCAATGGGAGCCAGAGGTATTGTTCTGCGTATCTATAAAAAGAGGAGCACGCTGCCAGCTGGCTTTACGCACAGCTGAACACACTCACAGCTGATTACAGCTGGAGCTTGGTTTCAGATAGATGATAGATGAGATTTCGGCTGCCTTTTCACCGTTCGTTCATTTTTAGGATTACCGGTAATTAGTAAGATGTCGAAACAGAAGACTTACAAATATAATATAAAATAATATAATATAAAATATATATATAGGCGCTGAGGACTCGGGCCCCGAGGGTCGTGCTTCCAGCGGCGGAGAGACTGCTCCCCCAGCCGCGGCTCGAGCCCAGCCACGCTTCGCACCCCAGCCCGACCGACCCAGCCCTTAGAGCCAATCCTTGTCCCGAAGTTACGGATCTGTTTTGCCGACTTCCCTTACCGCCCTTGATCTAACATGCTAGAGGCTGTTCACCTTGTAGACCTGCTGCGGATATGGGTACGGCCTGGCGCGAGATTTACACCTTCTCCCCCGGATTTTCAAAGGCCAACGAGAGCTCACCGGACTCCGCCGGAACCGCGACGCTTTCCAGGGCACGGGCCCCTCTCTCGGGGCGAACCCATTCCAGGGCGCCCTGCCCTTCACAAAGCAAAGAGAACTCTCCCCGGGGCTCTTGCTAGCTTCTCCGGGATCGTTTGCGTTGCCGCACTGGGCGCCTCGCGGCGCCTTTCTCCGCTACTCCAGATTCGGGGATCTGAACCCGACTCCCTCTCTTAGGACCGACTGACCCATGTTCAACTGCTGTTCAGTGATTCAAAGTATGGTACTTTCGCCGCACTTCCTTGTTTACTCGCCGCAATGTTGGATCTGTATGTACTCCAACATGGCGGACAGACCTCGTATCTAAGGCCTAGTCCACATTACTCCAGTTTTCCTCCAGTTTTCCTACGTTTACACTGAGCAGCCACACCACGCCGGAGTTTTGGAGCGCCCTAAACGGAGGAACCTGAAAACTCCGCCGAGGTTGGAGCTATTTGAGACCTCCGGGGTTTTGGTTGAGTGTAGACGTGTATACGGATGTACTCCGACGCGATCCATGTGCTCGCTACTGGATTGGTTATTACCAGCCATGACGTCTCCGTCCCTGATTCGTCACACTCACTATCACGTGACCCGTACCCGGAAGAAAACAAACAGCCGGGCGACCAGCAGCGATTCATTTCAACATGGATAACGAACGGCAAGCCTTGCTTGCTGTGTTGTCTGTACTAGCTGCTATTGTGGAGTTAAATGCGTCATTTTACAATACTGCTACTGCCTACAGGCGGAGGAGGCGAGCTGTTCTTCGAGCGATGAGCGACAATTCCCGAGTCCAGAGACGCTGATAGCGCCGGTTTTGTACACGCTGTATTACCTGTTGCGTACTAGCAGCTGTTGTGCAGTAAAAAGTCTGCATTTATGTGGAGGAAGCAGCTGTTATTCTAGCGATCAGCGAGCTGCTTGACCATCGGCGATCTGCTGATGCCCCTGTTTTTTCTGCTGGGTGACCCAGCTTATCCCCTGATGCCGTATCTCATGAAGGAATACCCCGATGGAGCTAACGTTACATTCATCAGCCCCACGGCAACAACAGACAACAACAACAGAGGAAGCGAGTGATCGACGTGTGTTGACCACATTTATGGACCATAATCGAGTAAACGTTTCCGTGTAAGTGTTGATTTTAAAGTAAAGTTGGAGAGAGAGAGAGAGAGAGAGAGAGACCCGCAACTACGTCTGAAAAATAAAACTTCTAAAACTTTCCACGAACTGTGTCTGTTTGAGTTTATAGAGGAAGATCTTAAGTATCAAATACAACCTTTCATTATTAAAGACTAACGTACTTTATTACTCTGTCATATTTCTTTTTAACTAAGCAAGCAATCCACTTCCTGTTTACACCATCACGCGCATGCCCAGTGTACGTTAATGGTCACGTGCTGTCCGCCTTCTACGGCTGCCGTGTGGATGCAGATCAACCTGATGAATAATGCTGAAAACTCCCGCGTGGACGGAGATCGGTTCTATTTGAGAACTCTGCATCCAACGACACACGGCCTAATGTGGATATGGCTTAAGGAGATCGTGACGTCAGTGAGACCACTCTATAGTTGTTTTTGCACCAGGTGAGCTGATCATGAATTAATGGGATCTAAAAGCAGTATAATAAGCAACATATATAGGGAATGAAGTTCACATTAATAAATAGATACAAGATTTTTTTTACTGTGGTTTAATTTAATTATTTTAAAGGAAATTATTCTAGAAATTAACAAAAACGTATCACTCAAATAACTCAAAAAGTTGTCTATTTTACTGGGTAACTGGGACCAAAATACACACTTATTTTCAGGAAATAATTAACAATATACACCTGCAAAACAAGGCTCTACTGAAGGTTTAAAGGAGCAGCCACACTGAAGTGTTTCACTAAAAAGTTGTGTTTTTAGTTTTATATGTTAAGTGCATTTAAAGTTTCTCACCCATTGCTGCTTCTTTATGTCTATGAGGTATTTAAACTGAATACACATAAAACGGGCGTGTGCTTTGGCTTCAGTACAGATACAGTTACCCAACATGGCCACGAACTAACACAAGCCAAACTTCATTTACATATCGGGTCATTTAACATCCTAGTGCACGTCTTTCTACAAACACCCTTCGGACTCACTTGCATAGATTAGCACATTATAATCTTAATAACTTAATTAAAGCATAAAGGTCTACATACAAGCACTAGTTTAGTTCATAGTATATTTAAAGTAATGATTCAGACGATGAGGCGACAAAAATATTCAATCTCATTTTTAAACTGAGTTCTGAACAAGTTAGTTCTTGGCTGTTAAAGATAAGAACATCAGAAAATATACGTATTCACATTCAATATAAAGTGTCGATTTTATTACCTTTGCCATTTTGATCATTTTCTTGGCAATCTCAATGTCTCCCTGGTGATTTTGTCCAATTTCAGCAATGATGAAGCATGGATGATCTCCTCCGATCATTCTACCGGGACACAGCTCGAACGTTAACGGCATTTTGTCTACAGAAAAGAAAACGGAAACCAAACTGGTGAAAATAACGGAATTATTTAGTGGCGACGGAACGTAAAGCCGTAGCTGAGACTTGAATCTGAAAGGATGAGTTCATCTACACATCTGCACATCTAATATATGCGGTAGGACTTAACAGGAGCAGCCACTCTTGTTCAACCAGTATATCCTGTTCAACCGATCCGTTTGGTCTGAAAGTGGTAGGCCACTGTGACACCGTCACACTGCCACCACCTCCTTATGCCAAATTCTAGTGGAAATTTTACATTCTGTTTTATAACTTGTTTTTGTGCAAACTATCACAAGCTTGCATCGTATAACTTGTGATCCATGCAGCAGCTGACTTCCTGCACACATATCCTCTGCTTCTTGCTGTCGAACAACAAGCACTTATATGCATGGTGTGTCTGTTGTTATGCAGATAAAGCACTTATTTTTGTGGTCGTGAAGGACTTCTAACAGAAACACTGGGACCATTCCAGATTCTCCTCACCACCCACACACCTGTGAATGTGGCGGAGCAAGTTACTTGGATCCACGCAATGGACATTTTATGTTCTTATTGGTGAACTGTTTTATAACTTGTGATCCATGCAGCTGACTGTCTGCACACATCCTCTTCTTCTTGCTGTCGAATAACAAGCACTTGTATGCACATGTTCAATGGCTTACGGATAAAACGTCCACATCCGTGTGTCCATTGTTATGCAGGTAAAGCCCTTCTTTTATTACCACGGTAAAAACAAGCTGAGACAGGTGGAAAACTCTCCCATGCGCCCATCCCAAAATTATATAAGAAAAGACAAAATAGATGCGTCAGAGTCCAGTCAGGAAGACTATACTCTTGCATGCCTGTAGCTTATTTCTGATACATCTTCCAATTACTCCTCACGCATGCACATTCATTATTTGCTTGCTGTTATTGTTTGGGGCTGTTTTCATAATATCAGCTGTCTAGATCGGCATGGTCTCCTCTATCCAATAGCACAATGACATTGTTAGCCTACCATCTTGCTGCTGTCTCTCTTAAAAAAGGATTGTCTCTCTACCTTCAGTACAGTGCTGTCACGCAACATTTAGAAACTATTTCTATTAATAGAAGGGCCACACGTAGCACCCTCGAAAAAATGTAACCTTCCTCCCAAACACAGCAGGCCTACATGCATCTCGGTAGAGACTACAAACTATTTTAATAAGTGCAAGGAAAAGTCGTCAGGGGCAGATTTTTTCAAACAGAGATGTTCATATCAGGTGAGAAATGTTGCCATTGACTGAAGACATTCTACAAGCCTGCCGTCGTGCATATCTCAAATAGAACAGGTGGTGCTTATATTTTCCATGATCAGACCTGAATCATACAGAAGACTGCACCTGTCGTTGCGTCCCACGTTTGACGGTTGGCGGTTGTTTGCGTATGGTGCACAACACCACGCCCAGATTTGTTTAATCTGTGTAGTTTGCATTTTTATAACCGCAGTTCTTTTGTTCTGACCGGACAAAGGGATATATTCTAGGAAGTATGAAGGAATATTTCTGAAGCTGTTCGGGAGAACAATGTAACGTGTTATCAAATCAATGTCAAATGAAACAGAGTCTTGATGAAAGATCAAAGATAGTCAATTTATTTGCTTGCAAGCAAAAGCGAGAAACAGTTCTCAACAGACACGTAAAACCGAGTCTCGTGAGGAGTGTCCTAAATTCACAGTCAAATGCATGGACTTTTATGCTCCAGCCAGCATGCTGGAATGTTCCTTCGTAAACAAGAATGACAAAAGGACAAGATCAAGATAAACGTAATTACAGATGGTTCTCCTTTGAAGCCTAGCGTCTTGTTCTCATGATAAAACAAAAGTGTTATACAATTCCTTTGTATTCAGGCTGTCTCTCCATGAACCATGCATACACTCAAACAGATGCTTCCTTTACTGTCCCTGTGACCTGGTTGAGGAGTTTAAGTCACAGCATGTGGGGGCTCATTACCCCTAGACTGTCTCGACTTAGCATGTGTCAGAAGGAAGCCATGTCTCTCCTTCGCGTACTCAACAAAGGGATGAAGAGAACAGAAACCATTTGCACAGGATCTCAAATAGCAAGACCCCCTGGACCACAATCAGAAGATTCTAGGTTCAAATAAAGGTTTACGATGCAAATATGTAGTTCTTTATCTGAAGTTAAAACTTTATGATACAGCAGACGCTGTTAGTCTAAGGATAACTAAACCAGAGAACAGTGTTTGGTGCCTGCAATGTAAAGGCTTACATTCTTTAACCCTGAAAATAAGACTATGACATATTTTCCCATTACAGAAGTTCCTTCATGCAGAGTTGGGTGATGATTCTCTGAGTTCGTCACTCCAAGCGACCTCTTTCATATTACACAATCGTGACACACTGTTAGAAAGTATTGATTCGTGCAGCTATAAGTTCAATTCATCATATTATTAATGGCAAAAACACCCAAGTCCAATTATTAAAACACACTTGCTTCAAACAAATCTATACACATCCTACTCCTGAATAATATCTTTTGAAGATTCATTTTGGGAAAGAAATAAAATGGTGTTAACTAGAAACAAAACACTTCATACAATTATTGTAGGCAAGTGTTAATTGTTGGACATTTGTGTCATGTATTTGACATGCAGACATATAATTATTACTGTGGTTGACATTTGAAAAAGAAAGACAAAGCTAAATGACGCATGTACCGGTAACCATTCTTGTATTGTACAGTAAGCAGTCAGTGTCAACAAAATAAGTAGAGCAAAACAGAGATTTGTCAATAAGAAACATTTCCAGGGTTGACTGCTACGATGAAAAAACATCTGAACATTTTGACCAGTATATGGCTCACACAATGACAAAACTATTAATTGACACAATAACTATGTTTTTAAGCATGAAATACATATTTTGGGTGAGCTACTACCTTATGCAGACATGCAAAGGAGTTGTGATGTCATTACAATGTAAAATGCTTTGAGAATGTGAACTAACTGATGTATTTGGCAAACATAACTCTTGAGTTATATCTTGGTGAAACACTTTGGCTGGGTTCGGCGGGGTGTAGGCCGAGTGGAAACTTCCCAAAACCCAAAATAGGACAGACCTGTCTATGTTACCCTTTAGCAGACTCTGATAATGGATTCCACACAGTGGATGAACGAGAACAGTGCGTAACAGGGTGTGACCTCACAAAACGTATGTGGTTAGCTAACGACACGCCGCAGGGTATCTCAGTCTATTCTGCACATTGACAAGTAGAGAAGCATCTGTGACAGAAAACTGCCAGACGAATCTCTTACATTTAAAAAGTCATACTGTTGAGTAGAACATACGTTACAATATGATTTGACAAATTCAAACTAATGGAAAAGTATTTTATGAAGTCCCAGAATAGCATATCGGAAAACATAAAATATAAACCATGTACAAGAATATAAGGTTGTGGATAGAGAGTTGTATTTTATTGTTACTTATTGTAGAGCTGTAACAATTGGTTGATTAGTCGATCGACAGAAAAACAGCCGCCAACTATTTTAAAGACCGGTTGATCGCGGAAGTTATTTTGCAGCAGGAATGTCAGAGGATGCTGTTTTTGGCCCCTCATGTGTGGAGATTTCCTGCTTTTTAAATTAACAGCCTAACCATTAGCAGAAGACTAAATATCTTAAAACTGAACCGTTGGGTAGTAAAGAGTGCTGGGCTGGGAAACAACATAACTGAAACTCTATGTTTGTGATCTATATGAGTCACTGAATAGAACGTTTCAACGGGATAGGCAACAGCCATGTTTACGTCCTATCAGCTGATGTCATTCTCACACACTCCAACCAAGGAAACTAAAAAAGACTGCGGCTATGCTACATGTCCAATATATGATAAGAAAACATGTCAGATCAGACTGTTGTTTTGTTCTAACATAACCCTGTTTTGCTGCTGAGCGCACTGGGAAAGGTCCGTGTTTTGTACAGATGTATGCTTTAATGTTCATAATGAAAAACAACGTTTCAGTATTCGCTTTGGCTACATTTTTGAATGAGCATTTTTTTTTCAAAACAATAAGTTCAAATCTCTGAACCATTAGTTAGCTTTTCACAACAGATTTGAATTTCTCATTCATTCAAGTAAAAGTGTAAGTACAAATGTCTCCAATTTGCACAAGAACATAACATGACAAATCAAAGGTGAATTGTCTGCTTACAGTACGTGCAACACATTGCTACACAAATAAATGTACTGTATACAAATCTGCATGTCATTTTTCTGCGTACAGTTTTGACTTTTCTCAGTAAACGTTGCTTATTTTTGAAATCTGAATCTACAAATCTTATTGCGATTTCACAATAGCTTTCAGCGAAACAAAATGGACATTCTTGTATAGTACAGTAAGCAGTCAGTGTCAACAAAGAAAGTAGAGCAAAACAGAGATTTGTCAATAAGAAACATTTCCAGGGTTGACTGCTGGAACATGCAAAGGAGTTGTGATGTCATTACAATGTAAAATGCTTTGAGAATGTGAACTAACTGATGTATTTGGCAAACATAACCCTTGAGTTATATCTTGGTTAAACACTTTGTCTGGGTTCGGCGGAGTGTAGGCCGAGTGGAAACTTCCCAAAACCCAATATAGAGCAGGACAGACCTGTCTATGTTACCCTTTAGCAGACTCTGATAATGGATTCCACACAGTGGATGTACTAGAACAGTGCGTAACAGGGTGTGACCTCACAAAAAGTATGTGGTTAGCTAACGACACGCCGCAGGGTATCTCAGTTTATTCTGCACATTGACAAGTAGAGAAGCATCTGTGACAGAAAACTGCCAGACGAATCTCTTACATTTAAAAAGTCGTACTGTTGAGTAGAACATACGTTACAATGTGATTTGACAAATTCAAACTAATGGAAAAGTATTTTATGAAGTCCCAGAATAGCATATCGGAAAACATAAAATATAAATCATTGTTGAGCGGGGTGAGAGTTTTGCGAAGTCGTGATGTCTCTACACGGCAATGTCCTGGTTATCAGGAGTTAAAACCAGTCTCGTATAAGATTGTGCCTGTTGAACAGACATGCTTCTGTTGTCAGGAAGCCCCCGGGGGCACTGATGTGTACGGTTGGGCGGGCACACACACACCCACACCAGCTTCTCAGACAGTGCTGAGCCAGCAGTTCAAACAGTGAACGAAGAGGGGGGGGGGTACTTGACCCAGGTGTTGTTCTGTTCTCACACACACACACACACACATACACACCCCCCCCCCCCCCCCCCCTGTAAGACCAAGGTCAGAACCCCGTAGGGAGAGAGATGAAGGGGTAGAGATAGGCTCACAAACACACACACACACACACGCTTGCTTCTCAGTTTTATGCTGACTGCAATGCTGAGTCAGCAGTTCAAGCAGGAAACGTGGAACGGGGGATTTTTTTGTTTCATCAATCAAGTCATGAAGTCTTTGTTTGAAATGGTCGGGGGTCCTTGCCCCAGGGGTTGTTAAGAGTATAAATACCCTCGGTTTTCGAAGAGGGACACCGAGAGGAAAGACACACACGAGGAGTGGAAAGGAGAGTCGAACAGGAGACTCAAACTGAGCTGGAGCTGAGTTTGCCTAACCATTTGCCTAACCATCAGCCTAACCATTAGCAGAAGACTAAATATCTTAAAACTGAACCGTTGGGTAGTAAAGAGTGCTGGGCTGGGAAACAACATAACTGAAACTCTGTGTTTGCGATCTATATGAGTCACTGAACAGAACGTTTCAACGGGATAGGCAACAGCCATGTTTACGTCCTATCAGCTGATGTCATTCTCACACACTCCAACCAAGGAAACTAAAAAAGACTGCGGCTATGCTACATGTCCAATATATGATAAGAAAACATGTCAGATCAGACTGTTGTTTTGTTCTAACATAACCCTGTTTTGCTGCTGAGCGCACTGGGAAAGGTCCATGTTTTATACAGATGTATGCTTTAATGTTCATAATGAAAAACAACGTTTCAGTATTCGCTTTGGCTACATTTTTGAATGAGCATTTTTTTTTTCAAAACAATAAGTTCAAATCTCTGAACCATTAGTTAGCTTTTCACAACAGATTTGAATTTCTCATTCATTCAAGTAAAAGTGTAAGTACAAATGTCTCCAATTTGCACAAGAACATAACATGACAAATCAAAGGTGAATTGTCTGCTTACAGTACGTGCAACACATTGCTACACAAATAAATGTACTGTATACAAATCTGCATGTCATTTTTCTGCGTACAGTTTTGACTTTTCTCAGTAAACGTTGCTTATTTTTGAAATCTGAATCTACAAATCTTATTGCGATTTCACAATAGCTTTCAGCGAAACAAAATGGACATTCTTGTATAGTACAGTAAGCAGTCAGTGTCAACAAAGAAAGTAGAGCAAAACAGAGATTTGTCAATAAGAAACATTTCCAGGGTTGACTGCTGGAACATGCAAAGGAGTTGTGATGTCATTACAATGTAAAATGCTTTGAGAATGTGAACTAACTGATGTATTTGGCAAACATAACTCTTGAGTTATATCTTGGTTAAACACTTTGTCTGGGTTCGGCGGAGTGTAGGCCGAGTGGAAACTTCCCAAAACCCAAAATAGAGCAGGACAGACCTGTCTATGTTACCCTTTAGCAGACTCTGATAATGGATTCCACACAGTGGATGTACTAGAACAGTGCGTAACAGGGTGTGACCTCACAAAAAGTATGTGGTTAGCTAACGACACGCCGCAGGGTATCTCAGTCTATTCTGCACATTGACAAGTAGAGAAGCATCTGTGACAGAAAACTGCCAGACGAATCTCTTACATTTAAAAAGTCGTACTGTTGAGTAGAACATACGTTACAATATGATTTGACAAATTCAAACTAATGGAAAAGTATTTTATGAAGTCCCAGAATAGCATATCGGAAAACATAAAATATAAATCATGTACAAGAATATAAGGTTGTGGATAGAGAGTTGTATTTTATTGTTACTTATTGTAGAGCTGTAACAATTGGTTGATTAGTCGATCGACAGAAAAACAGCCGCCAACTATTTTAAAGACCGGTTGATCGCGGAAGTTATTTTGCAGCAGGAATGTCAGAGGATGCTGTTTTTGGCCCCTCATGTGTGGAGATTTCCTGCTTTTTAAATTAACAGCCTAACCATTAGCAGAAGACTAAATATCTTAAAAATGAACCGTTGGGTAGTAAAGAGTGCTGGGCTGGGAAACAACATAACTGAAACTCTATGTTTGCGATCTATATGAGTCACTGAATAGAACGTTTCAACGGGATAGGCAACAGCCATGTTTACGTCCTATCAGCTGATGTCATTCTCACACACTCCAACCAAGGAAACTAAAAAAGACTGCGGCTATGCTACATGTCCAATATATGATAAGAAAACATGTCAGATCAGACTGTTGTTTTGTTCTAACATAACCCTGTTTTGCTGCTGAGCGCACTGGGAAAGGTCCGTGTTTAGTACAGATGTATGCTTTAATGTTCATAATGAAAAACAACGTTTCAGTATTCGCTTTGGCTACATTTTTGAATGAGCATTTTTTTTTCAAAACAATAAGTTCAAATCTCTGAACCATTAGTTAGCTTTTCACAACAGATTTGAATTTCTCATTCATTCAAGTAAAAGTGTAAGTACAAATGTCTCCAATTTGCACAAGAACATAACATGACAAATCAAAGGTGAATTGTCTGCTTACAGTACGTGCAACACATTGCTACACAAATAAATGTACTGTATACAAATCTGCATGTCATTTTTCTGCGTACAGTTTTGACTTTTCTCAGTAAACGTTGCTTATTTTTGAAATCTGAATCTACAAATCTTATTGCGATTTCACAATAGCTTTCAGCGAAACAAAATGGACATTCTTGTATAGTACAGTAAGCAGTCAGTGTCAACAAAGAAAGTAGAGCAAAACAGAGATTTGTCAATAAGAAACATTTCCAGGGTTGACTGCTGGAACATGCAAAGGAGTTGTGATGTCATTACAATGTAAAATGCTTTGAGAATGTGAACTAACTGATGTATTTGGCAAACATAACTCTTGAGTTATATCTTGGTTAAACACTTTGTCTGGGTTCGGCGGAGTGTAGGCCGAGTGGAAACTTCCCAAAACCCAATATAGAGCAGGACAGACCTGTCTATGTTACCCTTTAGCAGACTCTGATAATGGATTCCACACAGTGGATGAACGAGAACAGTGCGTAACAGGGTGTGACCTCACAAAAAGTATGTGGTTAGCTAACGACACGCCGCAGGGTATCTCAGTCTATTCTGCACATTGACAAGTAGAGAAGCATCTGTGACAGAAAACTGCCAGACGAATCTCTTACATTTAAAAAGTCGTACTGTTGAGTAGAACATACGTTACAATATGATTTGACAAATTCAAACTAATGGAAAAGTATTTTATGAAGTCCCAGAATAGCATATCGGAAAACATAAAATATAAATCATGTACAAGAATATAAGGTTGTGGATAGAGAGTTGTATTTTATTGTTACTTATTGTAGAGCTGTAACAATTGGTTGATTAGTCGATCGACAGAAAAACAGCCGCCAACTATTTTAAAGACCGATTGATCGCGGAAGTTATTTTGCAGCAGGAATGTCAGAGGATGCTGTTTTTGGCCCCTCATGTGTGGAGATTTCCTGCTTTTTAAATTAACAGCCTAACCATTAGCAGAAGACTAAATATCTTAAAAATGAACCGTTGGGTAGTAAAGAGTGCTGGGCTGGGAAACAACATAACTGAAACTCTATGTTTGCGATCTATATGAGTCACTGAATAGAACGTTTCAACGGGATAGGCAACAGCCATGTTTACGTCCTATCAGCTGATGTCATTCTCACACACTCCAACCAAGGAAACTAAAAAAGACTGCGGCTATGCTACATGTCCAATATATGATAAGAAAACATGTCAGATCAGACTGTTGTTTTGTTCTAACATAACCCTGTTTTGCTGCTGAGCGCACTGGGAAAGGTCCGTGTTTTGTACAGATGTATGCTTTAATGTTCATAATGAAAAACAATGTTTCAGTATTCGCTTTGGCTACATTTTTGAATGAGCATTTTTTTTTCAAAACAATAAGTTCAAATCTCTGAACCATTAGTTAGCTTTTCACAACAGATTTGAATTTCTCATTCATTCAAGTAAAAGTGTAAGTACAAATGTCTCCAATTTGCACAAGAACATAACATGACAAATCAAAGGTGAATTGTCTGCTTACAGTACGTGCAACACATTGCTACACAAATAAATGTACTGTATACAAATCTGCATGTCATTTTTCTGCGTACAGTTTTGACTTTTCTCAGTAAACGTTGCTTATTTTTGAAATCTGAATCAACAAATCTTATTGCGATTTCACAATAGCTTTCAGCGAAACAAAATGGACATTCTTGTATAGTACAGTAAGCAGTCAGTGTCAACAAAGAAAGTAGAGCAAAACAGAGATTTGTCAATAAGAAACATTTCCAGGGTTGACTGCTGGAACATGCAAAGGAGTTGTGATGTCATTACAATGTAAAATGCTTTGAGAATGTGAACTAACTGATGTATTTGGCAAACATAACTCTTGAGTTATATCTTGGTTAAACACTTTGTCTGGGTTCGGCGGAGTGTAGGCCGAGTGGAAACTTCCCAAAACCCAATATAGAGCAGGACAGACCTGTCTATGTTACCCTTTAGCAGACTCTGATAATGGATTCCACACAGTGGATGAACGAGAACAGTGCGTAACAGGGTGTGACCTCACAAAAAGTATGTGGTTAGCTAACGACACGCCGCAGGGTATCTCAGTCTATTCTGCACATTGACAAGTAGAGAAGCATCTGTGACAGAAAACTGCCAGACGAATCTCTTACATTTAAAAAGTCGTACTGTTGAGTAGAACATACGTTACAATATGATTTGACAAATTCAAACTAATGGAAAAGTATTTTATGAAGTCCCAGAATAGCATATCGGAAAACATAAAATATAAATCATGTACAAGAATATAAGGTTGTGGATAGAGAGTTGTATTTTATTGTTACTTATTGTAGAGCTGTAACAATTGGTTGATTAGTCGATCGACAGAAAAACAGCCGCCAACTATTTTAAAGACCGATTGATCGCGGAAGTTATTTTGCAGCAGGAATGTCAGAGGATGCTGTTTTTGGCCCCTCATGTGTGGAGATTTCCTGCTTTTTAAATTAACAGCCTAACCATTAGCAGAAGACTAAATATCTTAAAAATGAACCGTTGGGTAGTAAAGAGTGCTGGGCTGGGAAACAACATAACTGAAACTCTATGTTTGCGATCTATATGAGTCACTGAATAGAACGTTTCAACGGGATAGGCAACAGCCATGTTTACGTCCTATCAGCTGATGTCATTCTCACACACTCCAACCAAGGAAACTAAAAAAGACTGCGGCTATGCTACATGTCCAATATATGATAAGAAAACATGTCAGATCAGACTGTTGTTTTGTTCTAACATAACCCTGTTTTGCTGCTGAGCGCACTGGGAAAGGTCCGTGTTTTGTACAGATGTATGCTTTAATGTTCATAATGAAAAACAACGTTTCAGTATTCGCTTTGGCTACATTTTTGAATGAGCATTTTTTTTTCAAAACAATAAGTTCAAATCTCTGAACCATTAGTTAGCTTTTCACAACAGATTTGAATTTCTCATTCATTCAAGTAAAAGTGTAAGTACAAATGTCTCCAATTTGCACAAGAACATAACATGACAAATCAAAGGTGAATTGTCTGCTTACAGTACGTGCAACACATTGCTACACAAATAAATGTACTGTATACAAATCTGCATGTCATTTTTCTGCGTACAGTTTTGACTTTTCTCAGTAAACGTTGCTTATTTTTGAAATCTGAATCTACAAATCTTATTGCGATTTCACAATAGCTTTCAGCGAAACAAAATGGACATTCTTGTATAGTACAGTAAGCAGTCAGTGTCAACAAAGAAAGTAGAGCAAAACAGAGATTTGTCAAAAAGAAACATTTCCAGGGTTGACTGCTGGAACATGCAAAGGAGTTGTGATGTCATTACAATGTAAAATGCTTTGAGAATGTGAACTAACTGATGTATTTGGCAAACATAACCCTTGAGTTATATCTTGGTTAAACACTTTGTCTGGGTTCGGCGGAGTGTAGGCCGAGTGGAAACTTCCCAAAACCCAAAATAGAGCAGGACAGACCTGTCTATGTTACCCTTTAGCAGACTCTGATAATGGATTCCACACAGTGGATGAACTAGAACAGTGCGTAACAGGGTGTGACCTCACAAAAAGTATGCGGTTAGCTAACGACACGCCGCAGGGTATCTCAGTTTATTCTGCACATTGACAAGTAGAGAAGCATCTGTGACAGAAAACTGCCAGATGAATCTCTTACATTTAAAAAGTCGTACTGTTGAGTAGAACATACGTTACAATATGATTTGACAAATTCAAACTAATGGAAAAGTATTTTATGAAGTCCCAGAATAGCATATCGGAAAACATAAAATATAAATCATGTACAAGAATATAAGGTTGTGGATAGAGAGTTGTATTTTATTGTTACTTATTGTAGAGCTGTAACAATTGGTTGATTAGTTGATCGACAGAAAAACAGTCAACCACTATTTTAAAGATTGATTGATCGTGAAAGTTATTTTGCAGCAGGAATGTCGGAGGATGCTGTTTTTGGCCCCTCATGTGGAGATTTCCTGCTTCTTCTGAGGATCTCGCCTTGGATATTGAGAGGATGGGATGGACATATTTTTACATAATACTTATTTATCTATTATTACTGCCATCATTGTTATTAATTTTTTTGTTATTCATATTTTTTATTTCTACATATTACATTTTTGTCTGCTATTATTATTATTACTAGTAGTAGTTGTAATAATAATGATAGTAATAATTAGGGGTGTAACGGTTCACAAAATTCACGGTTGGGTTGGGTACGATACAGTGGAGCCACGGTTCGGTACGTTTCGGTACAGTAGAAAACTATAAATGCCAGAGAAATGTACTTGATTTTAAAATATATTTATTCATTACAACTAACATCATGAAGTTATTCTTTGACTTTGAACAATGATGGAACTATACCTGAGTGACCCATCTTCTGGGGTGTCTTCTGAGCAACGCATAAGCATAAAAAACAAAAACTGCTCCTTAAGGTTATGTAGTATTGTTACTTACATCTTGCAAAAGAGATTTTTAATCTCATAGGGACTTTTTTTTTTCTCCAAACGTATTCGGTTCGTCATGCGTACCGAAACGTGAGCCTCGTACCGAACGGTTCAATACGAATACGCGTACCGTTACACCCCTAGTAATAATAGTATCCTTATAATTATTATTATATTATTATTTTCCAAATTATGTAACATTTATGGAAGCCCAGTTCCGCCACTGTGAGGAAAAAATAAAGGTCCTGTTATCTCGAAATTTCGACTTACTATCAAAATATGTATTAGCATCATGGAAAGTTTTAAAGAACATAGTGTGACATCTTGGTATAATGGAGAAGTAAAAACAGGCCCTGCAAGATGTCAGCACCTAGAGACCTGTTTTCTTAACTGAAGACATGTTCACTGTTCCTCGGAAGGGTAGTTTAAAACAGAAACATGGAAACCACAACCGACTCACAGTTGACCTACCTGCATGACCCAGACAAGACCAGACTAGACACTTCCTGCATGGGAGTCATGTAGCTGGGGCCTCTGCAGGTATAAAAGGATGTTGAATGTTGTATCTCGTTGACGCTCACACCACATACTGCTTAATGAGTATCTGTGGTGCCCTCTTCCCTTGCAAGCAAATAAATGGACAAAGACAACTTTGAATCTTTTGAAGCCTTTGATTTGTGAACAACTCACTCTTCTCCCGATTTAAACATAGAAATCTTCCATCACAGCACACAGAATAACAGAATAGAACTGGGTAAATGAGCTCTTTGATTCAATAAAGTACCATAAGATGATCTCTGGGAGACCGATTTTTAATGGTTTTATGAATGAATGTTCTTAATTGTTTTTAAATCTCCTTTTCTTTTGTCTTACGTTTTGATGCTTTTAATGGTTTTATGTGAAGCACTTTGAATTACCTTGTTGAAATGTGCTATACAGATAAACTTGCCTTGCCATAAAACCACAGCTGACAGACTGTTTTTTTTGGCAGAGCACCCAACTGAAGTTCAGTGCAGGAGAACCGCAAATTGTTCCTCTTATAAGCCGCAGCTGACACATTTTATATCGAAAGATGAGTGAGTGTTTCTCCACCAGCAGCTGGAGGTAAATGTCAGTTTGTCTGACTCTGTGGTTGATTATAAAGGTCTTATAATCTGCGATGGTGGTTCGGACGGCTGGTGGAAGGACAACCCATGCAGCTCACCTACCGCCATGAAACCGGAGGCCTCAGACCTGACACAAAACTTTCCATAATTTTGGGGAAGTCCTCTGATCCTCAGCCACAGAGAGCAGGATTACTGCCAGTCAGCAGCAGACAACAGTTCAGTGTCTTGCCCTGGAGCATGTTCACGGAGATGAAAAAAGAAGTAAAAGACATTTGGCTCAGTGATTTGGGACAATTGGGACATTAATGCACAAAATAAACAGTTTACAGTTCACTACAACACTGGCTGGATGTTCCCATCTGTATTCAGTCAGAGAAGAGTTGAAAATCTTGCTTGGATAAATCCAGCTGCACAACAGCACCATCTAGTGGTTCTTTGACTGAAGCTGTCCGAAATGCCCTCCTCTCTATAGTCTGCGCATAAATAAGATGTAGCACTGGGGAGGGGTGCAACATCTCTGGTTGTTGACCCAACATCTGATTTCCGTCCATGCATGAAGCAACATCCACTCAAATAAGAGGTTATTGATAGTATTACAGCCGTGTTTGAGTCTTTATTGAAAGCTGGTGTAGTAATGAGTGTGATGATTCACCAGTGCGCACACTAAATTGTCCGGGTGAAACAAAGCCCTGTCGCATATTTCTCTACTAGACTAGACCCTGCAGCAGCTGGCCTTCCTGTGTCTGCGTGCTGTTGCACGGGATATTGTCACATGGCTCCTTATGCTGTTTTACAGATTAGAGTTAATTAACACATTAGATTTGCCAAACATTACTGTGAAATGATGTACCACCCTTAATCCTGACATGCTCTTTCCTACTCCAGCTGATGGAGAGCTGCATAACCAACTCAATGCACAGACAATATCAGTGTGTGGTGTCTTATTTCACAGAAACTAACTGCACATCTAAAGATAATAACCCTACCATGAGAAGGAGAGTACAAAGTGAATGTGAAGGAAGGAGTTGATCCGAGCATCAAAGCGATGTAGCAAAGACAAAGGAAAACCTCAGGGAGGAAATTCGGGTAACATTTTATTTGGAGGCTCCACAGGTTTTGACATGTTCAGTTAACATCTGGACGGGTTTGGGTTCATGACAAAAACAAGGTTAATTGAGAGAGGGGGCATTTCTTCTTTTGGTTTTGGGAAGCGTCTGGCTCCAGTAGTCTTATTGTGCTTCTCTCAAAGAAGCAGCACAAACACAAACCATGCAGGATATCATGAACTTACATTAATGAGCAGGTACAAGAACAATACAAGGAGTGTTTGGCAAAGGGGCTCTGTGATCTCACCGTTGTGTGAGGAGATGACCAGTAGCCGCTTCGTGTGTTCAATGTTCCTTTAATCTCTACAGAGCAGGCAAAAGCTATAGTGCAAAGTATGTTAAGTTCACAGTAACAACAACTGGCTTTTGTGCCACCTCAGAAAGCACTGCACTAGTACTGACCACAGGACTGAAACTACTACTGAGCTTCTTGTAGATTATGGTGGGTTTATTACTTGAGCAAAGAAACCGTTTGAACCCCAGCTGTGATATATTGAAACTATCAGAGCAATGCACGAACAAATTACTCCTCGTCCAGGACAATCCCATCACCACCAAACAAAATTACCAGAGGAATCGATCACGTTTCCTCTCAAATTATGTGCCTTTTCTACCCATTCATGAACTCCTTGCCACCCTCAGCACTTCCTCTTCTTGCAGTACCCGTCCACCACCTCTGGCAAGAGGCTGCCGTCCTCCTCCACATCCTTCGTCACGGTCTTTCCCACCATTTGGAAGATGTCCTCGGCCGCGATGCCCATCGGCTCAGCCACCTTCACCGTCAACATGTCCTGAGTCAGGACGGTTCCTTTGGGGATCTTGACCGTGGCCACCAAGGACTTACCCAGCTTGGAGAATAGAAAATAAAAGGTCTGAAATTACTATTGTTCTCGTGGTTGGGAGTTGAAAACAATTTCAAAAATGTTTTCTTAAAAAGGTCCTCCGTCTTTCTGAACAGTACAAGTTAAGTTTCCTAGTGGAGCAAGAATATCTCACCTTATCATGGCACGGCTTCTCACAAGGTAACATCTGCTTGATGCCGGTGCCCTGCGCCCTCTCCACCAGTCGGATGGAACGAACCAGCTCGGCTAGCTCACTGGGCTCCAGAGAGGCTTCGTGGTCATTTCCTTTCCACGTCTTGTCCAGGGTTACGTGGCGCTCGATGACCTTTGCACCCATAGCCACGGCCGCAACTGAAATACTGATCCCAGACTCATGGCCGGAGTACCCGATGGGAATATCGGGAAATTCCTTCTGGTATTCCTGTAGTTTACAAGTGGGTGAGTTCTTTTTTTCTGATATGCATACAATGTTTTGTATTCCACTAAAAGTAATTCAATTAAGTGTCCTT
Organism: Lycodopsis pacificus; assembly: GCA_028022725.1. NCBI lineage: Eukaryota > Metazoa > Chordata > Actinopteri > Perciformes > Zoarcidae > Lycodopsis > Lycodopsis pacificus. The sequence continues at coordinate 12,347,725 of CM051693.1, forward strand.
TTTAAATGGGAGTTACTAAAATAAAGTTAAAGCTAAGCTTAGGGAAACAGCTCACCTGGCTATGTCCATTGGTAACAAATCTGCCTACCAGCACTTCTAAAGCTCCCAAGTTAACACATAATATGTTTGTTTATTCCTAACAAAAACTGAATATACTGTATACAGTACATCACGGCAGTACATTGATATATATACAGATACACGAGTAATGAGGCAGGAAATAAATGAACCAGATTATAAGATACTAGCCTATTGTCTCTCAGAGTTTCAGCAGGCTGAATTATGCGTGTTTTTGCTATAAATATATTGTTATAATGGTGTGGTCCCGGTAGCAGAGGTGAGATGCTGCCCCCCACTTCTTTGGAGAAGGTGGCTAGGCATTACACATTGTAGCTTTAACCTCATAAGAAAGTGTCAATTCTACACGGCCATCAAAACAGGAAGATTCATCTTAATTATTGTAAGTTTAATTTGGGGAAATAAATGCTAAAAACACAAATTGCAATAAGACATGTGATATCTTAACGGCTTTTAAAACTCAATATGCATCTGCTGAAAACGTCTACTTTCAATGGAGTGAGACAATTTCCCAACTCAACTTGTTTGAGATCTTGTTTCTGTACCAACCTTTTGATAAAAGAGTAATGCTCTGTTCTTCTCACCGTTATCACTCTGAGGTTGACATCTTCAGCTTCCAGAGGGTAGGCGCTGGTGCACTGCAGGATGGCAAAGTTGGGGTTGTGCTTCTTCACCGTTTTGTAGACCCGACGCATCGTCTCCATGCTCTGCATCCCGCTGGACACCACCATGGGCCGTCCTGACGCAGACAGGAGGGCAACAGCCTGATCAACAATATGTCTAACATGGGCAAAGGGGAAAATGCAACCCTTCTCTCTCCTCTTAATGAGCTCCTGTAGTTCAACAATTAAGCGAAACTTCATTCATTTTTCCTCTCCCACTTTTTAACTCAGTTCTACTGACACATTTGTGCATTTTTTTCTGCTTCTATTGCTCTTTTATTGGTTTACTTAATATAGTATTTGTTTATGTAATGGTTATGAAGTTGTTAAGATCTGGCAGGAGCGTGTTTGGTTATTAGCAAGTATAAAACAAAATTATTGACATCAATAAAAATGATTCATGTCAATAAGATTATGAACAATTATCAATAATAACGGGGCACCACCCTGAGATCACGGACCAATAACCAAACTATAAATTAAGTTTAAAAATTGCTGTTCGCTCACAATGTCCATAGTCAAAGTACTGTTCCACATTCAGAGTGAAGGTTTGAATTCGAGCACAGACCACGATATCCAGCTATAATCACAATAGTGACCACGCCATGCGAGACTACAAAAATGCCGAATTGAACAGTAATTTCTAAACAGCACGAACGGAACTCGACGGTCGGTAAACGTACGCAATACCACGTTCAAAATACAGTAAACTCAAACAAAACAAGGTAACAGACACACTATGGCCTATCTCTGCCCAGACACAAGCCTCTTACTCTGAGATGACTTTGTAGCGGTCGATGAGGTTCTTCGAATTTCTTCATTAAATTCGGGATACAGAGCTTCAAGCTGCGCGGCGATAAATCGTCCATATGGCAGCATGGATTCCTCAAGGGAACCTTTCTTCCTTACGACCGGCAAATGTCGACTGTAACGGGAAGAGAACTTGTCCTTCTCTTCCTATGAAGAATATGATTCGTCCTTCTGCAGGTTAATCCACTTCTCTTTCGGCATCCAAAACAGTCTATTGTTCGACCAGCGAATGTAGAACTATTCCTATGTTTTCTTAAAAGCAACAACGTTATGCACGCCCCCCTTTCATGCGAATCGAATTGCGTGGGATGGCTCCGAGCTGGAGGTAATGCAGATTTGGATAGTCTCAGTCGCACCACAGGGAGCCCCCTGTGGTGCCTGTGGCCCTCGTCCAATGAGACCCCAGTGATAACTTTGTGAGACTTAACGTCTGGTGGGGCTGTTGAACCATTGTAGGCCCAACTTCCAACTCCCTTTCTTCCAACCACATGGTGAAGTCCCAACAAAGTGCACTGATGATTTTAGCACTTAAATATGCAACATAAAATACATCTGACGCAGTTCACTCTCACCTTTCTTGGCGGTCTTCTCCAGATAGGGGAAGTTGTTGGTGTCTCCTGAGCCCACTTTCAAGAAAGGCACATTAAGCTCATGGAGGAACTCCACTGCCATCTAAAAGACAGAAAGAAAACATATGGTTAAACTTCAACCTGATTAAAACCACAGAAAGCCTTCTTCAGACGTCTCTTTCTTACCTCATCCATCCCAGAGGCAGTGAAGCAGATCCCCACCTCCTCTGCATATTTCTTCAGTTCCCTGTACTGATCATGGCTGAACTCCAGATGGCGCTTGTGGTCACCATAAGTTTTCCCCCAGGAGTGAACAGAGTTGTACTCGCGCTCCAAGGCTTTCTTGTTGAATTTATGCTCCAATTCACTCTTCTGGAATTTGGCGCAATCCGCACCCTGGTCCTGTGAAGGCAGAAATAAGTGAGGGAATAAAAAGAAGGGAAGCTTGGAAAACATACTAAGTAGTGATGATTAGGGGTGTCACGGATCACAAACCTCACGGTTCGGTTCGGATCACGGTTCAGGAGTCACAGTTCGGATCATTTTTCGGATCAACAAAGAAAAGGGGAGGAGACAAATATAACTTTGCTTTCCATTTATTAATTAAAGAACTTCAAGAACACTTAAAGCAAAGAACTTTGGGCTATAGTCTTACATGAAAACAAGAATATTGAAGATGTCCAATTTGAAACAAAATGAAATAAATAAATAAAAATAAAACATTCAAGAATACTTAATTCTGATATCCTCGTCCTTTCATCAATACTGAAAGAAAGAAACAGCCAGTGAGCTAGCTTCCACTGTTTACACTGAACTGAACTGCTCGGCAACAACTTGGGTCTGTGTTTACTTCCTGTCAGGTGATGCCATTCAAATACACAATAATGTTACATTACTGTGACATTATTTTCAAAAAGATGAGAATATCTCCATTGTCTGGGGAGAGGGTCGAACTTTCTGTGGTGACTGGAATATTGTTGGGCCTGTCTAGCTTCACTCTGACGCTTCTGTCAGCACCTGAACCAGGTGTGTGTGTGTGTGACGCTCACAGAGGGGGCGTGTCTACAGCACCTGAACCAGGTGTGTGTCTGTGTGACGCTCACAGAGGGGGCGTGTCTACAGCGCCGGACTAACAATCACTCCGCCGTGGTGAAAGCAGTCTCTACAGTATTTTCCTTCTCATAGTCTGGAACAGCTTCACACTGAAGTGGGTGTGTGAGTGGATTTCGTAGCGTGGCTCAAGCATTTTAACCAGATTTAGAAATCCTTTGTTTTCTACACCGGAGTGTCCCCGTCGCTGACAGACGGGATGGTGGCTCTTCATGTGTGTGGACATGCCGATGCTTTGCCGTTGTCGTGTTTCTCTTTAAATAACTCCTACATACCGTAACGCTTTGTCCACCGCCCTCATCCGTCATTATACGTTACAGGGAAGACAAAATGTCCCCAAACTTGCGACTTAAATGACGCCGCGGCTTCTCATGTTCCTCCGCTCGCCATGACTTCACCGTTAAATGCTTCTGACCTGCTCCGTTCACGTGAACACACTCCTGCTTTATATCTGTTCACTGACACTCTGCACTGATATTCGGGGACTTGTTACTTGAAAAGGAACAGCAGCAGTAGAACTTTATTACACACTATGATGATTATGCTGTAAAAAAAATAAATAAAAAATACTCGATTGATCCGCGGATCACAATTGTGAATTGTGACCCGAACCGTGAGGGCTGATCCGAACGGATCGATCCGTGATCCGTGACACCACTAGTGATGATTGATTTTAGGGCTCCTACAGATTGTGCTAAAAAACACAGTAAGGTTCCTAAAAAGGACTATTTCATACTATTAAGAGGAGAGCGTGTTCAATTACTACACTTATCATTAATTATTTCATTATACCTATTCAAATCTATTTCTAGTGTTACAAATAGTTTTTTCACCAGGTGAGCTGATCATGAATTAATGGGATCTAAAAGCGGCATAATAATGTATATATGGGGAATGAAGTTCCCATTAATAAATATATAAGAAAATATGTTTAATACTGTGGTTTGATGCAGTTCTTCTAAAGGAAATTCCTCTAGAAATTAACAAAAGCTTATAATTAAATAACTTAAATAACTCAAAAGTTGTCTCTATGTTCCCTGTAACTGGGACCAAAAGACAGTTATTTTCAGGAAATAATTAACAATATACACCTGCAAAACAAGGCTCTACTGAAGGTTTAAAGGAGCAGCCATACTGAAGTGTTTCCACTAAAAACTTATTTTAGTTTTACATGTTAAGTGCATTTAAAGTTCCTCACCCATTGCTGCTTCTTTATGTCTATGAGGTATTTAATTAAACTGAATACACGTAAAACGGGCGTGTGCTTTGGCTTCAGTACATAGTTACCCAACATGGCCAAGAACTAACACAAGCCAAACTTCATTTAAAGTAATGATTCAGAAGAGGAAGATAAGGCGACACAAATATTCAATGGGTACATTTTTAAATTTAGTTCTGATTAAGTCAGTGCTCGTATCAGAAAATATACGTATTCACATTCAATACAAAGCGATACGTGTCGATTTTATTACCTTCGCCATTTTGATCATTTTCTTGGCAATCTCAATGTCTCCCTGGTGATTTTGTCCAATTTCAGCGATGATGAAGCACGGATGATCTCCTCCGATCATTCTACCGGGACACAGCTCGAACGTTAACGGCATTTTGGCCACAGAAAACAAACCGGTGAAATTAACTGAATTATTTAGCACGAAGCGAAAGCCGTAGCTGACACTTGAATCTGACCGGGCCAATTAATGTGCTGCACATCCAGGATGTGGCAGGACTTCCGCTTGTAGTATGACGTGATATCCGGATTTCCTTTACAGATAAACAATCGCACAGAGATCGAGAAATGGTCGATGTGTGTCCCTGTGCTTCAGCTGTATATTGACTGTGAGACTGTCACACTAGCACTGCCTCCTTATGCACATGCAAATATCAAAACTAAACTAAAACATTAATTTGAACCCTGTGATAACGGTTCTATTAGGTACACAATATTTTGGGTGAAAAGCAAGCCGAGACAGGTGGAAAACTCTCCCATATCCCCAAAGCACACGAGAAAAGACCAAATAGATATGCCTCGAATGAGTTAGTACTCTGAGCGACTACAGTACAGACCTGTTCATTCTGTGTAGTTTGCATTTTTGTAACTGCAGTTATTTTTGTTCTGACCGGAGCATTTTTGTAGAAAGGGATCTATTACAAGTTCCTTCCTGCAGAGTTGGGTGATGATTCTCAGTTCGTCACTACAAGCGACCTCTTTCATATTACACAATCGTGACCCACTGTTAGCAAATATTGATCAGTGCAGTAATAAATTAAATTCATCATATTAATGGCAAATTTGACAATAAGAGTGCAGCTAGCAAGCTAATAAGCCGGATATTGAAGCTGGTGGCGACTAAAATAAAGACAAACTCGTTAGAAGTCCTGTGATACCTTCAGTTGACAGCCACAATTCTGAGCACAGAATAACATTAAATATCCAGTTGAAGAATGACAGGACGACAGCTTTCATTCACTTTTTACTGATATTGAAATCAAATGGACAATGAACACGCAACAGCTGGCTAATATCTAGTTCTCTTCACAACCACAATTGTCTAATTTCAGTGACAATTGTTTTATATACTGTATATATAGCCTTCTGTATATGTACATAGGTACACGCATAAGAGTACAAACACACACACTGTTGAGGTTTAATCGCACACACAAACGGGTCATATTTATTGTAATGACTGGACTTTGTTCAGTCCCTGACTGAAGAGGCTTTTCAAAAGGAAATGCATAGATTGGAACGCAATTTGCCACAAGCAAGCTCTACACACACACACACACACACACAAGTACACACACTGAATTTGGAGTTGTCATTGAGTTTGGTCCCTAAAAAAAAAAAAAAAAAAAAGAGGAATTCGGAGATAGTGTTTTTGTTTTTTTTGCAAGGATGGGAAACAAAAGGCAAACCATTGAACATCAATCAACCCTCGTGGGTGAGAGACAAATTCATGAGACTGACAGGTTAAGAGAGAAGAGCATCATGGGAATGCTATTGTGTGACGCAGGTTGTAGTGTAGCTGTAAGCCCAAACGAACATCAACCCTTCCATTTTAGTGTCCCAAGTCACCCGCATTACACGAGACCTGGTGTGGATCTAACAGGCCTTGATCTCAGTACGTTAAACAACGAGAAAGAGGAATCACAAGGTCTTGACAGGTGAAAATCTACAACCCTGCCAGGTGGAGATAGATGACGGTAGGACCACTGGCTATAGCCTTGCACGGGGGGGGGGGGGTTCACAGAAGGGGTCTAAGGCCCTTTTTCCTGCAGACTACAGATTGGGTTGGTTTGTGTGCGTGTGTGGTGACAGACGATGATATGGAATGACGCCCCGAGCAGTCTTGGCCGCCTAGCGGACTAGCGGGGACTGCTTCAGGGAGATGAGGACGGAGCGCATGCGGGACACGTCTTTGGCCTGCTTGCTGGACTTGGGGTTGAAGTCACAGAGCCGAGCCACCCGCTCCCACTCCGTGCCCGGGTTGTTCTCATCCAGATCTGAAATCATTGCCTCCTCAGCCGCCCTACAAGAAACAGGGGAGAGGAGAAGGAAAGGACATGGAGTAGAAAACAAATCAGTGGGGGAAGTGGTAAGACACACCAAAGTACACATACAGCTCCGAAGAAGTCCTCTGCTGATCACCAACACACACAAGCTCAGGTGGAAAAACTCAGTCTTGCCTTTGATGATAAAATTGTCAGAAATTTTCAATAAAAGTCACAATTTCAGTCAAATTTGAGGAATTGTCCAAAAAAACATTAAGCATAAATCCCTACAATCTTTTTATTGCTTGGTGGGACTTTGATGGTTCAGCAGAGTCTACTTTAGGGCAGGACAGTCCAATCAACACACAGAGATGGACATCCATCCGTCTTTAGGCCCATAAAGAGCAACAAGCTACAACAGGTTCATCCCCTGTGGCATGCTCCCCCAACTCCGCTTACACATTACAGTACAGTCACCGGCATTATGTGACTCTCCACAACAGTTATAAGTAAGGTACATACAACACACTGATGAGAAATCCAAAAAACAAACCAAAAAGCTAAACAAAGTAAGGCCTGACAAGCATCTTTGGTTGGTTAAAAATGCCGTTCTGTACAGAACTGGGGAGGGGCGTTTGCCCACACCCTTACACTTCAACTTGCCCATTTACACTGTTCTTATTCCTCAGCAAGACCCAAGTATGGGAATGAAAAAACTCATCTGTACACATGTCCTTGATTAAAAAGGAACAATCATGGCAAGTTTTTAATTTGTTTTTAACCAAGCCCAAAAGAACTGGAAGCACTGCTGGGCCTTGGCCATGCATTGCACTGCAGCTGAAAAGCAGTCTTCCTAGTTAAGGTTTGGCGTTTGAAATCATCCATCAAACTAAAATAAATACGACAAATATAAAGATATTTACACTGGAGGACTCACCACATCACGTGAACTTAAAAAAAAAACAAAGTAAAAAAAACTTAAAATCTGAAAATGGATCAGTGACACTATCGCAAGACATTTTGAGATGCAAGCCACAGATTATGGCTAAACAAATGTACAGTAAGCCCTCATCACACCCAACCCACAAACATAGTAATATTTTCCACTGCCGTAATACTTTTCTAATTATAAGGATTCTTTTTTTTATTTCCCACCCAACCTGCAAGCACAAACTCCGCTACCAACTACAACACAGTACACAAAGCAAAATGGGGATGAGAAGCCAATGAACATTCACCGTCACAACAAACTACAAATACACAGAAGGGACTAGAAGTACCACAACATCACAGAAGGGACATTATAACAAACCTCTATCTAGGCAGTGGAGCTAGCTGTCGGGATAGTAAACTGTGCAACATATCAATTATCTAACAGACACACAGCACTGCATTGATCCCCTTTTTAAATATATAAAGTATTTGGAGGTTGTGGGGTTTCATTGTTTTACTTAACTGGTCTAGGCGGTAGCAAGGATGGTTAATGTGTGTGCTTTAAGGTGCATAGGAAAAGAAAACAGGGAGAAACAGTTTCACAAGTCAGAATTTAGAAGAGAAAGAGAGAGAGAGAGAGAGAGGGAGGGGGGGTGAAATGAAAGACAACAAAAATGAGCTTAATGCAGATGTTGAAAGCCAGCATGCGAAAGCGACCATTTTTTAAATGTAATCTTTTTTTCTTCAACGGTGTTCAGAATTATTCTGATGTGCAGCCTTTGGTTTGGCGAGTGGAAAAGACATTTTTGCTTCATGCTATATTTCTGTCACAGACACAACTGTTTTTTAACTAATGTTCAAGAGCTCACCTACGAGCAATATTACCTTGTCTCAAGACATTAACGCAATTCATTTAACAACATTTGCAGCTACCACTCCCTCCAAACGTTAGTAGGCATTGTTCAGGTGCAGTCATTCTCGTCACATTTTTGAATTCCCAACATTTGTGTGGGAAGTGGTATTCACGTCACACAAGCCTTTTTGTTCCGACTGAATGCTTAGAAATGAGGTCCCTGGAGTCCCACACTGACAAGATGTGTGATAAAGGTTCATTCTACACCAACAATCCTGAGACTCAATCCCACATATCAAGGGAATAATACGCTGCATAAACTGCATTGAGGTGTGCACTTAATAAAAATATATACCGCGAGGCATTAAAAACATGTTCAGGTTTACGTCTACTAATTTACAAATACAGTGAAAATGTAATGACAATTTCAAAAAAAAGGAATAGAGCTCAACAAGCAAGCTGATTAAAGAACTAGAAATAAAGATTTTTACCAGGGAAAATGTGATAGCTTCCAGCTATGTACTTTTTATGTTTTATCACTGCTACAGGTTTGGTCTCTCCTTGAACCTGAAAACCAAACCTGATGAATAATAACTAAAAAAAAAGCTTGCACACCACAATGCAGCCTAACAGCTGCTCAATAGTCATTTTCGAGCAAAACCAAAGGCTGCACAGCTCGGCTCACTGGCCAGCTAGCTGGGGCAATTAGCACGTCACCGTGTCGTACAGCAGTAGCTACGGAGCAGCTGACATTCTGAAGCATGAACACAGTTCAGTTTGAAGCAGTTGTGTAACCATGATATGACCAATGGTGCTTTCAATTAAGTCTTTGCTGTGCACGTTCTCTGAGCGAGAGGAAAGAGAGATAGTGAGTGCTGTGACTCAATATCACAAGTCAAGTATATCTGCAGGCTTAAGAAACCCAACATCTGAACTGTTTAATGCTACCTGGAAACTGAGGAACCAAAATAATACAGAAACTAAAATGTATTTCTGCAGAGGGGATTAATGTCCCTAAACTATTTATGACCTTTCTGCAGGCTATAAAAATGTAAAATATTCTTAAAAAGGAAAAACAAGATATCAACTGGAGTTTCTGAAGCCTGCAGATAATCCTCCAAATAAAAGGAATACAACTCGACCGTCACACAGTTTGGCACTATCCTGTTCTGCACATAACCGAGTGGGCTAGGGCTGGGAATATGGGAAGTTACTTTCAGAGGAAGGAATCGTCACCAAAAACAATGCCAACTCTGCACATTGTTCAGTGAAATAATATCTTATTTTATAAACAACAAGTTTAGGTGATGTCAAGTTTACCCAAACAAACTAGTCCAATTAATAAAACACACTTGCTTCAAACAAATCTATACGCATCCTACTCCTGAATAGCATATTTTGAAGATTAATTTGGGGAGAGAAACAAAAAAGGTGTTAAGTAGAAACAAAACACTTCATACAATTAATGTAAGCAAGTGTTAATCGTCGGAAACTTTGGCTGAAGTGAAGCAGGAAAAGAGTATGGACGTGGAAACTGATGAGGTCTGGTGATGAAAGGATTCATTTCATTTCCACGGATGGGACTGAGGAGCGTGGCGGTGAAGTGGCATGCAGTCATTCTCTTTACGGATAACTCCCTGACAGGCATCCACTCACAGATGACATGCAGACATATGGGGGAATAATTATTACTGTGGTTGACATTTGAAAAAGAAAGACAAAGCTAGGTGAAGCATGTAACAAAATCCCAAATCAAAGTAGTTCAAACATGAATATGGAACTAAAAAATGTCAACACAAGGGGAGGTAACTATACTGCCCGAACTAGTAATGAGATGACGGCAATGGTTGGATGCTCGGAGTTGATGACAATGGAGGGGGAGGGGGGGGGAGGGGATAAATAAAGAAAACATGAGAAGGGAGGATGTTAGTTGGAGCAACATACACATAACCAATGAGCTCAGAGAAGGGCTGCTTGTAGAAGTCTTCATCCAGCACCCTGGACAAACATCCGCCCCAAAACGACAGAGCAGCAAGAAGAGAAGAGAGACAGCGATAAAGGGGAGACGAGGATGGAAACAACAAGCATTATAGGTTACCACACAACAATGAGCTAAGGCATATCATCAAAGGCTCGGGGTTTTGTGAGGACTCCTAAATCCATCTGTCAGGTGGTTTCACAGGCTCAGAGGCCGTCAGCAGATTGTGTCCAACCTCCCCGAATCTTTAATTATACGTCTGCGGTGTTCCGTAACACACCAGCAGCTCTTCACACACAAAACTAATTCCACCAGGGAGAGCGCAACTTCAAAACACCTTCTCAACCAATTAACAGAATCCCCACAATATGCAACCAACTGTTAATAATAATAATAATAATAATGATTTTATATAACGGAAGATACCAAAAATATGTGCTAGTTACAGCTTCTCTTATGCGAGGACTCATTTGCTTACCTGTGGTTTACATTAATGAAATATTTGGCTTTTTTGGGGGGGGGGTCAAAAATAAATGGTAAATTAGAGAGGTTGGAATCTGTCTTTTCTATTCATTTTACTGTATAGATCAAGTGATTAATTGATTAGTTTGGAAAAGAAGAAATGGATTATTCATGAAAATTATTGTTAGTTGCAGTCCTAACACAGAAGTATTTGTTGCAAGGCTACAGAAGAGTGTGTGTGTGTGTGTGTGTGTGTGTGTGTGTGTGTGTGTGTGTGTGTGTGTGTGTGTCACAGCATGAGCTACGATGCTACTATATCATCATGTTCTTGGCTAATCTACTGTAGCATCTGAGGTTGCCCCCTAAAGAAAAAAGGCTCGACTTCACATTATTATCATCCAAGAGTGGAGCTGCTGACTGCATGATGTGGGCTAACGAAGGGGAGGAACATTGACTTGTTGGCACAGCACCACATTGTCTTTCTGGAACCTTAAATGCTAAGGTGGACCCATTGCTGTTCCTTCTGGAGACCCTACACACCGAGTCAAACCTTAGTATTCAGTTATAAGTTCTGTCACTTTTTTAACACCCTTTTTAAGTACATAAACTTTTTGCGGATCCTCCATGTGATCATCTTGGGGTTTTTTTGTTGTCCGGACACAAATGTGACTGTGTTCCTACTCATGATAATATCAGCCCTCCCTAATTTCCATTGTTTCCCTGTTGCCGCCCCTCTATGAAACCAGTACCTGTTATTGGTTTTGGTTTTCTCCAGCTGCTCATTCTGCCTGGCGTGCCACTCTTCCAGCTCTACCTTGGCTTTCTCCTTCCACTCTGACTCCTGCGTCAGAGAGTTTTGATCTAGGGAAGAAGATGAGCGTGGAGATTAGCGATAAAGAAGTAAAGAGGCAGATGGGAAGGTAAACACAGCAGCAGTGAACAATGATATGAATGACGGGGCACATTTTAAACACACTATTGAAAAAGGTTTGGCATAGATCTCCTGATAACAACCTTTACTTCTCACTGGTCTGTGCTGCTCCTTTATAAAAACACAAGGTGGTCTGGGCTTACCTAGCAACTCCAGCCGCTCGCCTTGTTCCTCCCTCCACTTGCGTAGGCTTTCAGGTTCGGCCTGCAGCCGGTCTGCACTGGAAATTGCTGCATAGGCGTCAGATGGACCGTTGATTTCCTGAGAAACAAGGGAGATATGCAGAGATAATGCAGTGTTACTTCACAGATATCCTTTTTATCAATACACCGAGATATGGCGAAGAAACCTTCTCATCCTGAATTATTCATCTCTCCAATATACATTTAGTATGACTGTTCTTAAAAGTTAGCTGTATACTGTTTGAGAGGCTTTATTGAGACCAAATTCGGGCAACTTTGAGTTTAATCAGCTTTGCCCGTCTCACTGCCAGAAAGAAGTCCTGACAGTGCAAAAGGCAGCACTGTTGCAACGACAGCACAGGAAAAGGAAGTTGCAGTGAATCTAACTGCCAGATGTTTAAACCTCTGCGGTCAGCACTGAATTCACACAACTAGCACTAGAAAGGAAACAAGTATTTTCCACACCACCACTTAAATACTACAAATATGTTTGTAAATATATGAATGAGAAAGCTGCAGAATACAGCTCTTAAGAGGCAGCAAGCACAATACCTACATTTAGAGAAGATTAAAGAAGTTTGTTTTGGATGGATGTGTACGTTGACAGCCATGTTATGCTCACAATCCCAATCCACACAAAATACAGAGGGACAAACACCAGGACAAAATAATTGGGTAGAAATAGTTAAGAATCGAAACAATGTGCGAAGGTATTACCCCATGAAGCTCTCCGTTGACGGCACCATCTGCAAAAAATACAAGGAAAATAGTTAAGTACACTGACAAAACTCTATCATGGCAAGACTTTGGTTAAATGGGATTATTTTACTATCGCTGAATCGGCAAGATTGTTATACACACATATTTCATAATATGATATGTCAGCAGTTCTGAGCCACTACTTGCTAAACCACGCTACACCATCGAGGAAACGACGCATTACGGACCAAAGGTCGACGAAAGCTCTACTGATGTCCTACTGTGGCTGTAACTGGCAGACACGGTTGTAGCAAAATGTCGCGCAGCCAGCAAGTAGTCAAGCTTAGCAGGAAGCAATGAATGACACAACAGAGTACGGTAACGCTCGGTCTGAGGTTATCAGACAGCTTCATTCATTAGAGCTTGGATCCGTCACGTAACAAACAGTAACGTTATCATCCAGTTTTCTGTTTCACGTTACGTCTTCATTTTACGTAGCGTTGACACAGGTTTACGTTACCGTTAGCTAGAAGACCATTTGGCTAATTTGCTAGCTAAACCAACATTAGCTAACATCAACCTTCAGTGTCCATTTAGAACCAAATTAAGGTTTAACGGGAGTTATAGTTTATTGCATACACCCTAAGATGAACTAACTAGACCGACAATATTAGTGTGGAACGGAGGGAAACGGCTTCATCTTGACCACAACGGAGACCCACCGGTAGAGTCTCCCAGCGACGAGGGGACCTCTCCGCTGTCCAGGATGCTGAAGCCTTCGTCGTTTTCAATCCCCGCGATTTCGCTCTCCTGCTGGGCCAAAAACGCGGCAGCAGGATCTTCATCCGAGCCAACACCGTTTCCAGCGGGGGGCGCGTTCAGCATGTCAAAATCATCCATGGTGTGAGTACTTGTGGGAGGATAAAGATGAGAGGCTGTGTGCAGGTGTGGACCGAAACTGACTAGCTGGCTCAACGGAAGGAATGACTGCAAATATAACAGAAAAGAGGTAGCAAAGCGGAAACGGAAGATTAACCAATCAGAAACCAGGATGGGTGACTGACAACACAGAGCACCAATCACAAAACAGCTACCTCTAAATGGGACCAATCAAATCTGTAAACGCTCCTGCATACGGGTCCCATGACCTGCTACGTGCTGTCAGAGCTGTGCTAAAAGCCCACAGTCTGAGATATATATATGTATATAAGTATGTATATAAAAAATATATATATATATATATATATATATATACATACATAATTTAAAGCTGGTGGAGCACCTAGGCAACGTCTGTTGTGTCCATTGTGTTTAGCCCAAGCATAAATGTCATGGTAGTTAATTATTCACTGCTCTGAAAACCTCAAAGTGCTCAGGTGACAAGCGAACACTCACCTGACTGTGCTACTACAGTAGCCTATTTGAAAGCTAGAATTTACCAACATAAAAAAACCGTTTGCTCTGGGCTGAAAACCTGTGTTGCTGCATGTAACAAACACAAGGACGAAACATATGCATCCAGTTGTTGCCTACTTTACAGAGGCCATGAAAAAACAAAGATGGGTCTCCTTATTGATACAGGTGAGCATTTTTCAGAAGTACAGTTCTGTAACATCTAATGTCACTGCATTTTCTAAATCTTGGGACTTGAGTGAGGATGTTGGACTCGATGACCTGGCTCCTTATTCCCTGAAATCTACACTCAAGATAACTACTAATTATTGAAAGAAAATTACAAAGTAATGTTGTAATTCAACTTTTCATGATTGTAATTTAGCGTCATCAAAATAATTAAACAAGTGAGGAACATGGCAGAACGTGACTCACAGTGCACAGATATTAATACATTGGATGATGACTGAGTGGTGCAATACTGACTTTTTGATGGGCCTGGAGTGATTCTAAAACTTAGCAGAGGGGACTACAGTGAAAGATTCAGATACCGATTATTTGTTGTTGCTCCAACGTGTTGCTGGTTTTGGATATAGAATGCAATAATCAGCAGTGTTTTAATGGGCGACCACTGTTTCGATGTAAAAGTCCCATTTACAGTACTGGACCCCCAGAAAGACATCGCCCCCAATATCAGATTTGTTTAATTTCCTCATTCTTTTACTTATAACATGTTTTTTTTTTTAATTGCATGTCTCTTATTTGGGCCTTTTCACTACTGAAGATGTTTTAAATGCTGAAGGCAGGATTTGTACTAAGACGGTACATTTATTTGGACATAAACCCCCAAAAAATGACAAAGTAATACATCCCAAAAAAATTCCATCAGCGTGTAATGCACAATACAGTATGTAATTACATACAAGCCATATACATCATTTTGAGATCAAATACATCTTCCAAAGGCACGAAGAAAACTTCAAAATCTGTTTAAATCTTCATAAGGTCTGTGGTAATGAAATGGTACGAAGAAACACCAGACACAGGCAAACGATTCCCCAGGATATCCTCAAACTACAGCAGCTAAATCAGTTGCTACCTAACATTTCATTAAAGCATTTCAACAGATTTTTCAATAACTATTTCTTCCTTATCACCAACTAAATTAACCGGTATCACACCTAAAATAATTTAATGCATAACCAAACATTTAAATGTAACATAATAACTTGACGGTTACCCTTATCTCAAAAATAGACCAAATTGAGAATGAAAACTACAAACAACATCAATGGAAAAGTGAGACGGCAAGCAATTAAGGTGAATTGACAGGAAGCTGCAGAAGAATGTTTCAGCAGTATTTTGGTCACATCGGATACAAGCTTTCTATAACAACAGACTTTTCCATCCACCCACATCAAAGTAGAGTGGGTTAGTCCTAACCTGTATGGGTAAATTTGGTTTGAAGATGGCATTAACGTTTACTCAAAAGCTGAAAAGCTTAAATGCTGAACCCCCCCCCCCCCCCCCAAAAAAAAAACCTGACTATGTAGAAAAGAATGGAATTTCTAGCCTATGCAATGACACATGACATATCCAGATTGGATCTGGACTGGTGACCGCATCATTCTCACAGTCTTGGGAATTTGTATTTTTGTAGACACTACAAGCAAAAATGCCTTCATCGAAGTAATCAACAGGCTATATATTATACATCTACACATTTTTCATAATGTTCAACCTGCGGTTTACACTGACTGATGGTTTGCACACATCGTGCATTGTCTAGCCTTCAAAATGTATGCTTATGTATCTATCAGGGCAGTACAAGTACTACTTTCAGTTGTGCCGTCCTTTTGTTGGTAGCAGTCCTTCGTAAATCAGAATGATATCCTTCAATATTTCCTTCTGGTTGCATAGTCTAAAACCATGCTTGCCGCTCCGAGTAAAGCAGGTTCCTCCAACTCCGATTTGACAACCTTGATGTTCTGGGCAGAGACGAGGGCTCTCTCAGAGATGACGTGCTGCACTGGATCCTGGTAGTAAGAGGCCAAGACTCCGGACAGAATCACCAGCGTGGGGTTCACTATGTGGAGGATGTTGACGATGCCCACACCTAGCGCTGTGGAGGCTGGAGAGAGGAAGTTGAAGACAGATAGAAATGAGACTTTGCTCTTATTTTTAAATTGAAGATTTTATGAGCAATGACGTGTGAACTATGAAGGACGGTGAGGGGAAAGAGGAAAATTACACTCTTTGTTCAACAATGCAAAGCGTTCGAATCCCTGTCATGACAAGAGACTATTTTCTGTTCTTTAGTTTGTTGCTCTGACCTTTCTTCAGAACAGCGTCAGCGTTGTAGTTCCCCAGCCTGGCTGCGTTGATGAGGTGGGCAGCAGTGATCGGCTCCGTGAGCTTCATATCCATCCCCTCCACCATCAGCAGGTCCTCTGAGAGACACACCAACACATAGGTCAGATGTAAGGAGCTACATTTAATTAACTCGTCAAAAACACTACGCCAGGTTTTTTCTTTATCATGCTAGATTTGAACAAAGGCATAAATTCTGGGACAACTTCAACGGTAGTTAGAAAAACTGTCAGGAATACGTTTATTTCTAGTAAAAAAAATACTTAAAAATTCCTCCATCCAATAAATTCAACCAACTTAAACACGCGATGTTTAGAAGACACACCTTTCTGAGCTACTTTCTGGATCATCTGGGTGTAATCGAGTCTCTGCACAATCCTTAAAGCTTCATACACACCAAAACAAACGCTCACCGTCGTGCAGCCTTTTGGCCTCTTTCTGCAGGGCCATGCCGGATGCGTAAGCCTCGATGCATCCTCTGCTGCCACACGAACACTCTGGGCCTTCTAATGAAACCATGATGTGGCCCAGCTCTGCAGCGCAGAAGGTACTGCCATGAATCAGCTCGTTGTGATGGATAATCCCTCCTCCAATGCCTACAACAAAGAGTCAAGATATGTACTTCCTCAGATCGTAGGTGCAGTTAAGCAAGTGATTTGAGTAATTTAAGTAAATCATTCCAATAAACTCATTTCTTTCAAATACAGCTGTAGTGATGATCACAATGTGCTTCGTGAGACAGGGCTCACGGTTTAATACACTCACAACAGGTTTCGTATGAAATAAAATATACTACGGCAGTAGCAAATTCATTACTAATTCCTATTTGGCACTAAACTGTGCTTTGATAGGCTTCGATATGTCCCCAGAGAGACCAGATCTACTGTATGTTGGACCAACATTCCCCAAACACCTTAGTTGGACATAAGCTGCAATTTCCAAAGCAATCGTGGTGAATGCGACTGTGCAGAATAAACAAAGCAGATTCGATTGACATTGCAAATGGCGGAAACTTGACTCATCTTAATACAGTTTACCTGTTATCTTATGGTGAGAGATCACAGCAATAGCCTTTTGCCTGGCAATATTGCAATCAGTTGCACATCTACTTTTTCAACCTATTCTAGTACAAAATTACTTAATTTCTTACCACGGTCAAAACACTGTTTGCTCTACCACTTGCTGCACACAAATGGCGGCAGCACTGACGAGTTATATTCATTAAAGAGGGTTGATTTAATATGAAAAACACTAACTCGTTGAAACTGATGAATCACTTTATTCATATTGAGGATTTTGTTGAAGGGCGTTTCGTTTTTTTAGGGTGATGTCATAAATTATGACAACAGACGTTCAAGGCGTCGTTCAAAAACCTCAACAGACTCACCTGTTCCTGTGATGACAGTGACAAAGTTCTCCACCCCTTTTCCGTGACCAAACTTCCTCTCAGCCAACGCAGCACAGTTGCCGTCATTGTCCACCCAGACGGGCAGGTGCAGTGCGTCGGAGATGGGTGTCCTCAGGTCCACAGAGGACCACTCCTGGATCAGCTTCGTGGAGTGCAGGACCACTCCTTCTTGGGGGTTTACACGCCCCCCAGTGGAAACTCCTAAGATGTAGATGAGAGATTTTAGAGGAGCAATGACATGATAGTTAGATAATAGATAACAGGTTTGTCAGCTTCACAGACTATTTTCATTCATTAATGGGAGTGTGTGTTTTCTTTTTTCCTTCATACCAACACCGAGGATTCTACAGTTCAGGCAGACAGCGTCCCGCATGGCATCTGCACATATCTTTAATATGAGCTGCATCCTGCTGTCGAAGTTCTTTGGATTGGGCTGAGTATACTTCTTTACTATCTTACCCTGGACAGAGAGGGAGGTAGTAAAAGGGGGGAAGGACAGAGTGGTGGCAGGGAAAGAAAAGGGAAGAAAAGCAGAAGAGCATGAAGCAGCTTTTATTGCAGATAGTAAAACTAAGGCACAAACTGAATCACAAAGAAGACAAAATTCTTAGTGCCTATAAATCATGCTTAGTCACATCTTAGACATTCGAAAGTTGTAATTTGAATCATGGCTTTATTGATAACCATTTGGAAGTAAACACGTTCATAATGCCAAAGAATCAAAGTATCAAAAAAAAAAATGGAGAAACATTCAAACAAACGATTACAGAGTCCATGGAGCATACCCTCATGCTGACGATCGCCACCCTGAGGTTGGTCCCTCCCAGGTCAATAGCCAGAGCGCTCTGTGTCTCCAGGATGTGATCGATGTCCTGGGAGATGGAATCTTTTACAGGGGGGAAACAGAAAGTCTTCTGGAGGGGCTCGTCCAGGTCAATGGCCCGTAAAAACTTGAGGATACGAGGAACTGCGTTTCCATCGCCATAAATCTTAGAGCTGATGGGAAACAGAAGCGCAGAATGTAAACATTGTTACATGGCTTCTAAGGAATAAAGAGCATCAATCCTGTACTTAAATTAAACATTTCCACAATCTTCTAGAGGCAGGCCGCCATCGTCTCACAGATCTCTAGCGCCTAAAACTGTGTTGCACTAATGATCACACCTCAGCGATTAATGTTGAGGTAGACATTTTTTCACCGGACAGAATGGATACTTTGCATGACCCAAAGTTTACTCTTATTTTAGACCCCAATACTACCTGTGTGTTAGCCAGAGGTTGTGTGAAAAGGTCATTTTCAACACTTTGTTAAGACAAATAGAGAGAATCTATAAACAGGTAGATCGTTTCAAAGTCATGTAGCTGGTTTCTCGATAAGGAGACAGATTTTGACTGAGACACTGGGCTTTGTGAATTAGAAGGCTGTCAAGATGTCATTGGAAACACGTTACTAAAACTACGTTACTGGCAGTACATTGGTCATACCAGGGGTATCTCTTTCCAAACTGCAGCTCCAGAGCGTGGTAGATCTTATTGTGAGTGTCGGCATCTCGGACATGTAGAACATTTTCACCTGGCGGAGAGAGAAACGTCATCAACACAGCTGTCGAGCCCCGAGGCAGATTCATTCAACAGAATAACGCTTGCTTTGGAAATCGCTAATAATACCGTAGCAGCATGTTTGTCTTCCAGCTGCCACCATTCTCTAATATTCAGAACAACAATAACTTGTGTCAGATGACAAACAAATGTCTGCATGAACACATTTTGTAAAGCTGAAAAAAGCTCTGTCAGCAAAGACATAAAGAACTTTTGCAGAGCTGCCCCTTACTTCAGCAAATGTGGTGCCTCATTAGTGATTGAATCCATATTTTGAGCTTCGTCTGTCAGACAGCAAATCAGGACCATAATTGCGGCAGAGGCAGCAAGTAACTAGAATCTTGTTTTCTGTCATGCGTACCCGTTTCTCGGCCAGTTTGCCTTGTTCCCAGGTTAATGACGGGCGTGCCAAAGGCCCCCGCCTCTCGTACCCCACAGCTGCTGTTTCCGATCATGCAGCCGGCGTGTTCCAACATCTGGATGAACTGCTCAAAGGGAATGTGCTTCACTGCCCGGAAGTTGGGGTGCTGCTCGATGCTCTTCTTTCGCATCACGCGCACCATCTCCTTACTTCCTGTTTACATAGGAAGGGGTTTGGTCAAGTGAGATAGAGGAGCCGGGAAAAAACAGAAGGAACTAAAGGGACCAGTAAGGGAAACTAACCGGCGTCAATGTTAGGGAAGAGGATGAGCGTCTTTTTGTTGAAGGAGAGCAGGGCATCCAGCATCAGCCCGTAGATCTTAACGGATTGCTGGATGTCAGTGGTTACTGGGTGCTGCAAAGCCACAATGTAGTCATGCTGCTGCACCGTGTCACCTGCAACATGAATTAAGCCCCGCACATGACATACAAACATACTCTAATGTCTCACGCTTTATTTTTGCCCCATGACTGTTTCCCCCCCCTACCCAGCCAGCTCTTGATGGTATCCATGTAGTCGTCTCTGTGATTTGTTGACAGCAGCTTGTCATATGAGGGGCAGCCAGCAAGCAGGATGCGAGAGTGGTCCTCGCACATGGCGATGAGGTGCTGCTCTGCCATGCGTGTGCAGCAGGCGTGGTAATGGGCCAGTTTACTAATGGCGTGGCGGATTGAGTCATCGATTGTACCACTCACCTGGGAAAAAAGGGGGAGAAAAGATTATGTTATGTGGCAACAACTACTTTCTTACATTACCGCTTTGAAAAGGTATCACCGCATACGATACACACTGTGTGTAGTGCGGCATTAACTGAAATGTATTACTCAATTAATCACAAGTCGAATTTTCTCGTATATATTCTCTCGCCCTGCCTCCTCACCTCTCCCCCCTCCAGGTGAAGTATTCTTATGTTCATCAGCGCTGCAGCAGTTGCTAGGGCCAGCGCGTCAAAACGGTCCCCATGGACGACCAGGATGTCAGGGCGCAGCCTCTGTAGGACATCCGGCAGTTTCACAAGTGCCAGCCCAACGCTCTCCACCATGGCGGCCTCGTCCTCTCCTCTCACTATGGTGTGGAGCTTGGAGCCGATGTCAAAGTCATCCTGCTCGATCATACGGAAAGTGTTCCTGCGGAGCGGGAAGTAGGAAAAGAGAATGAAAGGAAGAACGTGAATGAAACACCCGTGGCGGTTATGGACCGTTGTGTTGGCTAACAAAAGATGCCGTCATACCCATAGTCATCAATGAGATGTGAGCCAAGCACCATGACTTCCAGATCAAACTCGTCAGGGTGGTTTTTGATCCCAAACATGATGGGGGCCAGTTTGGAGTAGTCCGCTCTGTTGCATGTTGCCACACACACCCTCAACGTCCTCTGACACTACACCAAACGGAGGTGTAACCACACACAAACACACACAGAGACCATTAGTTGATTGGAATTCAGCATGCACACAACGTAGAAACACCCCTCTCTCCCATAGTTGTTTAATTATTCAAATACAGATGACTGATAATGTCCTAAATGTTTTCACATGGAGCCAAAGACACGAAGCAATACCTGATTCTCGTCTTCTGTCTTGGTCCTCTCCATTCTTTCTTTGCCCCTTTGCATTCTCAGAAGGTACAACTCCTAGAAAACAAGGACAAAAGAGAAGGTGAGATCCAGTAATGGGTTTGTAATGCGTGATTTTAGCATATTATGTTCAGTACCCTAACTCACCCACAGGTCATACTCACCTGGATCTTATGAATATTCAGATGCTGTAGCGTGGAAACATTTTTTGAATTTTACACAACATGAAAGTGAGTCCAGTGAGTTGCATAATTTAAAAACAGAAACAGTTAGTGCAGGAGGTTCAGTGCTGAGCAGAGAAGTCTGAGGTGCTCGGAGTTGATGCTGACCATTTTTTTCCCCCAGAGGTGATAAACATGCTGTAGGACAGTGCTTTGCATGGCAAGGTGGTGGTCACACACTCACACCTGGTACACTCTGGTCACATGGCAGAAGGAAACTGGCCTTGAGTGAGTTCACCAAAGTAAAGTGTGCAAAAGCTTTTCTCTATGCTTATTGGCTGTTTGGTCGTAAGGGGTCAGGACGATTGTCCACAAGAAATGATGACAGAGGGAATCGAACTTCAATCCCTCGCAGTGCCTGGATATGTTTACAACCTATTTGTATTAGTCCATTTCATTTTAAGACTTAAGAATTTGTTCAACCCTTCCATTATCCTGAAGGGTCAGACCCATCTAAACTACCAACTGGGACATTAGTAAAGCGATGAAGATTAAATCACTGAGTAGTCCTACGGGAATCTTTGGTATTAGAATTTTAGTTGACAACATTGCACACCTGACCCAAAACTACAAAGACCTATCCCCAGAATTGAAATGGACATCCTGACTTGTCATACTATAAAGCAGGTGTTAATACGATTAATCAGTGATTAATCAGTGCTACTCGGAGTCCCAGTGAGCCATGACAGTGGGCCACTGGGACTCCGAGTAACACTCAAAATGTCGACTGTGAAAAAATACCTTGCTGCTTCTCTTCTCTTCAGCTGTCAACAGTGTGCACCAATGGCAGATCACAATATATCACGTACCCTCTACGGTTCATTCAACTATGTTAAACTTAAACCGGTGAAAGAATCCTCATTTTACAAACACTTGCTGCCATCTGCTGCCGTGAACACATTATGACAGTTTCCAAATAAGCATTCAGAGTCAAGTTCTTGAATATAAAAAAAAAAACAATAATCTTTGAGCATCATTTCCAGATAAATTACAGTTACTCTATATATTCGAGCCAATGTGGTGAACCACAGGGATGGCAAATTCCAGAGCGGATTGAGTGCTTGGAATTTTACAAACTCCCGAGGTTAGATTTAGCCACAGGCCGAGCTGTTTTTCACTCCTTTGGACTTCTGAGAATAGGAATGGAGGGGTCATTGACATCAGAATGAGCAAACAGAGATTAAAAAAATAAATAAAAAAAACAGGGTTCCCACTGTGGCATGAATGTTAAATCCCACCATGTGTTTCGTGGTGTGATCCGTCGCTTGTAATATTGTCCATCGGCCATGGCAAGTACCTTCTTGTTTTCAGGGCTTGCATTTCATATTGTTAACAATCCATTTCCCCGGTGCAAATGCAACATAAATAGTTGTTCAACATAAAAACATTAGCCTTTGTGGATGGAGCCTTTGTACTGATGGTATGAAACTGACCTACATTCCCCTGGGTCCTAAGTCCCTCCACGTACAGCTTCTTATCACCCTCTATGTACCAACGTACATTTATAACAAATACCACACATATTACACGGTAATCTGCATTGCATATGTTTTTGACCAAAATACCGAAAAAAGCATCCGAGGACCGTAATCGCATACACTCTTCATATTCCAACACATGAATTCGGCTGAGGTGATGGAGTAAATTGCTAGTGTTGCCACCAGAGGCAATAACAGTGGCTCGACAAACTTTACAATATATCGTCTTTTGATCTACGTCGGATTTTTTAAAACTAAAAAACCTCCAAACAGCAGACACAGCTCCGCTCTTGGGCACAAATTGTATTGGTGCATCTCCGGTGTCTCTTTGTTCCTCCCGCATCGCTCTTTTCTGTTTAATGTAGCGACGGAGCTTCTTCTAGCTGTTAACAGACTGTTGTGCTTGCGAGCTCTACCCACTACCAGCATGCAGTTGGGCGGTGTCATTTTATAAAAGATACAATTATTAGTGTTACAAATTGTTTATGTGTCACAAACTGTTGTGTTGTGGTGTTTTGCCCTGTTAAAGAGCGTTAGTTGTGAGTTATTAATTGGTTTTATAAAGTTAGAACCATGACTAGGGGTCCCTCTCAATACACTTAAGACAACTAGCTCCGACCGTAGCGCTCTGAGCGGCGAACAATTTATTTTGCTATCTGTTGAAGAGCGACAGCAGTTGTTTCGGCTATGCACCGGTATGACGGTGTGTGAAAAATTCATATCATACGAGAAATTAAAACCAGTATTGTTCAAGTGTGCATTCCGGACTCGAGCCTTACTGCTTCAAATATGACTCACTGTCCATGACACATGATTAAATCACGTGTGTGAACGCCAACCTAAAACATATGAGTATTTGTGTGACGTAGTCAAAGCAACATGAATCCATTCCTCGTGGCTCTTTAACTCTTTTGTGGCAAATATGAAGAGAAAAAAACCAACCTCTTGGACTAAATAATGTGATTTACCCTGAGTCTCATTCAGCCCGCCAGTGACTTCCACTCAAGCGTCACAAGACAGCATCAGCAGCCAGTGTTGTGGTATGGGGGTATGGGGGTAGGGACGCATGCAGAGAGCAAAAGGCAGAGATGGCACAGCAATAGCGGCAGAGATACAATGCACACAGAATATAAGAGGGGCAATGAAAGACAGTGAGACGGGAAGGAAGGATGTGAAGATAAAGACAAAACATATGGTAGAGCGATGACTTACATGTGGGTTTATCCACAAAGAACGCGGTTGCTTTTCCATCCCTCGCCTCTGTGGATTATCAGCTAAAATCACACCCTTTTTCCAATCCTTCTATCCTATTATTTCTCCCTTTAGCCCAGCCGCATTAGGCAATGAAGGGAAGAAATGTGTGAGCCAACAAGCAGCAGAGGAAGGGAGAAAGGAGGAGAGAGAGGTAGGGTGACAGACTGATACAGCTGGGGGAGGGGCTGAGTGGGATCCGGGATGGGTTTATTTGGATTGAAGCTTGAGATTGGCTGATTAGAAGGAAGAAAGGACATGTGGCAACCTGCTGGACATCAAGCACAGGAGATCGTCTCGTCCCTATACTAAGACAATCACAAAAGCACTGACTAATTCTTCTGAAATTACAGAAATATTATACCTCAGATAAATCTGCAGTGATTCAGAAAATCATTTGTAATATGTCCAGTGTGATGCTAAGCTTAAAAGGTCTCTGGTGCTGCAGAGTGCAAGTCCAGCTGTGGCGCTCTGAGAGCAAATTGGAGGAAAATTAGTTTTGAAAACATTTCAACTCAGAATCCATGTGCTTCTGATCAGCTTCTTGGTCAGATGCTGGTTCTTAAATAACTGGTACGAATAAAATGAGAGTGCACAAACACATTTTTGATTGGCCAACGCAGGGGATGAATCGGCAAAAGTTGGGACCGGTTCAACCACTCCTTGTAATAGCTGGCTCTATCCCAAGGAATACAAAAGCTGTGGGTTTTTTCAAGCAGGGCTAACGTCAATATGAGCGCGGCCTCAGCACCATTGGCTGAAAATACATTGTAGATGAGGCAGATGCACCAATTACTCCAAAACACACTATACAGGGTCATTACACGAGCCACAAATTGGGTACAACATCAACGACTTTCTAACTGAAATTCTAAAAAGTCCATCTTCTAGGATAGCTCTCGTTAAGTGACCCTCTGTACTATGGCCACCTTATGCTCTGCTAGCTATGCTAGCTGTCATTTTGTATACGTTGTATCTCGGGTTGGTAACACCAGCAGCTGGGTTCCTCGATTGTTAATGATTCATTACTTATCTTCTGTGCTCGTATTAAAAGCCAGCATTATTGATACATGGCGTGTTCCAAATAGAGCGTGGATGAACTGCATATTGGTTGTGTGAATGTGCAATGCATTACCCAGAAGACTAGAGTTTGTCTTGGGGTAGTAAATAACATGCAGAATTTACGGTTTTGTTTTTCCTTCTTTTTTTACACTCCATTTATGGATTAAATTACCATAATTATTTCAACATTTAGCTTGTTTATAAGACTGAGTGAAACATACCACGAGACCATACTTTTATGGGTGTATCGTCCCCTTTAGTTTAGCCAATCATCCCAATTACAATCAGTCTCTGTCAAGACTGCAC